>CP106732.1:107878010-108455145 GCA_025506655.1 Gossypium rotundifolium | reverse complement strand
AAAGGAAAATAAGGTGTTTAGGTTTGATTCTTTTCAAGAATGGAAGATAAACAAAGAAATGAGTTTGAGGCTTGTGTGCATTCGGTAAGGGTGAAAAGTAAAAAAAAAAGAGAAAATGGCCTTCCAAGGTTTTGGTGATTTCGACACTAGGAGGAAAGGTTTGAGAGAATAGGCAAAATAAGACCGAAATGGTCAAAATATGAAATGATTAAAGAAAAGCAAAGATGTTACCTATTGCTCAAGGTGCATTCAGCTAAGGAGAGGAAAATGGATAGAAAGGTTTTGGAGAAAAGCACAAAAATGACCAAATGTCAAAGTGACCAACTAGCTACCAGAAGCCATCAAAATTTCGGTCACCCCCTAGCCCCTAAAACCGTCCAAGTACATGGCCTCAAAGTCAAAGTTTGGCCACTCCAAACTTTCCAAAACATCTTCCTTGTTACGTGCCTTGTGTTCCCCCTACATACCTTATTCATATGATTCTCTTCCTTAAGTTTACACTTGCTTTTTCTCTTATCCACCCTACCATAAAAATTAAAGTCCAACCTACAATAAATACTAGCTTGACCGACACTATGTAGATGGAAAGCAAAAATAAAAAATAAAAAAATTCACATGCACATCAAAGGATTCGAACGTCTTCCCTCAAGCAAACATACATGGCGCCATATCCCCTTTACTATTTGCTCATCTTATGCTAACTTTTACCACTTAATTACCTTAAGCATTAAGGTTACTTGTTCTATTTCAATAAAGTACTACTTACCAAAAATTATTCCAAGTCCAAATAAATCCCGAGCCTTCTCGAGACTATTTTAAACACACAAATTGAATCATTTCACTAGCTAAACACCAAAATAATGCAACATATCGATACTCAAATTTTTTTTAGGATATTACGATTCTACCCCCTTAAAGAAAATTTCGACCTCGAAATTTACCTGGTTAAAAGAGGTGAGGATATTGTTGCCGAATTGTGTCTTCAGACTCTCACGTAGCTTCCTCCGCTCTGTGATTCTGCCAAAGAACCTTTACTAACGGCACTGACTTCTTTCTTAGCACCTTAACATCTCGATCCAAAATTTTCACTGGTTCTTCCTCGAATGACAAGTCAGGTCTTAACTCAACTTCCTCTACCGGTACTATGTGAGATGGATCCGAACGGTAACGCCTCAACATAGAGACATGGAAAACACTATGAATCTGACTCAGCTCCAAAGGTAATTCAAGCTGATAAGCCACTGGTCCTACATGCTTCAACACACGGTACGGTCCAATGAACCTAGGGCTCAACTTGCCCTTCCTTCCAAATCTGAAGATCTTCTTCCAAGGTGAGACCTTTAGAAAAACCTGATCTCCCACCGCAAACTCAATGTCCTTACGCTTTAGATCCGCATATGACTTTTGTCTATCCGAAGCTTCTTTTAACCGCGCTTGAATTACCTTTACTTTTTCTTCCGTCTTTGATATCAATTCAAGACCCAAAAGCTGTCGTTCCCTCAATTCAGTCCAACAAGTAGGGGTACAACACCTACGACCATATAATGCTTCATAGGGTGCCATCTGAATACTGGATTGATAACTGTTGTTATACGCAAACTCTACCAATGGTAGAAAATCCTCCTAACTACCTCTGAAGTCAATCACACAACCCCTTAACATGTCTTCCAAAATCTAGATTACTCTTTCTGACTGACCATCTGACTGAGGGTGAAAAGCCGTGCTGAAGTTTAACTTTGTACCCAGCGCCTCATGTAAAGCTTTCCAAAATCATGATGTAAACCTAGGGTCCCTGTCTGATATAATAGACATTGGTACCCCATGCAACCTCACGATCTCCGATATATACAACTTAGCCAACTTCTGCAGTGAGTAATGCGTACAAACTGGTAGAAAATGGGCAATCTTAGTCAATCGATTCACTATTACCCAGACGGAATCCTTCTTAGTAGGTGTTAAGGGTAACCCACTAACAAAGTCCATCGTTATCCGCTCTCATTTCCATAATGGAATCTTTACTCGTTGCAACAATCCCGACGGTAATTGATGTTTCGCCTTCACTTGTTGACAAGTCAAACACTTACCCACGAAATCAATAACCTCTCACTTTAACCTTGGCCACCAATACTATTCACAAAGGTCTCGATACATCTTACCTCCTCCGGGGTGCATAGCATACGGGCTACTATGCACCTCTCGGAGAATCATCTGTCTTAAATCCGAATCCATGGGCATATTTCGTGAAAACACAGCACTCCATCCTTATTAATTCCAAAATCCCCTATTACTCCACTTTCAACTTGTTGAATTAAGGGACCCAACTTTTCATCTGATATCTGCTTCTTCTTGATCTGCTCTATCCATAAAGGCTTCACCTGAAGTTCTGCTAGCAGACTGCCATCTTCATACAAACTGATATGAGCAAACATTGCTCTTAACTCCGATATTACCTTACGACTCAACGCGTCTGCCACCACGTTAGCCTTTCCAAGATGATACTCGATTGAGAAGTCGTAATCCTTCAACAGCTCTATCTACCTCCATTGTCTTAAGTTCAACTCCTTTTGGGTAAGGAGGTACTTAAGACTCTTATGGTCCATATAAATGATCGACTTCTCATCGTACAAGTAGTACCTCAAAATCTTCAAAGTAAAAACCATCGCAGCCAACTCCAAATCATGAGTAGGATAATTGACTTCGTGTAGCCTTAACTGACGAGATGCATAAGCCACTACTTTACCACCTTGCATCAACACACATCCCAAGCCCATGTGTGACGCATCGCAGTAAACAATGAACTTTTTTCCAGCCTCAGGTTAAATCAGTACAGGCGCTTCCGTCAAAATCTTCTTCAAGTTCTCAGAACTTTCTTGCTGCTGATCTGACCACACAAATGATACTCCCTTGCGCAACAGTTTAGTTAGAGGTGCTGCAATCAATGAAAACCCCTCAACAAAACGTCTATAGTAACCAGCCAACCCTAGGAAACTCCGAATCTCAGTCACTGACTTCGGTAGTTTCCAATCCAACACAGCCTCTACCTTCCGAGGATCAACTCTGATTCCTTTGACCAACACAACATGTCCTAAAAAAGTCACATCTTTCAGCCAAAATTCACACTTACTGAATTTGGCATAAAGTTACTGTAGTCGGCCCAAATTTGCCCCGGCCCAATTACAAAAATAAAATAACAAACCCAAAACAAAAAAATAAAAAATAGGCCCAAATGGCCCAAAACCCACCCAACTCTCAGCCAAACAGAAAAAACAAAAAAAACCCTAGCTCGACCTCGACTTCGACTCTACCCCCCACCGCCTCACGCGCCTCCTCCAAAGACTGCCCGACACGCCCGCTCACATGGCTGTAAAACAACAACACGCAACAGCACAGCAAGGCAGAAGCAATTTGTCTTCTATAATCAACTTCGGCTATAAAGCCACAAAAAACGATTGTAAAGGGGGCTTTTCGGAGAGAAAAAAACAGAGAGAAAGATAGCAGAAAGGGGTTCCTTTTTTTTGATTAATAAGAAAAAAGAAACAGATCAAAGCACCCAAAGCAATAATAGCAAGCCAAGTCAGTAAAAAACGCAAGAACAGGGGTTAACAAAAGTCGAAATCACAAATAGGGGTAGAGGTGATTATAGTTTTAAGTTCTTTTTTTCTTTTTTCATTCTCGTGAGACATAAACATATATACATTTTTTCTTTTTCATTCTCGTGGACATAAATATATATATTTTTATTTTTTCATTCTCGTGACTAATATATATATATATACTCACATATTATTTCCTAGAAAAAATAAAAAACATAAATTTTACCTTTTCTAGCCACCGTGGGCGGTGGCCGAACTCGGCCGTGGCAGTCGTGGCCGGCCCCTTCACGGATCTACACCCACCGCAGAGAGAAAAAGAGACCAAAGTTGTTTTTTTAAAGAGATAAAAATGAAATTTTTGGTGGAAAAAGGGTTTATATAGCCAAGCTAAAACGCGCCTTGCTTTGGCTGGCGTCAAAAGCCCAAAACGACGTTGTTTTCCCATCCGACCGAATCGACCCACCGCTAGAGGATCCGCGTTTTGCCAAAAAATGGAAATTTTATGCTGCAATTCTTCCGCATTTTATATTTTTACAATTAAGTCTTTCGATATTGCTATTTGGCCCGTAATCTTCATGCGATTACAATTTAGTCCCTTTTAAAGCGTTGCGTTTAGGCGCTTTGGGTAAATTTAAGCTCCTCGTCCCCCATATTTTCGCGCATCATCACAATACTGTCCTTTTCCTTTCTTTTTATTTATAAATCTTCTCGAGTTTTATTTTAATTCGATTTGGCCTCCCACTTCAATTATCATTATTATTATTTAATGTTTTATTGATTATTTATTATTACTTGTTATTTTATTATTATTATTATTACTATAATATCACGTATTACTACACTATATTATTATTATTAGCATTATTATTATTATTATTATTTTATTCCTCTATTATTAATTATTATTATTATTTACTATTACTATTACTTTATTACTAGTATTATTATTATTATATTGTATTATTATTACTCTTATTTATTTTATTATTGTTCATTTATTAATATGTTATTATTTTCATTATTAATGTACTCTTATTATTATCATTATTTAATCTTCACCATTTATGAATTTTGTTTTATATTATTTTATTCATTATTTATTTATTTGTTATTTTATTTATTTATTTGTCATTTCATTTACTTATTATTTATTCGTTTATTGCTCTTTACTTTTTTTAATACTTTAAAGCACTTTAATTATTTATCATATTTTTTAATTTTTATTTATTTATTGTTATTATTATTATCATCCTATTTGTTTCTATGATTTTATTATTGTTATTCTTATTTCATTATTTATTTGCTCATTCGTTTATAAGAATTAGATTTATTCATATATTCGCTTAATTTGTTAGTATCATTACTTTGTCTAATATTAATCAATCAAATTTTCAAAATAAAGATAATGTTCTAGATTTGAAAATTCGGAAGATCGAGCCCTAACTTCTTTGGGTTCGGTTTTACTCGCTTATGTTAAACAACGGGATATCTCTTTTGAAGTTGCAATTTTAAAACAAAATACTTAATCTCGGAAATTGAAACGTCGTGCCCTAACTTCTCGGACTCGACACTTAGATACTTCGGGATAAGTTTCTTTTCCTAAAATAAAGGCAATCTTAGTATTTGAAATCTCGAGAAATCGAGCCCTAACTTCTTGGGTTTGATTTCTCATTTGATTTAATAACTAAGATCCTCTTCAAATAAAACCAAGTTTCAAAAGGCGAGCTTAGTTTCGGAGTTTAAAGTATTGTGCCCTAACTTCTCGGACGTGATGCTTTACCTCTTGAAAATAAGAAAGCCTTAACGTCCTTCCAATTTTAAAAATAAAAGCATTGTATTTTGAATCCTTTAAAGTTTTCAACAAATAGGACATCAATCAATCGGTTTGGTACCAATTTTGGGCGTGTCGAGGTGCTAATCCTTCCTTACACGTAATCGACCTTCAATCCGCTTTCTCAAAGTTCGTGGACCAAAAAGCACTGTTTTAGTAAATTAAATGTTTTATTAAAACAAAGGTGATCCGATCACACCAAATAAAGATCGATGGCGACTCCTTTCCTTTTTTTTTTCTAAAATCGAGTCGACTGCGTCGTTTACCGTTTTCATCAAAAAATGGTTACGACAGCTTGACGACTCCACTGGGGACACGAGGGTCAAGCCATAGATTGATTGATTTTTGTCCTTTTAATTAAAATGGTTTTGAAAAAAAATCATGCTTCTTTTAACGCACCTTAAATATTAGCCTCGTAAATACTTTGGCAGTGCATTACATGACCGTTGTGGTCACACCTTTAAGTGGGAGTGAGAAGCTATGCCTTCGTGAGGTTTTCACCTCTGCATGGGCTAGTGGACTGCTTTCGAAATACATCCGTACCTATGTCTCCGTGAAGTTTTCACTTCCGCATGGCCATAGGGAAATGTATTCCCCGAATCAACTCGGTCGCATGAGCCTATAATGGGTGAGGATCGAGGAATCAGTTGGTTCGGGAACCTCGAACTTTAGAACCAAGCCGCATATAGCAAACCCTAGGAGCCCACCTTAGGTAGAGCTATGGCAAACCTTAGTGGTCACCCAAATAGGCATTAGTTTATTTTACTTACTTTATATTCCATGGTACTAACTTTTGTGTTTCTTTCTTTTGTGCATATCATTTCATATTTTAAAGAGACATCGATTCACAAATTGCTTCGAGTTGGGAAGTGGTTATGGAAAGCGAATTCCTTGATAAAGTAGAAGACAATGCGGTAGTCGCATATGGTCGAGCAATGCCAAATAGAAAAGGGATAGCTTAGTTGAAGGGTATGTGTCTGACTACTAACTTCACCAATATCGTTGTCACGCAGAAGCGAGCTCCGGAGTTGAAAGAAATTTGGACTTAGTGGGATGATGAAGTGAAGCAATGTTCTATGGTACTTACTACGACCGCCTTACCCGCCGAGGTCAAAATAGACAAACACCATTAGAGCAATGACCCGATTACGAATTTCGCTTATAAAGCTTTCTCCTTCAAAAATGGACTGGTTCCCACAATGAAGAGTATACGACCTTTCTACGCCCAAGAATTCAAGTTGACAAAGCTTATTCCAAGGCGGTTAATGGCCCAACCTTCGCAAAGAAGTTGATGAATATCACCGAATGAGCGAACAATGGGTCTCAAATAGAATGCGTAGAAGAAGGCGAGGTAAATGCATACCACGGATATGTTTGAGAGACTGATCTGGCGCATCCGACTGAAGAAAAAGATAGACATCTTGGCCTTATGTATTTACTGACTGGTAATCTTCCCTAAAGCTTTGAGGCACATTGATGAAGCGATTATTGATCTATTCAACCGATTGGACAAAGGGTCACACCTGATCCTCGCCATCTTAGCGAAACATTCGGATCCTTGACCGCATGTCGGAGAAAAGCGCGGCGTGTTTATTGGATGTCTTGTTTTGTTATTGGCTTGGTTCCATAGTCACTTTTGGAAAATAGAAAGTGTCTTGCGGTTCATGTCGAGAAAAGTACTCCCGCTAGAAGAGATAGCAACTACGCCTAGAAGAGAGGATGTCCGAAGAAAATTGGATCGCGCTCTTTCAAAACCTTCAAGAGAACGACATCGAGTGGAAAGCTCTCGGATGATTCCCGACAGATCCTTTATCGTTCTGCGGAAGCTTTGAGTGGGTTCCCTATTGGGAATTTGGGGTGCCAACGCCACGCCCTTTCTTGGTCCTAAGACAGTATGGTTCAAGGCGCTTTGTACCAACGACATACTGGCTAGCTCAATGCGAAGTTTTCATATGAAGGGGAAGCTATAAGAAAAGGGTTAAAGAGATTTCTAGTGCACGGAATCGATTCACGAGAATGAGAAGATTGTCTACGGCCCGAGGACGACCACGTAATATATTGAATGGAGGGCTAGGAGGGTCAATGATAACATTCCTGAGCCAAACCCAGAAGGCGCCCGATTAAAAGAAGAATGCATGCGAGTGGTCCCATCAGAATTAGAGATTGTGAAGCAAGATTTTGAACGGATGAGCTCGAAACTCGGGAAAAGGATAGAAAGGTTGGAGGAAAAAAAGATGCTCCTCCAGTTAGAAGTGGACGATCAAAAATCAGAGGCTGAGAAACTCAGAAAGGAAAAGCGGAAAGTAGAGGAAGACCGAGATAACTTGAAGATGGAGTACAAAAGGATGCGCTTAACGATAAAAAACGCGAGATTAGGGAAAACTACGGGCAGTGGCAGCAAGAGGTCCGAGAGGAAAGAGCCAAAGTTAGCAGCTTGGGAGAAAAGTTTCATAAAATCTGAAAGCTTGAAGGAAGACTTAGAGAAGGGCAGGACAGAAGACCAAAAAGAGAAAAAGGGATTAGAAGCTAGAATAGCCGAGCTTGGGCGATCTCTACACCATTATCGGAGTCGAGACTCGGAAAGCCAACTAAAGACAAGCCTGAACAAAATAGAGGAAATGAAAGGTAGGGTTGAAGAGTTGGAATCGGCATTACATAGTAGCGAGCTCCGGATTGAGCTTCGAGAAACGAGAGAAAGACGTTGGGAGGAAGAGCTTCACCATTCTTGCGAGCAAGTTCGAAGCCGGACTACCTCATGGGAGAAGCAATAATCCAGATTGAGAAGTAGGCGATCACCCATGCACTTTGGTGAGAAGGCTGACATATTAGGCATGAGATATGGGCTACCACCGGGTCGTGATGAAGAGCTAATCTCTCTGCTTGGAAAAATTAAAACCTTAGGTCTTAGGGCGAGAACATATTTGTAATCTACTTTATGTAAAGGGTTTTGCCTTCTAATAAAGTTTTCTAAAATGAAGTTGATCAGAATCGATGTCTTCTTCCTGCATTCATGCATTTACATTACATCATATTACATGCATTAAAGTTTATAAAAAGAAGCCTAATTGGTTAAGATTAACGAGAGAAATAAAAGAGAAACAAGAGAGAAGAAAAGAAATCGAACCGGACATCAAGACGGGACTCGTATAAGACAAAGAAAATGGATCAAAGATTTGAACAATTTCGAAGGAGATCCAAGAACAGATCACGGAGCAAATGATGAAACTCAAAGAAGATATGATAGAACGGATGCAAGAGTCCCAAAACAACATGATGAGCCAGTTGGCGCAACTATTGGCCAATGAACGAGGAAAGGGCGCCGCTGCTAATTCAAGGAATAATGACGACCACAACACCTCCGGGATTTACCCCGCCAAATACCCAAACACCACCAGAAATATGTCCCCAAAGGACGCCTTTTGTTATCAAGCCACGATGTCGTTGAGACCATGAATGCCGCCAAGACTTCCCGATGGTTCGAGCACTAATCCCGGAGAAGGTCCGGCTAACCCTATAGTCCCCGATTTTGATGAAATGGCTGAAATGGATAAGGCAAAAATGAACCTTTCCAGACAACTCGAGGATCATTGCAAATGGTTAGAAGAAAAGTTTAAGGAAATAGAGACTACTGACCATCGCTATGGGGTGGACGCTAAAGACTTGAGCCTAGTCCCAGACCTCATACTTCCGCCAAAGTTCAAGACCCCAGATTTTGAAAAATACAATGGGACCAGTTGCCCTGAAGCGCACATCACGATATTCTGTCGACGAATGGCGGGATATGTTAACAACGATCAACTGCTTATTCATTATTTTCAGGATAGTTTGGCCGGGGCCGCGGCCAAATGGTACAATCAGCTTAGCCGTACCCAGATCAAGTCGTGGAAGGATCTAGCACAGGCCTTCCTGAAACAATACGGGCACGTAGCCGATATAGCTCCTGATCGAATCACGCTCCAAAATATGGAGAAAAAGCCAAACGAAAGTTTCAAGCAATATGCCCAGCGGTGGAGGGAAGTAGCCACACAAGTTCAGCCACCGCTCCTAGAAAAAGAGACAACCATGCTGTTTGTCAATACGTTGAAGGCTCTCTTCATTAATCATATACTTGGAAGTGCCACAAAAAGTTTTTCTGATATTGTGCTGTCAGGGGAAATGATCGAGAATATCAGAAGCGGTAAAATAGAGGCTGGAGAAAGTACTAGAAAGACAGTCCCGAAGAAGAGGGAGAGTGATTTAAACAACATAGGTAAAAGTTATTCAAAACCTATTATCGTGGGCGACCAAGGGTCATGACCCCCGATCATCAGAGCCCCTTTAGACAGGAGTCCAACACAAGGCAAAATACGGAGAAAATCCAATTTACGCCTATCCCAGTCCCATACAAGGAAATGTACTAGAAATTATTTGACGACACGTTGTCTCCCCATTACTTAAAACCCTTGCAACCCCTACCTAAGTGGTATGATCACGAACGCATACGGTCACGAATACCATGCGAGAATCGTGGGGCATTCTATAAAGCACTGCCTCGCTTTTAAGAAACTAGTGGAAAGACTGATTCAGGTGGGAGTTATAGAAGTCGATGACACCTCTTGCAAGGGGCACCTGCTACCTAATCACGGGGTCAACATGATAGGCGAAGATGCGAGAAAAAGAGTAAAGAGGGATATTTCCGATGTGAAAGCCCCAATGAAACAGGTCTGGAAGGAAATGATAAAAATGGGATTGGTTGTGACTTGCCCAAGGGGAGAACATGAAGAAACACGAAAGGGCTGTGAATTTCATAACTCGGAAGGGCACGAAATCCAAAGTTGTACTAAGTTCGAATCTTTGTACAGTGACGATGGACAATAAAGAGTTAGAATTCTTTGAAAGCAATGAAGGCCGGAAAGAGGGTAACATCTGCACGTTGGAGGATGAGTTAGCAGCAAAAGCCGTGGAGGCGAGCTATCCTTTAGTCACCATCTCACGATCAAAGGGCGATGGAGTGAAAATAAATTCAAAAATTGTGATTCGAAAGCCTACTACTTTTTCATCCGAAGATAACCAAAAGACTCCCGGGGGTTATAATTACAACGTGACAATTCCTGAAAAGGGAGGTCCGTCAACAAAAGAGAGCCAGGAGTATCCTAGGATCGTGATCCGAAAACCTGCAACCTTTTCATATAAAGATGATAAGAAGGTCCCCTGATAGGGGAGATTCGCCCGACACTACAAAAGAAAACCGAGAAGAAGCCTCCTACACGCGCAGTGGAAAACGCTATGACTTGTCAAACGCAAAGACGGAGCACTCAAAAAGGAAAAACTTGATGGGCGAACAAAAGAAAGAAAAAGGGGCCAAGCAAGAGACACATATAAACGAGCCAGTGAAGGAGGAAGAAGCTAGGGAATTCTTAAAATTTTTGAAGCATAGTGAATACAGTGTCGTAGAGTAGCTATATAAACAGCCGGCTCGTATATTGGTGCTAGATTTACTATTGAGTTCTGAAGCACACCGTAACGCGCTGATGAAGGTATTGAATGAAACTTATGTTGCAAATGATATAACAGTTAACAAGCAGGATCGCCTGGTTAGCAACATAAGTGCCGATAACTTTATTTTCTTTAACGATGATGAGATTCTTCCGGGAGGTATGGGTTCCATCAAGGCTCTCCACATTACCACGCGATGCAAAGGATACACATTACCAGGGGTACTAGTCGACAATGGATCAGCGCTCAATGTTCTACCGCTATCAACACTGAATCGATTACCTGTTGATAGTTCTCATATGAAGGCCTGCCACAACATAGTAAGGGCATTCGATGGAACCGAGAGGAAAGTCATGGGAAGGATCGAAGTACCTCTTTTAATCGGACCGTGCACATATGAGGTGGATTTTATTGTGATGGATATCCGCCGTCTTATAATCGCTTCTTGGGGAGACCTTGGATACACTCGGCGAGAGCAAAGGTGCCTCATCGTTGCACCAAAAGTTGAAATTAATCTCGGAGGGTCGTTTAGTGACCATAAATGCTAAAGAGGACATCATCGCAATCTGTAATAAACAATGCACCCTATTTAGAAGCCAACGATGAAGCGGTGAGTGTTCCTTCGTTCTTTGAATTTGCCAACGTAACATTAAATCGTCGAGGGAATAAGGTCCCAAGATCGCAATTATCCAAAACCACAAAATGGGTCTACAACCGATGGCCGGAATGGAGCTCGCGGGGAAAGGACTTGGAAGGTACCTCCAAGGAGAAATCGAGGTCCCAAGACTAAAAGAAAAGTGAGACTTCTTCGGTCTAGGATTCAAGCCAAACGCAAAGCAAAAAAGAGAAGAGTCAGAAAAGAAACAAGAAAGAAGAAAGGCGCGTCTGAGGGGAGATAAGATGAAATGGCAACCGATGATAATTCCTCATATTCGTGAGACCTTTATATCAGGAGGGGTTATCCATCCGGGACAAGAAACATAAAATGAAGAAATTGTGCATGTCAACGCTATATCTGAGGGGGAAATTAAGGAAAAAAATCGAAATGGCATCCGCCCCTATGAGCCGGGTAGCGTTCTAAACAATTGGACTGCGGAGGAGATTCCTATAGCCTTTAGAACTCATTCAGAGTAATACTCGGAACACACTTATTGCTTTAAGTCTAGAAGCAATAAGAACCCCTTTTGTGAAACATGAATTTGTAAAAGCCATCGTTATTTTCAATGAAATACATCTCCGCTATCTTTTGAGCAAATTTTCTTTTATGTTCATTTCATTCATTCATTATTCTTTCTTTAAATATTCTTCTAAACATTTCTATTCTTCATTTATCATACCAATAAACATGCCAAGATTCTATGATTCTATGAGCCTTTATTCATTTCCATAACAGGTCTCCAGATATCAATGATTTGAGTAACGCTACCAATGACTCAGAATGTCCTTTTGAGCAAGATATGGGTGCGGAAGATTTTCAGGATTTTAGAGATGACCAAGGCTGTGATTTAGCTCCTGAACTGTTAAAGATGGTAGAACAAGAGGAGAAACAAATCGTACTCACAAAGAATCGGTGGAAATAGTGAACCTAGGAAATGGGCAAGAAAAGAAAGAAGTGAAGATTGGAGCTAGTATCACCGCAGAGACAAAGCAAGACCTTATTGAGTTACTCCAAGAATTCAAGGATGTCTTCGCATGGTCATATCAAGACATGCCCGGTTAAGCAATCGATATCGCGGTACACCGCTTGCCCATAAAAGAAGAATACAAGCGGCACCAATGTAAACTTGGAGGATGAGGCCAGACGTTTTACTAAAAATAAAAGAAGAGGTCAGGAAGCAGTTTGACGTAGGGTTCTTGCAAGTGGCTAAGTACTCGGAATGGGTAGCCAATATCGTCCCCGTCCCTAAGAAAGATGGGAAAGTACGAATGTGTGTGGACTACAGAGATCTAAACAAGGCTAGCCTGAAAGACAACTTTCCATTACCTCATATCAACACCTTAGTGGATAATACGGCGGGTTATTCATTGTTCTCATTCATGGATGGCTTCTCAGGATACAACCAGATAAAGATGCTTCCTGAAGACATGAATAAAACTACATTCATAACCATGTAGGGAACCTTTTGCTATAAAGTAATGCCATTTGGGTTGAAGAATGCGGGAGCAACATATCAGAAAGCCATGGTGACCCTATTCCATGACATGATGCACAAGGAAATTGAGGTTTACGTCGACGATATGATTGCCAAGTCTCGGACCGAAAAGGAGCATATCCAAGTCTTAAGGAAATTATTTTTGAGGTTAAGGAAAGTCCAACTGAAGCTTAACCCGACGAAGTGTACCTTTGGAGCCAGGTCAGGGAAACTGCTAGGATTTATAGTCAGTGAAAAGGGGATTGAGGTTGACCCGGACAAAGTCAAGGCTATACAAGAATTGCCTCGCCTCGTTACGCAAAAAGAAGTTCGAGGTTTCTTAGGAAGATTAAATTACATTGCTCGGTTCATTTCACAACTGACTGAGAAATGTGATCCCATATTTCGTCTTCTTAAAAAACACAACCCAGGTGTGTGGGACGAGGAATGTCAGAAGACCTTCGACAAAGTAAAGCAGTACCTGTCCAATCCTCCAGTATTGACACCGCCTAATCCAGATGGTACTTGATAATTCAATGGGATGTGTGCTCGGCCAGCATGATGAATCGGGAAAGAAAGAAAAAACAATATACTACCTTAGCAAAAAGTTCACTGAGTGTGAAACAAGGTACTCACCGATTGAGAAAATATGTTGCGCTTGGTCCGGACAACTCGGAGACCGAGGCAAGACATGTTGTATCATACGACTGCTCATCTCAAGCTAGACCACTGAAATATCTAATAGAGTCAACTACTCTGAATGGACGGATGGCCCGATGGCAAATTTTACTTTCTGAGTTTGACATAGTTTATGTAAACCAGAAAGCGATAAAAGGGAGTGCAATAGCAGATTTTCTGGCTAGTAGAGCTCTAGCAGATTATGAGCCTCTAGACTTTGATTTCCCTAATGAAGACCTAATGTACGTAGCAACCACTGAAGAAGATACCACGAAAAGTCGCCCTTGAAACCGAACTCGACGGGCATCGAACGCTATGGGCAATGGAATTGGGGCGCTTCGTGTCCCCAAACGGAGATCATTACCCATTTACCGTAAATTGGATTTTGATTGTACAAACAATATGGCGAGTATGAAGCTTGTATCATGGGCATCCGTCTTTGCTATTGAACGCAAAATTAAGGTCCGAAGTATACGGAGACTCGCGCTGGTAATTTATCAACTTAAAGGAGAATGGGAGACGAGAGATCCCAAATTGGTCGAATACAAAAGATTGGTCCAAGAACTAATCAAAGAGTTCGATGACATCACTTTCGATTATTTACCAAGGGACTAAAATCGATGGTCGATGCTCTAGCCACATTGGCTTCTATGGTACGAGCAAGCGACAAGGAGGATATGAGACCTATACAAATGAGCATTTATGAGGCCCCACCCATTGCTACAATGTCGAGGAAGAAGGAAAATTGGCCCACCATGGTACCACGATATATTGCGGTATGTGAAGAATCGTGAGTACCCTGATCAAGCCATAGAGAATGAAAAAAAGGCGCTGAGGAGATTAGCATGCGATTACGTCTTGGATGGAGAAGTCTTATACAAGAAAAGGAAAGATCAAGTGCTGCTAAGGTGTGTGGACGCCGCCGAAGCTAAGTTAATCCTAGAAGAAGTCCACGAAGGTGTCTGTGGAACTTATGCTAATTGTTTCACAATGGCCAGACAAATAATGAGGTTCAGATATTATTGGTCCACCATGGAGGGAGACTGTATCAACTATGCCAAAAAATGTCATAAATGCCAGATTTATGGAGACAAGATTCATGTACCCCCGTCACCTTTGCATGTTATGACTTCTCCATGGCCATTTTCCATGTGGGGCATGGACGTCATTGGTCCAATATCTCCAAAGGCATCGAACGGGCATCGATTCATCTTTGTGGTCATCGACTACTTCACGAAATGGATAGAGGTCGCCTCATATGCCAACGCTACTAAATCACGTGGTTAGCGGTTTTTGAAGAAGGAAATCATTTGTCGATATGGAATGCCCGAGAGGATCATATCGGACAACGCCCAATTTAAACAATAGCACGATAGCGGGGTTTGTAGCCAATTCAACATCAAACACCACAATTCATCACCGACGCCTAAAAATGAATGGGCAAAGGAAGCGACCAACAAAAACATCAAAAGATAGTGGGAAGATGACCGAGACTTACAAGGATTGGCATGAAAATTACCGTCATGCTTATGCTTATCGAACGTCCGTCCAACCTCTCTTGAGGCAACACCTTTCTCATTGGTCTATGGGATGGAGGCGCTTCTACCTATCGAAGTGGAAATACCTTCTTCTTGAGTATTGTCGTGAAGTGGATGAAGTTGAATGGATCCGAGCTCGATATGATCGGTTGAACTTAATTGAAGAAAAGAGATTGAGGGCTATCCATCACGGTCGATGTACCAAAAGCGAATGATGCGAGCTTACAACAAAAAGTTCGCCAAGGGAATTCCACGAAGGGATCTCGTCTTTGAAAAGTTCCTTCCCATACAAAAGGATTTCAGAGGAAATGGATGCCGAATTGGGAAGGACCATATGTGGTGAAAAAGGCTTTCTCGGAAGGGCATTAATTTTGGCCGAGATGGATGGGAAAAATCTACCCAATCCCATAAATTGATTCGCTAAGAAATATTATGCTTGAAGAGGAGAAAGGCTAAAGTGAAAACCCAAAAGACGCTTTAAGACCTAAAAAAAAAAAGAGGTCAAGTGAAAACCCGTAAGGGGCGCTTTGAGACCAAAGGGGCTTTGAGTCGAAAACCCGATAAGGGCGGATTGAATTTGCACAAAGGAAGGGTATGTGACGATTTTATTCCCCTGCATTAGCAAAGGATGAATGTTACACCTCGGAACATCTACAAAATCTCGCAGATCTCCCAACGCCTATTCAAATTTCAAATGATCTTCTAAGGATCCGGTGGTGAAGCCAGTGTCATATATCCTGGGCACCTACTTTTCTTTTTACCCATTTTTGTACCCCAATAATGTTTACTTTTGTCGATTTAATCTAATTCCATTCTTCATAAATTCCATTGTTATTTTAAATCTTTGAGTTGTTTGCCATTGAAATAACGACCCATTGACCCATAATGCTTCCATAAAAGGGGTTCCACCTATTACTCTGGAAGCCTCTAAACAAATAGAGAACCTAAAACAAGACCGTTGTTTAAGAATCACCACATTTAGGGGTTGGAAACGTTCAAGGAAGAGGAGCCTAAAATCATGACTGTCTCTCCAGATTCTCCGACATAGGTATCGATTTAAAATTGCGCCTCAGGTCATGCGACCTCGACGAATGAACGAGCAATTACACTCTAATCTTTTAAAATAAAAATAATAATAATAAATTGTTCTCATGACATCCTCGCATTCATACAAATGTCCTCCGTAATATCATTGAGTTAAGAGCATTGATTTATTACAATCATTGCATCTTAACGAAAAATCATCATTCTCATGACATTCTGCATTCATGTAAGTGTCATCCATATCACACGGTTAGGAGCATTTGAGTCATTACGACCATAGCATCCTCACCATTTGGCATAAACACAAACATATAAAATCGAGTCTACAGGATATGTCCCTAGAGGACGGTGTAGCAACACTATTGAAGATTGTCCTATTACCATCAACCAGTGATGGAATAGGTTGAAGATTGCCCTATTGCCATCAACCAGTGGTGGAATAGGTTGAAGATTGTCCTATTACCATCAACCAGTGATGGAATAGGTCGAAGATTGTCCTATTGCCATCAACCAGTGATGGAATAGGTTGAAGATTGTCCTATTACCATCAACCAGTGATGGAATAGGTTGAAGATTGCCCTATTGCCATCAACCAGTGGTGGAATAGGTTGAAGATTGTCCTATTACCATCAATCGCTGATGGAATAGGTTGAAGATTGTCCTATTACCATCAACCGTGATGGAATAGGTTGAAGATTGTCCTATTACCATCAACCAGTGATGGAATAGGTTGAAGATTGCCCTATTTCCATCAACCAGTGGTGGAATAGGTTGAAGATTGTCCTATTACCATCAACCAGTGATGGAATAGGTTGAAGATTGTCCTATTGCCGTCAACCAGTGATAGAACAGGTTGAAGATTGTCCTGTTGCCGTCAACCAGTGATGGAATAGGTTGAAGATTGTCCTATTGCCACTGACCAGCAGTGGAATAGGTCAAAATTGTAGTTCTTGTCACCATAACCAGCAGTGGGGCAAGATCGAAGGCAAATCATGGCTCCCTAACCAATAGGGAATACGATTTAGGCCACCCTCCTATTGCCACTGACCAAACAGTGAATAGGCCAAAATTGTAGATCTTGTCACCATAACCAAGAGGTGGGGCAAGATCGGGCGAATCTTGGCTCTCTAACCAGTAGAGAACATGATTTTGGCCACCCTCCTATTGCCACCGACCAACAGTGGAATAGGTAAAAAATTACAATTCCTGTCCCTAACCAGTAGGGAGCATGGTTAAGCTTTAGTCCTATTGCCTTAACTAGAAGTGGGATAGGCTGAAGACCAAAGACCTCATCTCTCTGAAGATGCATCGGAGCAATCTAAAATAAAACAAGTCACATCCCATTGGAGTCGCAGCCAGAGCAAATTGAAGCCATATAGCGGTGGAGTAGATTGAAGTAACAAGATGCGTGAAGCGGAATGAGGCTACATGAAGAAGAGAAGCACCAAAGAAGTTAGGACTCAACAAAACCGAGCAAATTTAGTCCCTCTTCATGTCTTTGCTCTATTCCCGTTGCACGATAATGAGCAAAGAGGGCAATGAGTCGGCCCAAATTTGCCCCGGCCCAATTACAAAAATAAAATAACAAACCCAAAACAAAAAAACAAAAAATAGGCCCAAATGGCCCAAAACCCACCCAACTCTCAGCCAAACAGAAAAAACAAAAAAAACCCTAGCTCTGACCCTCGACTTGACTCTGCCCCCACCGCCTCTGGCCGCTCGCCAAATACCGCTTTCCCGACACGCCTACCATGGCCGCAAAACAACAACAACACGCAACAAAGACAAAGCGAAGCATAATTTGTCTTCTATAATCAACTTCGCTATAAAGCCACAAAAACGATTGTAAAGGGGCTTTTCGAGAGAAAAAAGAGAGAAAGATAGCGAAAGGGTTCCTTTTTGATTAATAAGAAAAAGAAATGATCAAAGCACGCAAAGCAATAATAACAAGCCAAGTCAGTAAAAAACGCAAGAACAGGGGGTTAAAAAAAAGTCAGAATCGCAAATAGGGGGTAGAGGTGATTATAGTTTTTAAGTTCTTTTTTTTCTTTTTTTCATTCTCGGCAGACATAAACATATATACATTTTTTTCTTTTTTCATTCTCGGCAGACATAAATATATATATATATTTTTTATTTTTTTCATTCTCGGCAGACTAATATATATATATACTCACATATTATTTCCTAGAAAAAAATAAAAAAAAACATAAATTTTACCTTTTCCACCATCAGTGGCGGTGGCTTGAGTCTCATTGGCATGGTCGGTGGCTGACCCCTTCACGGATCTGCACCCACCGCAGAGAGAAAAAGAGAACCAAAGTTGTTTTTTTAAAGAGATAAAAATGAAATTTTTGGTGGAAAAGGGTTTATATAGCTGCTAAAACGACGCTGCTTTTGGCCGGCCAAAAAGCCCAAACGACGTCGTTTTCCCATCCGACCGAATCCGACCACCGCCAGAGGATCCGCGCGTTCTTTAAAAATGGAAATTTTATGCTAGCATTCTTCCGCATTTTTATATTTTACAATTAAGTCTTTCGATATTGCTATTTGGCCCGAATCTTCATGCGATTACAATTTAGCCCTTTTAAAACGCTATGCTTAGATGCTTTGGGTAAATTTATAGCCCTCGTCCCCATATTTTCGCGCATCACAATACGGTCCTTTTCCTTTCTTTTTATTTATAAATCTTCTCGAGTTTTATTTTTAATTCGATTTGGCCTCCCCTTCAATTATCATTATTATTATTATTTAATGTTTTATTGATTATTTATTATTATTGTTATTTTATTATTATTATTATTATTACTATAATATCACGTATTACTACACTATATTATTATTATTAGCATTATTATTATTATTATTATTTTATTCCTCTATTATTAATTATTATTATTATTTACTATTACTATTACTTTATTACTAGTATTATTATTACTCTTATTTATTTTATTATTGTTCATTTATTAATATGTTATTATTTTTCATTATTAATGTACTCTTATTATTATCATTATTTAATCTTCACCATTTATGAATTTTGTTTTATATTATTTTATTCATTATTTATTTATTTGTTATTTTATTTATTTATTTGTCATTTCATTTACTTATTATTTATTCGCTTATTGCTCTTTACTTTTTTTAATACTTTAAAGCACTTTAATTATTTATCATATTTTTTAATTTTTATTTATTTATTGTTATTATTATTATCATCCTATTTGTTTCTATGATTTTATTATTGTTATTCTTATTTCATTATTTATTTGCTCATTCGCTTATAAGAATTAGATTTATTCATATATTCGCTTAATTTGTTAGTATCATTACTTTGTCTAATATTAATCAATCAAATTTTCAAAATAAAGATAATGTTCTTATTTGAAAATTCGGAAGATCGAGCCCTAACTTCATCGGTTCCGGTTTTACTCATTTATGTTAAACAACGGGATATCTCTTTTGAAGTTGCAATTTTAAAACAAAATACTTAATCTCGAAAATTCAAACGTCGTGCCTAACTTCATCGGACTCGACACTTAGATACTTCGGGATAAGTTTCTTTTCCTAAAATAGAGGCAATCTTTCAGATTTGAAATCTCGAGAAATCGAGCCCTAACTTCATCGGGTTCCGATTTCTCATTTGACTTAATAACTAAGATCCTCTTCAAATAAAACCAAGTTTCAAAAGGCGAGCTTAGTTTCGGTAGTTTAAAGTATTGTGCCCTAACTTCATCGGACGTGATGCTTTACCTCTTCGAAAATAAGAAAGCCTTAACGTCCCTTTCAATTTTAAAAATAAAAGCATTGTATTTTGAATCCTTTAAAGTTTTCAACAAATAGGACATCAATCAATCGGTTTGGTACCAATTTTGGGCGTGTCGAGGGTGCTAATCCTTCCTCACACGTAATCGACCTCCAATCCGCTTTTCTCAAAGTTCGTGGACCAAAAAGCACCGCTTTTAGTAAATTAAATGTTTTATTAAAACGAAGGTGATCCGATCACACCAAATAAAGATCGGTGGCGACTCCTTTCCTTTTTTTTTCCAAAATCGAGTCGACCGCGTCGTTTACCGTTTTCATCAAAAAATGGTTACGACAGTTACTTTTCTCGTAATATTTACAATACTATGCACAGATGTGAGTCATGCTCTTCTTCATTCCTCGAGTATACTAAGATATCATCTATGAACACCACTACAAACCGGTCTAAGTAGGGTTGAAAGACTCGGTTCATCATGTCCAATAATGCAGCTGGTGCATTGGTCAAACCAAACGGCATCACCAAAAACTCATAATGTCCATATCGAGTTTGAAATGCCGTCTTATGAATATCTGCCTCCTTAACCTTGAGTTGATGACAACCCAATTTCAAATCTATCTTGGAGAAAACTGAAGCTCCTCTCAACTGATCAAACAGGTCATCGATTCTCAGCAATGGATACCTATTCTTGATCGTCAATTTATTCAACTGCCTATAATCAATGCACATACGCATCAACCCATCCTTCTTCTTGACGAACAAGACTGGTGCTCCCCACAGAGACATACTCGGTCGAATGAATCTCTGATCCAACAACTCTTGAATTTGAGCCTTAAGCTCCGCTAGCTCCTTCGGTGCCATTCTATAAGGAGTAATAGACACCGGAGCCATTCCGGGTAAAAGCTCAATGCCAAACTCTACTTTCCGGTCTAGAGGTAGACCTGAAAGTTCTTCGGGAAAGACATCTGAAATTCTTTCACCGTTCTAACACCTTTCACCGATAATTCCTTGGCATCCAAAGCACTACGCTCCATACCCCTTTCGTACCAACTTTTCTGCCTTTAAAGCAGTTACCACATTAGCTAAATAGTTCCTCCGTTCACCTATCATTACTACATCCTTATCATCCAAAGTCCTTATCGACATTCACTTTGTAGCACAATTCAAGTGCGCCCGGTGCTTTACCAACCAATCCATGCCCAAAATAAGGTCGAACTCGCTGAAAGGCAGTTCCATCAAATCTGCCAAAAATATTTCTCTTTGAATTTCTAAAGGCACGTCTCTATACAATTTATTCACAACCACAGACTGTCCTAAAGGACTAATTACCGTCATCTCTCTTATGGTAATCTCAGATCTAATATTTAGATTTCCAGATATAGCGCTAGCAACATACGAATGAGTAGACCCTATATCTATCAAAGCAGTAACAGGTACATCAAAAATGAAGAACGTACTGGTGATCACATCAGGTGCATTGTCATCTTCCCGGGGCCTGACCGCATAGACTAACCCCGGTTGTCTCGCTTCCGCGTTACCTCTGAAGCCATTACCTCTACCCGGTGCACCTTGACCTCGCCCAAATACCATTACCACCATGACCGATCCACGGCCCTTGGTGGCTAATGAAATACTCTAGCTAGTCATGCATCGTGATTACGGCTTCGAGTCGGAGCGATCTGTCGAGGATAATTCTTAAGCTGATGGTCCTTAGAACCACATTTGAAACACCTATCGATTCTTTTTCAAAGATTCACCGGTGTCATCTTTCACAACAAGACACAGCTTGAATCGATTGGTAGTAGTGCTCTAACCTGAGTCGCTCATCATTCCTAGGCCTCTTCGAAATTAGCGAACCCGAGTACTTAAAGTCCCTCTTGCCTCTACCTATGTCTCTTTCTCGCCTCGACGTCAAATTTTAGCCTCTTCACTATTTTGGCTTTCTCCACAAGCGTGGCAAAATTTTACTTGTTGTGGGGCTATCAAGATCAAGAACTCATCATTCAACCATCCTCAAAACGTATCTGGTAGCTCATGATTAGTTGGCACTATTGTCCGAGCATAACGACTCAAGCATAGAAATTCTGCCTCGTAAGCGGCCACCGTCTTATTTTCTTGAACCAGATTAAGGAATTCCTTCCTCCGGGCATCCACATAGCTTGCCCCGACATACTTTCCTTGGAATACAGTTTTGAAGAAATCCAAAGTAACATGTTCAGCCTGAGTGCCTTCTCGAATAGTAAGCCACCATTGATACGCCTCGTCCCTCAACAAGGACACAGCTCCTCTCAGTTTCTGCTCGGCGGTGCACTCTACATCATCCATGATTTGCTTCACTGCCTCGAGCCAATACTCTGCTACATTTGGAGCTACGCCTGAGACACCCCTAAAAACCTCGGCACAACTTGATTTAAGTCATTCCGATATTGATCCATGAGCTGCTGGCCCAGTTCTAGCCCCAGTAACCCTTTCTGGGACTCGCAACATTGCTTGGGTCAAAGCAATGTCCTCTTTCATATGGTCATGTGATCCAGTCTCAGTCCCGGGTGATGCAGGTGCGTCCATTTCTGGCATATGTCCCGACGCTTTAGACACAACCCTAGCACCTCGGCCTCTAACACGACTACGTCTACCACGTCCACGTCCTCTAGCGCTCATTTTGAGTATTTCATTTTAATCTAACTACAAGTTTTATGAATCAGTATACTTTTTCAGTGTTTATTAAAGATATTTTATGAGATATAAGAGATAGAGTTGTTTTCGTAAACGCATCCTATAGTCTCAATCTCTATAGCTCCAACACCTAAAACTAGAAGTTCTAGAGTGTTCCTATAGTCATGTCATAATAACAAGAATTATTTAATTCATATACACTTACTTGACTTGGTGACGGGTACTCGTGGTGCCATACTACTTTTAAAAAAAACATAAGTTCTATAATTCAAAACAGTTTTGTACCATAGATGTTTTTGAATCCAAACTACAGTCGAGTTTTGAAACTGGGCTCTGATACCATAAAATGTAATACCCCAAACATACATCTAGTCTTTTAAATAAATCGAATTTTCAAAAAAAAAAAGAAACATTTTGACATGGAGTTATTAAAAACTGAGGTTGATTACTAAATCTAAATATAAGTTGAAACTTAAAAAAATTGAATTTAATAATTCGAGAAAAATTTAAAGAATTCGGAAGTAATTTGAAAACAAAAATTTAAAAATATTGCTACATAAAAATTTCTAAGTTAAAATATTTAAAATGAAATCCTCTTCAGACGCTCATTTAAGAAAAATGTTTATTTCTATTTTTAGAAAAGAAATCCCACTTAAGTATTTCAAGCGTATTATAAAATCCATCCACAAGTAAAACATTAATAAAAATTAACCAGAGGCCTTATTACAACTTAACTTAAATAGTAAAAATAATAAAAAGTGCTTAAAAAGAAATCCGGTATATAAATAACCCATTATTCGTAGTATGGCCTCCATCGAGTCGCCCACTACCAAGCCTCCATCATCGGTCATTAATCGAGAAAGGTAAAGAAAATGGGGTGAGTTACTTAGAACTCAGTCTGTAACTCACTTACCTTAGTCCACTGGGATAAAACCATTTAAGCATTTATTTGGGCCTAAGCCCATTACAAATATAATAATTTAGCATGTATAAAATGCGAGTGATATGCAATTCCCAAAACCAAACCTAGATTTCCATCGCCACACACCACCACGCACCAATCAAGACACCCATGGGAGCTTTAGTCACCCACCCCGCCAACACACTAAAGTAGGCATTAAGTCAGATATCAAGTCTCGTGGACAAGCCACCGATTCTGAGTTTACATGGCATTTACCATTTTTCGTAATTGTGGCGAGCCACCAAAATTTTGTAGCAAAGCTACCGTAACTTCTCTTCATCGATAGCCCAACCCATGCAATCATGTATATAATATGCATAACAATCCATTCATATAATTATTCCAACATAAGGCCCATTATAAAAGTTATTACAATCTGGCCCATTTCACATTTTGGCCCACATAATCTCATATCACATATGACCCATTTATCAAATATCATATATGGCCCAATTATCAAATATCACATATGGCCCATTTATCAATTATCACATATGGCCCATTTATCAATTATCACATATGGCCCAATTATCAAATATCACATATGGCCCATTTATCAATTATCACATATGGCCCATTTAGTCACTTTTATCGAATTAGCCCGTTAAGGGCAATTTCGTAAATTTCATAATCTTAATACCAATTTCAAAATTTTTATCATTAAGGTGATGAATATGCTATTCTTCCTGATTTCACTAACTTGTGATTTAATCCAACGATTAATACGATATAGTCATCTAACCCATGAGATACGGTGTGAGATTACACACCTGATTACGGTAAGCACTATGCTCTCCTGATTGTTGACACCTAAAAATATGTTTAACGCTCGATTAGAAAAATAAACGCGATCTAATAAAGCTACTCTAAACAAACGATCTAAGATTTACCCTCGGAATCGCGAACAACAACGATTTGTCGATTTTCCCTGGTTGACGGTCCACAACCCATTGGAAAACCCCGAACAGCTAATGGCTCAGAACTGCGAATAACCTCGAATAATTGATTTTCACCAGAGGAGGGCCCACAACCCGGTGGAAAATCCCGGATCACCGAAACAGCCCTTCGCTTGAATCTAGAGGGGATTGCAAATCCGCTCCTTTTTCGATCACTATTCACCACTCCTTTTGATTCGATCTTGTTTGCCTCCATTGACAAAAGAATATTAGTCCAACTAATATTTCGTTACTATAGCCAATAAATCTTATAAACGAAGTCGGCTTACCATAAAATTCTTACGTTCAAAGGATAGAGTCCCTAACATAAAATCGATTAATAACCCCATCTTAACGAAATAAAGAGTAATATGTAGTCCTTGAAAAAAATCATTACCTTAAAGTTTTGAACCGAATCCTAGCGATTCACAATGATTTCGGACACTCCAAGTTTCAGCCTTCCACTAAGTTCTATGATGGAGAAAAGATTCGAATGAGACATGGTATGATGATGGTCTTGATCCAAAAAGACCATCCCACACCAAAATGTAGATTCGACACAAAGGAATAGGAAAAAAATAACAATACCAAAATATTGTACTAGCCACTTACCGATTAATCAAAGTGTGAGAAGAAACAACAAAATGATTGAGAAGGAGATAAGTGTGGTAGAAGATTCGGCTATGAAGGAAAAGTTGAAGGGGATGGTGCTTAGTAACATTCGGCCATGGTGAAAATAAAAGGGAGAAAAATGTTTGAGAGATTTTTGTAAGGAGAAAGAGATGAAGAAGGGTAAAGGAAAATAAGGTGTTTAGGTTTCGGTTTTTTTCAAGAATGGAAGATGAAAAAAGAAATGAGTTTGAGGCTTGTGTGTATTCGGCAAGGGTGAAAAGAAAAGAAAAGAGAAAATGGCCTTCCAAGGTTTTGGTGATTTCGGCACTAGGAGGAAAGGTTTGAGAGAAAAGGCAAAATAAGACCGAAATGGTCAAAATATGAAATGATTAAAGAAAAGCAAAGATGTTACCTATTACTCAAGGTGCATTCGGCTAAGGAGAGGAAAATGGATAGAAAGGTTTTGGAGAAAAGCACAAAAATGAGCAAATGCCAAAGTGACCAACTAGCTACCAAAAGCCATCAAAATTTCGGTCACCCCCTAGGCCCTAAGACCGTCCAAGTACATGGCCTCAAAGTCAAAGTTTGGCCACTCCAAACTTTCCAAAACATCTTCCTTGTTATGTGCCTTGTGTTCCCCCTACATACCTTATTCATATGATTCCCTTCCTTAAGTTTACACTTGCCTTTTCTCTTAGCCACCCTACCATAAAAATTAAAGTCCAACCTACCATAAATACTAGCTTGACCTACACTATGTAGATGGAAAGCAAAAAAAAAAAAAAAAAATTCACATGCATATCAAGGGATTCGAACCTCTTCCCTCAAGCAAACATACATAGCGCCATATCCCCTTTACTATTTGCTCATCTTATGCTAACTTTTACCACTTAATTACCTTAAGCATTAAGGTTACTTGTTCCATTTCAATAAAGTACTACTTACCAAAAATTATTCCAAGTCTAAATAAATCTCGAGCCTTCTCGAGACCATTTTAAACACACAAATTGAATCATTTCACTAGCTAAGCACCAAAATAATGCAACATATCGATACTCAAATTTTTTTTAGGATATTACAGGAGCGAAATTCACCACCCAATATAACATCCCAAACTCGGCCTAGAAGTTTGGACCGAACTTTGGATGCTACATTGATCACCGAAGTGATCATGGGAAAAATTTTACTAAACCAGTCGACCTTAATTCTATTTCTGAAACCATTCAATAAGGTTACCATTAAGTCTGATAAATAACCAGAATAAATGTATGAATGAAAATCTGAAGTAGAAACTATACCATAGCCTTATAAAACCTTATAGCTCGAAAACAGTATAATGAGAATATAATTTAGAAAGTAGAACCGAAATAAGCTTTTGAAACCATGACAGTCCAAGACCTCTACATACTGAGTCCAGCGTCAGAATTTAGAAGGGTACCAAAAGGGGAAACAGAAGAGGGGGTGAGCTACTCGAGCTCAGTGTGAGATCAAAACCGTCTAACTACAAAATCAGATACAAAAAGCCAGAAAACAGTTCAAAAGCAGAACATACTTACAGCACAATACAAATCCAGATGGTAGGCTCGAAACAAAAGTTTCTAATGTTTTTACAATTCGAACCACAACAACTCACAAACAGTCACAAGTACTATCAATCAGACAAAACATTCAGAGTTCACGAAGTGTACACAGACATAGGTACTTTTCAGTCAATCAGGACAGTCAGACCAATGCGTATGAATGCTGTTCAGTTATAAACCCCACCCAACCAGCCAACACACCACTCCGTCCCCTATCACTCCACATAGAGCTGTTGAGCTCATCCAACCAATCACACTACATAGGACCTCGTAAGGCCTATCCATTCCTACACTCCAATAATGTCCACGACCTTCAGGGTATTGGGACTGCCCACGACCCTCTGCGTATTAGGGGCTATCAGTAAGCTGTACAATGCTATGCGGTAAATAGCAGTACAGACATGCAGTATGAACTGCTAAATTAGATAGTGATGATACGCAGTGAAGTTGATGTATAAGCGGTACAGTGTAATACAGTAAACCATTATACCAGTAAAGTGCAGTTAACCTGCCAGATCAGATAAGTACACGCAGCAAGGCTGACGTATAAGTTTTATGGTGCAATATGGTAAGCCGCTAACAGCAAAGTCCATGACCCTCAGGGTATTGAGACTGTCCACAACCCTTTAGGTATTAGGGGCTAACAACCAAATAGATCACCGCCAGCTTTAGTTCGGGCCATCTTCCTTCTTTTCACAATCCCACCCAAAAACATTATATGCAAATGTATGTGTGCATACAGATGAACAAAATCAGAGTACAAGGTTACAGACAGTCATTTAGAGATAGAACTCACATCCAGTCAGTCAGAATTAGAAAGGAGAATACTAAACTACCCAAATTCAGATTCAACGTCAATGTAACCTCGCAGAACAGTGACACCTAGTCAGACAATCAGACAGAACCATATTGCACACACACACCCCGTCAACAGAGTTTAGAATCAAACATGTTACGTAACCAATCACGAATGTCACCTAAACCGAAGTCAGAACAGAGTCATAATTACCCTTACTAAAGCTTAGCTAAGGGTTGAAACACACAGAGTCAAAATTAAAATTAAATTGACCTAAAATCAATATTTGACGAGATAGGGCCATACACTCGTGTACCCCGGTCGTGTGGGGCTAAAATTATTTAAGCATCTAAATGCTTTGAGCATTATTTGTCACCCAATTCAATAAAAGAAAGGATAATATTTGAAATAGCATTGCTTTTTCTTTTTCCTACTAAAACCCATCAACTTTTTTGAAGGCCAAATACATTCATCTGGTAGAAGTGAAAAAGTACAGGAGTGTTATTTGCTATGAAGGCAATGTATAAGTCAGTAATGTCAAATGGTAACAAGGTCTACTAATTGCTTAAATTGTTTTAATCAAAATTTAAATGGCATAAAAAAGATGAAGGCAGGCTTTAACCAAGACACAATCAATCATTTAAAGAAAATACAAGAATTGAAATAAACCAAATCCAAAAACCTAGAAATTATAGATATATCAGAAATCTCAAAAAGAAACAAATAAAATAATCCAAATTGATATGGGTATTTATATTAGAAGAGCTCACATGGAAATTGAGAGGATAATGAAGAGAAGAAGGCACCGAGATTGTACCAAAATCAAGATATCTCAACGCGTTTTGATTTGTTTAATATCATCGATGAGAGAAGGGATGATGGTGCTACCGTAGCTGGTGAAAGAAAGGGAGAAAAGCAATATGATTCTGTGAAAAGAACATGAAACAAACAGACGCTTCTTGAATTCAACCTTTGCTCGGACTTGGGTGTGTGTCTGTGGTTCAACAGGTATATTTCACTTCTTTTTAAAGTTTTTCCATGTATTTGGATGTCTGCGGCTATGAACTCGGTTACTTCAAAATGCGTGTAATCAGAATAGTATTCATGTTAATATTGTTGTTCTTATTGTTAGAGCACTGGATCCATTCTTCCAACAGAAACTAACTAAGCTGTTAAGCAGCAGCTTTTAAATTTTGTAAGATCTTGGGTATTGCATGTTGATTTAAGCATAGCTACTGGCTCAAATTGTAACAACCTAAATACGACCCTAACCGGAACGGTGGTTTCGGAACCACGAATCTGACTTAGAAATCTCGTAATATATACATATATATATACGTTTGTAATGTGCTATGTGTGTTGAATTGTGTGAATTTGATGGTTGATATGTTTGAATTAAGAGAAATGATTTAATCGATAAAGTATGGAAGTGGCATTAACTAATTGAAAGGGGCTAAATTTAAGTACTTTTTAAAGAAAGGGATTTGCATGTCTAATAACCCAAAAGTTTTGGAAAGTGGACGGCAATGATGGGAGAAATAAAATAAAATAATTAGATTTATATTAGTAGGAATTTAAATTAATAAATTAAAGTATGAAAATGATTAAGGTGGAATAAAAATAAGGAAAAATACATTCTCTTTTAATTTAATTTCTCTCATCTTCCTCACCTCTCTTACGAAACAAAGAAAAGAAGAAGCCATTCTAAAACCTCCATGGCCGGACCTTGCATGTGTCTCTAAGGTGAGGTATCAAGCTCAATTTTTGATAATTTTTGCATGGTTATGTTAGTAGTCTTGAATACTATCAACTTCATGTACAAATTTTGAGCCTAAAGCTTCCCCTAGATTCGGTCATTAGCAAGAACTGTCTTATTCATGTTTGATGAAGAAACCTTGATCTTGGTTAGCATATTAACATGTTAATTAAGGGAAATAGGTATGTGTTATGGCTTGGATATTCTGGAAACAATCGGTTGGAAGCTAAATGGCTTGAACGAATGGTTTTGTGAACTTAGAAAGTGAGGTATAAGGTTCGGCTCTTATGGGAATTAGTCAATATTTCATAAAAAAAATTAGTGATTTTGTTTAGGGACTAAATTGTAAGAAAACTGAAAGTAAGGAGGGGTAAATTGCAATTAAATAATTTTGTAAATATGGATGGGAATGACTTATTTGTAGTAATGAAAGATGGAATTATATAAAAAAAAATTGAATTGTATGAATTCTTTTAGTAATAAAGGGTATTCGCCATGGGAAATTGAATTATAAAATAGCATATTTGTTTCATGAATGGTATGTTTGAGACTTAATTGAATAGGTGTGAAATTATAGGGTAAATTCGTAAGGATTATAAAATCTTGTAATTGAATTGAATTGAGTTGAATTAATTGGAAATGCATTGAACAAATGTTATTTGATATTTCTTAGACCGTGATCAAAAAGAAAAGGAGCTAGATCGAGGAAAGGCCGAAGTGAATGAATAGCCGAGAAATTCGAATTCATCGAATTCCAAGTAAGTCCCTAGGCAATTTAACTAACGTGAAATTTCTCAATGTACATGTATATGCGCATGCATATCTTAGTAATATAAAAGTCTCCAAATTTTATTCTTGGCCGAAAGTGATATAATGCACTATTATATGGTAGTTAATTCAATATGAAATTACAAATGCATGTTCATGTGTATGTGTGATGAGAAGTTGATTACACGTACATATATACTTATGCCTATATGTATATTCTTGAAAAATATTAAATGAAATGAGCTGATCATACATGTAATAGCCGAATGTGATAATATCATGTGCATGTGTGTATGTACAAATGATATATGAATGGTTCGGATGGTTGGGATAGGTTAATTGATGTGATGCAGTAAATGGGAAAGGTGTATGTATTTGGAATGAATGAACACTTTGGGTTGAATTGTAGGTGATTGGAAAGTATGGATAAATGAATAGTATTGAATAAATATACTATCAGGATTTTAAAGGCATAATGCCGAATATAATAGTAGGTAGTAAAGGAAAGAATTAAGAATCAAATATGCATGATTATGTGTGCTAAATGCATTAAGATGTGAACTTGTGAATGATGTTTAAGTGATATTGCAAATCGGCACTGTGTGTGCGAAAATGATTAAGTAACGGCTCTAAGTGAGCTATACGTTACGAAAGATTGGAACTGTATGTGTGGAATGATTAAGTAACGGCTCTAAGTGAGCGATACGTTACGAAAGGTTGGCACTGTGTGCGGAATGATTAAGTAACGGCTCTAAGTGAGCGATACGTTACGAAAGGTTGGCACTGTGTGTGCGAAGGAATGAGTAACGGCTCTAAGTGAACGATACGTTACGGGATTGGTACGACAGGTACGAATGTTGAAATTAACTAAGTTATTTTGAGTTCGAAGGAGTAGCATGTAATTATCTTATTTATTTCGATTGGTAAGTAGGTACTAATTTGGTAAAGGATGGCCGAATGTATGTCATGGTTATTTGTATGCTACGTTAAATAGTAGTTAAATTATTCAGTAGTTATAAACTTTGCTTAGGACTTACTAAGCTTTATATAGCTTACCGTTGTGATTTGTTTGATTGAGTATAGATTTTGGAGAAAGCTCGTGCTCGGGAACCCTTGTCGAAGTCAAGCACATTATCGCCCACTTTTGGTACTAATATGATTTGCTTATAAATTTTGAAGATCATGGCATGTTTAAGCTTAGACCCCTTTTATATTTTCTTTTGGGTAGAAAATGCATATATATATATATATATATATATATATGTATAGAAATCTTGTAAATAACCTAAATTGCTCATTGACTTGCGTGAATGATGCTATGGTTGAATCCTATTATTAGTTGATATAACTTGACTAATTATATATATTACTATTTGATATTGATATGTCATAAATGTTATATGATAGTTGAATGGTGATATAAAATTTAGAACACGCAAATAGTATGATTAATTAGGGAATTAGAAGAAATGGTTAAGTTACGTACACGTTTTTTTTAAATTGCATGCTAATACCAATATGAGATTCGACCTAGATGATTAAAGAGGTAACTAGTGACGAAGTGAGTTTGTAAAGATACGATTTGAGTGTTTGAGTAAATTCTTATATGCAAAATTGCTTAAGTTATCTAGTTAATCAATGTAAACGAATTCATTGTTTAAATATCAACAGTGCCCCAGTCTATTAAATGCGGAGAAGTGGTAGATGGAAGTGAATTATATATAGATGTATTTATATGAGAATGTTGTGCCTATAAACCTATTGATGACTCACTTTCATCTATAAGTGATGTAGTATGTTTTTATTTTTAGTTAAGAGTTTCCGATATCCTTGATAGAGATTGATATGTGATGTTTTGAATCATTTTGGGTTAGGTTTACTTAGTAAGGCCTCGTAACCCAATTCCGGCGACGGATACGAGCCAGGGGTGTTACACAAATATCATTCGATATAGCAGACTAGCACTACTTTGTTTCTGGCAAGCTCATCAGTAAAAGTGAATGCTGGTTCCAATCTGTTCTCTTCAAATGGGGTGTCTTTCTCATAATTCGATCTTCCACAACTACCACACTTCTGGGGCACGCATAAATGACAAATTCGTTAGCAGGTTGATTAGTATTATATTTAGGAATCTTATTCTACTAAAACTGGTTTCTTGTAATGCTTCATGATAACTGTTTTCCTGACCATTGCTGTAACATAAACCAATTGATATTGACTACTATCATGTTATCGGTATGGTTTCATAATAAAATATAAAAGAACAGAAGTGCAGGTGCTGTCCTGTCTGGAGTAGTACTTTTGTGTCAAGGTAGGAGGACCGCATTATTGTAAACTGTAACTTGCAATGATGGATGTGGATTTCAGGGTGATCAATCTCTAAAAGACGGTTTGGTATATATGTGAGATTCATGGCTCCTCACATCTTTTTCTCTCCATAAAAGGTTACCGTCCATAGTGACATATCCACATTAACCCATAATTCATCCACCGATGCCTCACAAACTGAAGATAGTCAACGACTTCAACTCAATTTGATTGGAGTGAAACACCTGACACTCATTTACGGACAAACACACATACACGCAGCTCGAAAGATGCAGAGAAAGTGAGCATAACTAACACATTGTTACGACTTTCTCCAGTTACAAGACAGAGACAATAAAGAAACCAAAACTTTTGAAACTAATATTGGAATGAGGGCATTCAACAAGGAATTCCCTTTCAAAAATTGGCGTAGGCCACTTAAAGTGTCAAGCACATGGTATTCTTTAGCAAAAGGTGAAAGAATAATTCGCTCTGTGCTCATCACACGGCTCCGTGAATTTAACCTCATTCTACGCGTTGCTTTATAAAGATAAGGAGAAGCTGCTACTTGCTTTCTCTATGCGATGTGGGATTTAGTTTATGGTCTTTTACTTTTTATCCACTTGTACGGTGAGCAAAAGTCACTGGGACTTAAGATAAAATTCAGTCAAATTGAGCAACGCTGTAAAAGATAATCATAACTAAAATAACAGTAACTAAAAGTTAACGCTAAAACAAAATACATAAGTCTATTTGCTGGTGTCGATTTGACCTCCCTCACTTAGCCCGACAGCCCCTCTCAGCCTCGGCCTCCCTGCTTGCTTTGCCTTCGGCCACTAGCACTCCTCCCTTAGTCCCTTGGCTTACTTGTTCTACCCACAGCTGAGCCTCTTGTATTCACTGAATCGCTGTAAGTTATTTTGCAATTAAGTTATTGTATTCACTGAATCAAGCTTTGCTGATTTTTTTAGGGAAATTTTCTTTATGAAGTATTGGTTTAAGAGATAGGCTTTGGGGGAAAAGTTAAAATTCACATGAGCATTGAAATGCTGGTTTGTGTGTCTGTGCAATGGGATTAGTAGAATTTTTTAGATATTTCGTTTCTTTTCTTTCTTTTTTGAGTTATTTTTCAATCAATTGCAACAAATTTTTTTTAGAGACTGTGAGTGTACTTGTTTCGGCAAAGTGTTGGCTTTGTTTATGGGAATCAACGTTTGGCTTTATTCGACTCAGTTTTTTAAACTATTAAGCTTTCTGAAACAGAGATTTCCCATACTGCCATATGGAATCATTATAGATTTTTAGGGAATTTTGCAGATTCAGAGTCAGAAAGGTATACTTTATCTTTATATTTTCTCAAAGTTTAGAATTTCCTTTGCAAAAAACGGTGCTTTGTACCTCTTTTTTGGTTATATTCTATATGACTACTTTCTGAAGCTCCTTTTTTTTTTTTTACAGGAATAGAAGGTGAAGAAGAGAAGAAATTAAAAGAAGCAAAATTAAAAGAAGCGAAGTATAAGATTTTCCAAATTTATAAAGATTTTTTGACGGGGTAATCATAAAACTTTGTTCATAGTTATTAAACTTACTCCAATGCTTCTATACATTGGATTTTGTTGTGTTCATTCCTTAGTTGCTTTAGAAATTGTATATCGACACCTTAGTATAGAGGGTTTTTTCTTTTCTTTTTTTGATAGAAATAAAAATTATGAAGTGTTGGGTTTTCACTGAATTTTGAACTGGTGCTTTGGCGCATTGTAGGGTGGCAAAGCTTGATGAATTGGTGCCTGTTGGAGGCAGACTACTTACGGGCTTTCAGTAAGGACTAGGTCAGTGCTTTCTGAACCATCATTATGTTTTTTATCCATTGCAATTGTTGGGGTGGTGTCCTTGCCATTTCCCTTGGTGATAGTATTTTCTCAATTGTTGGGGAAGGTGCTGCATATGCACATATTGGTGCAGAGAGAAGTTTTGTGCGTGAGAAGGAGAACATTTTGCAGCTTGTAAAAGAGAAAGATGAGAGAATTGATAGTCTCATGCAGGTTGTAAGGTCGATGGAGGAGGATTTTAATGGCTCATTGAATTCCTTTTCCTCAGATCTTACTGAGAAATAGGAACTTGTTAAACTGGTCCATGAAGCTTGGGAGAAGATTGCCAGTGCTGAGATTCTGGCTAAGCTCATAATCGAAAAGAAAAAGTTGATGATTGTGGAGTTGGAGGATGACATTCACTATATACAGGAGAAACTATTTTCACAAGAAAAATCCCTGTCTGATTCAAAGCAATTAGCATTAATTATAGAAGCTGAATTGGAAGCAAAGCATTTGAAAATGAAGAATTTGACTGATCAAATGGAGGAAAGGCTGAGAACATCAGAGGCTTCTGTTGATGAGCTTAGGACTGAAAATGCAGATTTTTCGAAGACATAATGAAGTTGTCTACAGAGAGAGACAATGTGGTTGGATTTATTGGAGCCTTAAACGATAGCCTCGGTGAGTTCTCTAGTGAAGATGTTCAACTGATGGGAATCTTGGGAAGGATAGTGCAGTCTTTTGACCTGTCGGACTCAAAAGGTAGAAATAAACTTTATGATTGTCTGAAAGAGACTAAGAGGAGTCTTCCAGCTTCTCCAGCAACCAAAAAAACCAGTTCCATCTTCGAAGAAAGGTCACCATTTAGACAGCTCAACGAACCGCGACTTACGAAAGAAGCTATTACTAACAGCTTGTGTGTGATTGATGGTTTTCTTTTCTTTTTTTGTCCCTCCCATTAACAAAGTATCTAGAACAATCCATGAAGTTTATTTTTCAGATTTGTACTGTAGCTGCCACACATGATTGTTTCATTTTGAAGATTCGATTTCTTTGTACTCTATTTTTATGGAAATGGGTAACTGTTGTTGCTTAAGTACTTCATTTTGGAAAAATACAAGGGATTTGTTGCTTCATCAAAGACTCATGTTTCCAGCATCGGAGAGCAAAACTTTATCATGTAAATAAAAACAAAACTAATAATGTTATGAACCAGTTTGAATTAAGATATAACAGTGTAAAGTTTGCACACATGGAAGTTACATTCTCCTTTCTGGTGTCCTCTAACATCTTTCTAATCCAGCAGCCTAGCCTAATTCACTTCTTGGAAAATGAAAATTTTTTCCCTATTGGGTGTTGAGCCACTTATGCAACAGAAGCCTATACAGTGTGACATTCCCTACAGAAAATATAGGCTCCCATCACCAGTGCAAAAAGACATCTTCAATGGAAACACCAATTAAAAATTAAGGGGCAAGCTGATATAATCAGGACAAAGTGAGCTGGATTGGAACAGCAAATTCGTAGGTAGCATGGGAGAAGACAAAATTAAGGACTAATATTGGTATGGAGGCATTCAATGAGGAATGCCCTTCCAAAAATTGGCGTATGCCGCTTAAGGTGACGAGCACACGGTATTCTTTAGTAAAAGGCAAAAGAATAGTTCGCTCTGTGCTCATCACACGGCTCCGTGAATTTAACCTCATTCTACGCGTTATTTTATAAAGATGAGGAGAAGCTGCTACTTGCTTTCTCTATGCGATCTGGGATTTAATTTATGGTCTTTTACTTTTTATCCACTTGTACGGTGAGCAAAAGTCACTGGGACTTGAGATAAAATTCAGTCAAATTGAGCAAAGCTGTAAAAGATAATCATAACTGAAATAATAGTAACTAAAAGTTAACCCTAAAACAAAATACATAAGCCTATTTACCGATGCTGATTTGACCTCCCTCACTTAGCCCGACAGCCCCTCTCAGTCCCGGCCTCCCTTGCTTGCTTCGCCTTCGGCCACTGGCACTCCTCCCTTAGTCCCTTGGCTTGCTTGTTCTACCCACAGCTGAGCCTCTTGTATTCACTGAATCGCTGTAAGTTCTTTTGCAATTAAGGCTTAGTTTGTATGGGCGATGTGTTTATCTCCAGTGAGATTGGATACTGTAGCAGTGAGATTAGAAACAATGGTGGAGTATGTATTTGGATTCAAACGCAGCTGTAGCGGTGAGGTGAGAATATAAAATGACTATTAAGGACATAAGATTAAAATTGATATATAATAGAAGTTTTTAAATTATTTTTAATTATATAAAATTATTAAAATATGTGAATTTATAATTTCATTTAATAAAATACTATAATAGTTTATTATAAATATTTTAATAATTATATAATTAATTTAAATTATTTATTAGATAAAATGATAATTACAATTTAATTGTAGATCAACTAGTAAAAATTAGTCTTACTTGCAGGCAAACATATAGATTTTTGAAGTAGCTCCTGATACTATATTTATAACTCTTCAACAAGTTTTAATCCTTTTTTCCTTTTACCTATGTAAATCCACTTCTCTTCACCCTTTTTTATATAACCTCTCTCTCACAAAGCGAATATAAACTATTATCTACTATTCTTTGTGAGAGATAATCTGCAGCAAAGGGTTTTTTTTTTTTTATTTAATTTTTTGTTAATCTGATTTACAGAGAGAATCGAAGGGCAACAAGCTAAAACCTTCATTCTTTCTTATCCAATTTGTAAGTCATTTTTCTCATTCTCTTTTACGATGGCTTCTTGGTTCTTTTTCTTCTTTTTTCTCATTTCCATTGTTAAAGCTTATGGGTTTTTATTTATTTATCTACTCTTCAGATCCGTTTAATCGCCATCGGGTAAATTTTAAAGCTGCATTTTTGATCTGATTTCTTGTTTGTTTCCCGAGAAAGTGAAAGGAAAGCAACAAGCTAAAACCTTCATTCTTTCTTATCCAATTTGTAAGTCATTTTTCTCATTCTCTTTTACGATGGCTTCTTGGTTCTTTTTCTTCTTTTTTCTCATTTCCATTGTTAAAGCTTATGGGTTTTTATTTATTTATCTACTCTTCAGATCCGTTTAATCGCCATCAGGTAAATTTTAAAGCTGCATTTCTTTTCTGATTTCATGTTTGTTTCCCGAGAAAGTGAAAGGAAAGCAAATTATTTCATTTTTTCCTTTTAATTTTAGATGTTCACTGTCAACTTCTATGTGTTCCATTTTTAATGGTTTGTTAATCTGATTTACAGAGATAATTGAAGGGCAACAAGCTAAAACCTTCATTCTTTCTTATCCAATTTGTAAGTCATTTTTCTCATTCTCTTTTACGATGGCTTCTTGGTTCTTTTTCTTCTTTTTTCTCATTTCCATTGTTAAAGCTTATGGTTTTTTATTTATTTATCTACTCTTCAGATCCGTTTAATCGCCATCAGGTAAATTTTAAAGCTGCATTTTTTATCTGATTTCTTGTTTGTTTCCCGAGAAAGTGAAAGGAAAGCAAATTATTTCATTTTTTTAACTTTTAATTTTAGATGTACACTGTCAACTTCTATGTGTTCCATTTTTTAATGGTTTGTTAATCTGATTTACAGAGGGAATTGAAGGGCAACAAGCTAAAACCTTCATTCTTCCTTATCCAATTTGTAAGTCATTTTTCTCATTCTCTTTTACGATGGCTTCTTGGTTCTTTTTCTTCGTTTTTATCATTTCCATTGTTAAAGCTTATGGGTTTTTATTTATTTATCTACTCTTTAGATCCGTTTAATCGCCATCAGGTAAATTTTAAAGCTGCATTTTTGATCTGATTTCTTGTTTGTTTCCCGAGAAAGTGAAAGGAAAGCAAATTATTTCATTTTTTCCTTTTAATTTTAGATGTTCACTGTCAACTTCTATGTGTTCCATTTTTAATGGTTTGTTAATCTGATTTACAGAGATAATCGAAGGGCAACAAGCTAAAACCTTCATTCTTTCTTATCCAATTTGTAAGTCATTTTTCTCATTCTCTTTTAGGATGGCTTCTTGGTTCTTTTTCTTCTGTTTTCTCATTTCCATTGTTAAAGCTTATGGGTTTTTATTTATTTATCTACTCTTCAGATCCGTTTAGTCGCCATCAGGTAAATTTTAAAGCTGCATTTTTGATCTGATTTCTTGTTTGTTTCCCGAGAAAGTGAAAGGAAAGCAAATTATTTCATTTTTTTTTCTTTTAATTTTAGATGTTCACTGTCAACTTCTATGTGTTCCATTTTTAATGGTTTCACTTCAATCAAACAGAGAGCACTGCTTTAAGCTTGCCCTTGTTACATCAAAAGTAGACAGATCTTAAATCACACTTAATTATTTTTATTTTCTATTTGCCATGGATGTTCTTAAGAGTTTCTCTATATTTACTGAGTGTTGCCTGAAAAGATGGCCCCAAGCTCCCATGCCTGAAAAACACAACTTGCACCAGAGGGATTTCTTTCCCCCTTATCAGCAGAGGTATTTCTTTCCCATGCCTGAAAAGTAAGGGTTTTAGGGTTTTTTATCTGGTAAAAATAGCTTCAGCTGAACTGGTTTAACTGCTGCTGAAACCTTCAGTGAATTTTCTACATATCAGTGCGTTTAAAATTGGAATTTGACTGAAACGTGATGTTGAACCAAACAGCATTTCAGTGAGATTAGTAGTAACTACCTACCCAACTGCACCACACTAACTTCAAAAGGTAATCCAAAGGAGCCCTAAGTTCTTGTATTCACTGAATCAAGCTTTGCTGATTTTTTTAGGGAAATTTTCTTTATGAAGTATTGGTTTAAGAGATAGGCTTTGGGGGAAAAGTTAAAATTCACATGAGCATTGAAATGCTGGTTTGTGTGTCTGTGCAATGGGATTAGCAGAATTTTTTAGATATTTTGTTTCTTTTCTTTCTTTTTTGAGTTATTTTTCAATCTATTGCAACAAATTGTTTATGAGACTATGAGTGTTCTTGTTCCGGCAAAGTGTTGGCTTTGTTTATGGGAATCAACGTTTGGCTTTATTCGACTCAGTTTTTTAGACTATTAAGCTTTGTGAAACAGAGATTTCCCATACTGCCATATGGAATCATTATAGATTTTTAGGGAATTTTGCGGATTCAGAGTCAGAAAGGTATACTTTGTGTTCATATTTTCTCGAAGTTCAGAATTTCCTCTGCTAAAAATGATGCTTTGTACCTCTTTTTTGGTTATATTCTATATGACTACTTTCTGAAGCTCCTTTTTTTTTTTTTTACAGGAATGGAAGGTGAAGAAGAGAAGAAATTAAAAGAAGCGAAGTATAAGATTTTCCAAATTTATAAAGATTTTTTGACAGGGTAATCAATACATAAACCTTTGTTCACAGTTATTAAACTTACTCCAATGCTTCTATACATTGGATTTTGCTGTGTTCATTCCTTAGTTGCTTTAGAAATTGTATATCGACACCTTAGTATGGAGGGTTTTTTCTTTTCTTTTTTTGATAGAAATAAAAATTATGAAGTGTTGGGTTTTCACTGAATTCTGAACTGGTGCTTTGGGGCATTGCAGGGTGGCAAAGCTTGATGAATTGGTGCCTGTTGGAGGCAAACTACTTGCGGGCTTTCAGCAAGGACTAGGTCGGTGCTTTCTGAACCAGCATTATGTTTTTTTATCCATTGCAATTGTTGGGGTGGTGTCCTTGCCATTTCCCTTGGTGATAGTATTTTCTCAATTATCTTTCAGAGTTTCTTCGACGCCCTCCAATAAAGAAGACATCCAAGTTGATTGAGAACATTCTTAAAGCCAATGGAACCAAGAGGTTAAAGTCGTACCTTGAAGCTGGTTGTATTAACAGTCATGACCGTGTAGAAAATACGAGCAAGTGTAAGTACTTTAGTTCTTCATAGATAAAGCATTCTTTGATTGATACCTAGAAACAGTGAGTACTTATGACTGTAAGCTAAGTGACTTAAGGGTTTCATCTATGGGATAACCGTGAGATTATGTATCACATGCTTCATTCTAGTGAATCAGCAGTAGTAATTCACCTTGTATGTGAACTATCCTGCTTATTTTGTATGACTTGTATTCTTACGTAATGATCTTTCATATCAGAAGTACACACATGCCTACATGGACTACATGATCATTTGATTAAAGGTAACATTTTGCAATCTTATTTTCTATGTCTATACTTTTATACAGTAAATGTCTTTTTAAGGGTGAACAAGTGTTTTCAGTTTTTTACTATTGAAATTGATATGTTTCAAGTAACAACTTATGATGTGCAGTGAAAAGCATACTGAATGAACTCGAATGCCTCTTGGGAGTTGCCACAGCTGCACTACAAATGGCAAATGAACATTTATCTCCGTTGATGGACATGGAATCTGTTGTCGGACTAGACCCACAAGAAAGTAGTGGAGAAGTAGGTTTTATGTTTTACTCTCTTCGTTGTAAAAGATGATTTATTGTTTCTTTCTGCCTGTTGGAATTCCCTACTGAAAGTTGAATATCTAGCTGAAAAGATCCTTTTTCCTCCTTTAGGATGAGATGACTTCATCTCGGCTTCGAGAACCTGAAGTGACGGATTATGCTGCCGTCATGGGGATAATTTATAGTATGGTGAAGCAAGATTATACAATGCAGGTACTGCTTGAAATGCGCTATCTCAGTTTCTGTTTTCTCTTTTGTTCTTCTCTTGAACAGTGACCCAACATCACCCTTTTATTGCAGAATAAGATTGTTACTTCTTTAAATCTCAAGTCATCATCAGAAGAGCTAGAGAGCTATTCCTTGATGTGGTCATTGCGACCTTACGTCAATGATCAAACTATGAAGCTAGCTTGGAAACTTGTTCCTTGAAACATATGTGTGTTTTGTAAAGAACCCGAAAATGGAATTTATGTTGAACCAAGCCCTGCATTGCTATACGAGCAAATCAATCATGGCATCTCCATAGCATGAGACCAGGACATGGGACACAAGTTTCTGGCACCAAACAAGCGGTTGTTCGGTAAAACCTACGGTGGAGCTGTATTTGATCGAATTGTCAAGTTTATATGTTCTTCTGATCATCTTACAATGTATCATTTGTTTATCTCGGAAGCATTGACAATATATTAATCAAAACCTTTTTTACTGTTCAAAAGAACTCAAAGTCTATTGGCAGAATGCAAATATGTTTGATATAATATTTGACACAATAAAGGTAGTGTTACAAAAATGACAACTTCACCGGCATGCCTACGAACAAAATTGAAATCTGCCGATGAATTGTATGAACATCACACATGTTCCACTCCACAGCTCTCTATATAAAATACCACCATCAATACAGTACAGAATGCACACTACGAACGCTAGATGTAAAAATACTTCTATCTGAAGTAGAAAAGAGAAATGGGATTGCTGCTTATTAACATTATGGTTAAAAATGAAAGTACAGCTTGGAACTATAGAAAGGGGTTCTCTTTGTTGCTTATTTACGATATCAATGGTAAAGGCATTTTGGCTTTCTTGGGTAAAATGGCTTAAGCATGGCACATGCAATCAGGAGCAGGATATGTATATATGGACTGTTTTGGTTTCCTTAACCTGAGTTGCCCTTGTTTGTTTTGATGCCCTTCCACCACCGCCTTGCTGACGGAATCGCAACCAACCGATGTTTTGTTAAGGAATAGTTGGCCCAACAATACCATATTTGGCCTTATGGTCTTCATGTTCTCAAAAGTTCGATGCCCCACTTGTTTGCATCATTGTAACCGTCATCTATTAGCGACTTCATATGTATACAATTTACCCAAAGACAAGGCGGAAAATTCATTGCATTCAAAGAATCCATGGTGCATTATTCTATCGACCAAGTACTCACCAAAGCATTGTGCATATTCCCAGGAGAAGCTAAGACAAAGATGTCACTATGCATCTCGACATAGTAATCAACAGCAGCCAACAAAGAAGCTTTTCCTTTTATATGGACCCTTTCCGCCAAGAGGCTAGGTTCTTTTTGTCTTCCATCAAGGGGAAGAGCTTTCGTAGTACGGAAATCCTAGCTTCCCCTCCATATACCTGGAATACAATGAATTCAAAGTTGTGAGGGAAAGTGTAGGGAAGAGAAGTAACGTTGCAAAACCAAAGTTTGTAAGACAACGAACCTTGTGGGAGGCAAGATAAAGACGGGTATTATTGTCGAAACCCAAAGCAGCTAGCAGCAATCCGACTTCTTCAGGAGTCAACGGGCAACGCCCCTGACTTCTCAACTCTTTGTCTGTAAACTATGAATTGAGAACTCTTCCTTGCCAAATTGTTTGCCGGTACTTGGCCGAAATCACAGGCCAAATAGGCAGCCATATCCTGCACGTATTAAAGGTTAGTGAGAAAACCAGTGACTGGCCATAAAATAGAAAGTCATTGGAGAAAACACTAAAATCAAATAGGTCAATCATCTTCCATCCTTGAAGCTTTTAACTGAACTAGTGTATAAAGGGTGTTAAAACTGTGTATGTAACCATGTAACTTTGACAACAGATGGCCATCTCACATTTTCTACAGATACCGCATGTATAAGTTTTGCAGGTCGATAGTGTACATGGTCGAAATGATCAAACAGATATCTTAACAACAGAGCTCAAGAATATAGAGAAGTAAATGTTTACAGTTCTTATCTTTTAATATGCTCAATGAGGAACTCAATCTACAGTATAAGCTGGTTATACCTTATCAAATCAAAGGTGTAACACAACAAATTTTTGCGGATTTTGTTTACCATTTTGATCGGTGGTCTCCCTGAGATAGTCAGTGATACTTGTTCGACTTTGACCTGGAGGATACCTTAGGCGATGGACAAGGGCATCTCCCAGTGCTCTAATGTGCGAAACAAAAACAAGCGCTTTAAAATTGACTTTACATCGTAGTTGCTGGATCTCACTTGGCAGGTTGTTAAAAGACAAACGGTGAGAGAACAGGGAAATTGCAGCAATCCCATTACTGTACCAAAATAGGACATGTTTTTAGATCACACAAATTGGCAAGTGAAAGAAACTGGGTTAAAATCACAAAACTGGGCAAACAAGTTAGCTCACATTTCCTAAACTAAAACCATGGCAGGAACCGACATGTTCGAGTGCCTGACAGGGTACAAAAACGTCCTTAAGCCCAAAACTTATAAAAGCTACTAAATCGTGTATTAAAACAAAATGTTCATGCTGCTACCAACCTCTGCAGTACAGGCAAGATGTTTTCAAGATAACAGTTTGCAGATGCATGAGCAGGTGCTCTTTTTATTCTGGTGGCTCGAATAGCAGTGGCATAATGCTCCCTTGTGCTCCACGAGAATTCATCAGGAAGCTCTTTGATGATCGGGATGTCATCCTTCAACACATTTATAAAGTGATCCACATTAAATATATCCATGAATGAGCTGCAGGGAAAGTAATTGCTTCAGAAAAAAAGCTTCCTTAGAATCGAGGCAAAAAACCAGACATTTCCCATTGGAATAAGCAACGGAAAAGGAAAAATTCCTTCCCCATAAAGTACCTTGAATCTTGCCAGACAGGATTTACTTCAAGATGCAGGATCACAAGCATTGCGTTCAGTATTTTAGCAACTGCAACAACATCACATATATACAAACACAGTAAATGTAACACCTTACCATCTAATTCCTTTCCTAAAACAAACATTTGACTGAAAATATCGGAATGGTTCACAATTCTCGACTCCTCTAAGCATGTAAAATAAATATGAGAACCTACCCCCATTCTTTGCTGGTTGAGTCCCCCATCAAGAAATACCTGCAGAAATCCTTCCAATTTCTGTGGCAATGCTGCCCACCGTAAACTCCAGTTTCAGTGTCTCGTAACTCAGCAAATATTAACAATCATGAAGAAACCAAAACTAGAAAATCTCATGGCTAATAACTCACAAGGAGCATTTACAGATCCAAGATATGGTCTCCACCCTTGGTCAGCCAAAGGAGCCCAGAGATCAGATGGCTTCCCAGAAAGCTGAATAGGAACATAAAAATAAATCAGACAAAAAAATTACAAGTCCAGGCACACACTGGGGCAGATGCCACTTAAGAAACATATCTACTCACACGTTCACGCTATAAGGCACTCCTGAGTAAACGTAAATGCCTAGGTTTAGGGACATTCCACTCCTGCAACAAAGGTTAAGTTATGAGCATTTCATTTGTCGTATTATTCGAATATATGTTCAGTAAGGTTATTTTTAACTTTACAAGGCCTTTAGAGGATCGTGTCTCATGTTTAAATATATATCGGACTCAAGTGCCACCATGTCCGACATGATATTCCAGGAAAGATAAAAGAGTGAGTTTGAGCAACATGCCCTACTAACAATTATTAGTTATAAATTTCTACTTTCCAGTTGAAGTGAATTAACTATATATATTACCACCAAAGAGAATAATGCCATATTTAGCATAATTTTAATAAAGCAATCGGATTATCAGACACATAGCTACATAAGCTTGCAGTTAGCCACAAACTTCAGTCAGCAAATTAAACTCCAAACCATCCGTACTTTCCATTTTTAGTAAATTGCAAAAAATTTCTCTCAAACAACTCCAAACTTCCCATTTATCTTTCCATGAAATTTACAGGAACCCATGACTCATGTTTTTTTTTCCCTAGAAAATTAAGCAAAGAAAAAAATTTGATATAGAAACATACCGAGAATATAGAAGGAGAAGCATTGGCGAATGGAGTAAATAAACAAGGAAAAATAAGTGGGAAAATCAACACAAATAACCCACACATTGCTTTTCTTCTAAGAAGCCAATAACAATGCCTCTGGTAATTTAATCTCATCATCACTCTTCCCTTAAAGCTGAGAAACCCAGATCTCCAAATGACCACTTTCCTCAGTTTTCCTCAGTTTTTTTTTCTTTGTTAGCTTTGGTAAGCCTTGATAGCGAAAAGCACTCAAACAAGCAAAGCTTAAAACAAAAATTTAATCAATATAGCCGAAAAGAAGAAACATAGAAGAAGCAAGAAACAGACTCAATCTGAAGCACCCAGCCAACACCGCATGCATCACCTTCTCTTCGTTTCTCACATTGTGGCCTTACTTAAGGCGCCTGACATAGACACCTGTAAAGGTTTGATTATGAGAAACGGTGTCCTTTATTTCTTAAGGGGGGACCCATAAGGAACATATATACCCCATGGATAAAGTTGGAAACTCGGTGGTCGTGCACGGAAATTCACAGTAAAACATGAATCAGTGGGTAAAAATTATTTCTTTATTTTTCACAAGTTTTTCGTTAGAGACAAAAATAAGACCGTTGGGTGCGGTGGGGGGATTTGTGAAACTTTTGATTAAAGTAATCATCTTAAAGGGAGAACAGTGATGAGAGCACCGACACAGACACTACGTAACATTCGAAACTATTCAAGTCTTTTTAGGTACTACATTCATGCATATAAAAAATATAGTAGTTATGATCACATTTGTTTGGGGGCCCCATGTTTTTGGATGAACTCAATTCTCAATTTTGTCTAAAATTAATGTGAAAGATTCATTGATTTAAGTTCCAAATCAATCATAGTATTTTTGTTAATATAATATGATTTATTGATTTAAATAAAAGAATTTTAAAAAATAGATTTATTTAAATTTAATTATAAATTAATATAAAATTATATATTTTGATATTTCATTAGTATAGGTTTTTTTGGACAAATTTGAACTTGAATTTTTTTTTAATGATCAAGCCTTAACCTGATCTAATCTGTAACACCCAAACCCGGCCCAAATATTACAACCGGATCTGGTATGTCACTAAGGAGATTTTATAAAACTTGTGGCACTTTGGAAAAACAATTATCAGGTCTAAACATTTATACCGAAAATTTAGTGATTTATTACATGTCTTAACTTAATTTAAACATAAAATTTAAATGTTTACTAACAATAAAACCCAACATAAAACCCAAAATGATAAAGTCTACTGGCCCATGGCCTTATCACATTGAAATTTAAAACCTATTAAATAAAAATATAAAATAATAAACCAAAGTCTTTTCTTTTCTGAATCCAAATGTTCTTTTGCATGGCCACCTTGCGCTCCTCTCCAGCCCGGTCCGAAGCACTAGATGCTACCTAAAAAATGTTAAATAATGGGTTGAGTCGCGAGCCTCAGTGTGCAACTCTCATGCACCATTAGATTTGGGCCGTGACCCCACAGAACGGAATAATAGAACATAAAATACATATAAAAGTATGCAAGCCCAACCCAAATCCTAGGTTTCCATCCGCTACACGCCACCCTTACCTGCCAGTCACACCATTGGGGATTTCTACAATCAACCCACACCGCTACACGCCATTGATGGCAGTCATGCTGCTCATCGTCAGATCATGGTCGTAGCCACTACAACAGGTCATGGCAAAAGCCACTACAACAGGTCACGGCAAAAGCCGCTACAACAGGTCATGACAAAAGCTGCTACAACAGAACACTTCCCCTTCCATCAAATCCAACCCCATGCAATCACAGAAAATCGACATACTCATATCATTTAATCAAGACATTCACTTAGAATGACAGGGATCACTAACCTGATGATTTGCTTATACCCTCTGTGGGTTTCAATCGTTATGTCGGATTTCGGCATTTATCAGAACATAACAGATTAATAAACATACTTTAACAGGCCATCTAATTGGTGTGGAAGTGTTACACACCTGATATCGCATAGTACTAGTCTCTTAGACAATATCCTTGCTATTTGGATCTTTTTCCCTCTGGCTACCACTTTGCTTAAAAGCCGAAAAAATTGCGAAGATAAGGCCTTTCCTACATTCGGCCAAGGATTAGTTTTTATTCGAATCTACACGCTAAAATTTAACAGATCTCCTTACCTTGAAATCTCGGAAGTAACACGATTCGAGTGTTATTGAACTCTGACTTAGAGATCTAAGAGATCGACTCCTCTTCAAATCCCGAATGCCGCAAAAAGAGGAAAAACACAAGATTAGTTCTATATAGCCATTCGGCTAGAGTCTCTAAAAATCGGGAAAAGATTGAGTCATGAGAATCGGCACTTACCTTCAATTTCCTTCAAAATTCGACACAAACAGATACCACAGAGAAAATTCGGCAAACACATGAGATAAGATCTAGGGATTTTGGCTTTTAGGAAAAATCCCGAAAAGATGAACAAGAGAGGGATGATGTGATTTCTGCTTTTAGAATACTTGAGTGAAGGGTTTTGGCTATGGGGAGAAAGAAAAACAAAGAAAGTGAAGAGGGAAATAGAAATTTCTTTTCAAAGAGAGAAGATGTGAGAAGGAAGGAAAACAAAACAAATAGGCATATAAGCCTTCAAATTTCGGCACACCCACCTAATAGCCAAAACCGACTGTCCCTCTTCCCTCCAACTCTTCAAAATTTCGGCTAGCACAAAACTTCTGAAGATAGCTCTTATCTTTCTTCTCTATCTCAATCTTACTCATCAAAAGAGACCTACAACACACCATTACTTCCCCCATTTTATCACTATAATATCCACTTAATTTAAAAGAATAAAAGTCCCTAAAATATAGCCTTGTCGTCCCCCCTATTGCTCCTTTTAAGTGCCGAATTTGGCCCTATAACTTGGGCTTCAAGCAACCGAAATTTAGGCCCTCCTCATGCACTAGTGTCGCCACTTATATCCCCTCTTTATAGCGCCACTTACCTTTGGGCCACAAGCCCAATTGTCATTTAAAACACAGATAACTACCTTTACACCTTATAATGCCCAAACAAAATATTTTAACTGAAGTCTCAGCCCATTCCTGAGCCCAATTAGTACCTCAATTCTCAATTTACATAATTAAGCATACAAGCACATTAAATGCATAGGCCCAATAATTCGGGATGTTACATAATCCACAAACACAAGGACTAAATCCACCTAAAAGAGCATAATATAGGAACACTTTATGAAATTTTACCAAAATATAATCTATGCATAACTCGTAAATTGAGGATTATTAATTGAAAATTACATATGGGTAAAAAAAATCTATTAACTAATTTGAACATTATTTAAATACATATTTGTTACTTTATAATATCATGTCTAAAATAGACATTTTACTTTTCAAAAGCACTTTTTGATAGCAATACCAAACACTTAAATTTTTCAAAAGCACTTCTCAAAAACACTTCTCAAAAGCATTGCCAAACTGGCCCTAAGTCTAAATTATAGAGTAAATGTTTAAAGATTAAAATATAAACTATATCTCTATAGTCTTTGTACATTTGAAATTTAGTATTCATACTTTTATTTTTAAGAATTTAGTCCTCCATTTTCGAATTTAAAAATTTAAATCCAATTATTAACACTATTATATTATTTTATCAAATTCATTAGTGTGATATTTTGAAATTTTAAAAAAAATACCCACTTATTATATAGGTGACCCATTATATATAGGTGGCGATAACATAGGGACTAAAATTGAAATTTTACCCTTTTTACATGATGCAAAAAGAAAAGAAAAGAAGTGACACGTATCAACTAAGTTGAACCTTCTTTATATGTATAGGTATATAAATGATAGATTATAGACCCCTACTTATAAATTTTAAAAACTCAACAATAATCCTTAAAATATTTTGAAACTTCGGACGGTAGTTTTCCTCTTATTATTATACTACTTCCCTTACCAAAAGAAAAGTAAAATTGATTAATTATTTATGGGATTTATTGTGAGCAGAGGAATGGGTTTCAATATTTTAAGTTAGCTTAAACCTAATTTGATTTAAAATATAGATTTAAAATTTTATTTAAGCTAATTATGATTAGTTTAAATTCATTTTACACTTCTCCATATTATTATCTTTTAATTTTATCAAAAATTGTGATATTTTTAATTAATATTTTATTATTTTTTGAAAATAATCCATTTCGTTTTATTAACAGGGTTTAGGAACAAATGTCCATTAAATGCATCTGAAACAACGAATAAAAAATGGTAATCAAGAAAGAAAATAAGTCACAAAAGGAACTAAAAGGAAAACTAAAACTCTTCTAAAAAACCCCTTTCAAGTTATCAGAGCGACCAAACGGCGAAACTCATCCTGAGAATTAAAATCCATCAATGGAGAGCGAGTCTGGAGGGGAGATTGGGGCTACCCTTCGATAAATAAATAAAATCCTCAATCCAAAGAACATGACTCAGACATGCAGCAACTTATGGTGGCTCTATGAAATGACGGTCCTATGCTACCAGGTCGATGACACTTAAAGGCGCGTCTTCAACCTAGAATCGGTCCTCCGTGCTTTTCAAACCTTCTGGCGCCATTGCAAGTGCAATAGTGTTTCCTCATCTAGCAATGAAGTTAAAACAAAATGCTGAGAAGCTTCAAGATAATACTTTCACATCCTTGGTAACCAGCCGAATTTCAGAATAGTCCTCTTTTGACTGTAATTGCAGTATAACAATCCTTAAATCGCTTTTCAGGACAACATGCAGAAATCTCATTTCTTGAACAAATTGGAGATCATGAAGAACTACTATCGCTTCAACCATAAACACCGAGCTAAACAGGTTATGAATTCTAAAATAAGAACCCATTATTTAAACCATTTCATATCGAATAATGATACCTAATACTATTTTTTTTATTTGAAATTGAGTAACCTACATCAACGTTCACCTTAAACCAAGACAGAGATGGAGGGGCCCATCGAACAATTGCTAAGGGGTTTGGCTGCTTTAAAATTGAGGTCAGACTCCAATACTCCTTCCCGCACCCATGAATGAAGGTAACAAACTCATCGATTCCAAACATAAACAATTTTACTTATTTTCTAATGTTTACATTATCATATCATATGTTATTATAAATTTAAATTTTTATGTAATATGGATTACATAATATATATTAATAAAAATAATCTATTATATTAATTGAAAAAAGTGATCAGGTCAGGTTAAGCTTGGGTCCTAAATATCAGAATTCAAATTTGATACATATTTTAAAGGGATAAATATAAAATTTATATATGAACTTTTGTCCAATATGCAATTTGATACATGAACTTTGTTTTGGAGCAATTATACTCCCGAAACTTGAATTGTGGTTCATACGTATACATGAAATTTTAATTTTGATTCGATTGTACATATTTAAAGAAATGAATACATACATTTATTTTCATATTGAATGAATATAATTATTTAAGTATAGAATATACCAAGGTAAAATGATACTAATTGGATAATCTGTTAATAATTTGTGATAATTGAATCAAATTGAAATTTATGTGTAAAATCTTACAAAATGAAAATTTATGTATGACATTGATCAAAGTTTATATATAGTTTAGATATTTATCCTTATTTTGAAAGAAGTACATAGTATTAGAAATTTTAGTGTATATATTTTTCTATTTTCTCAATTTATAATCATTAAAGAAAAGGGTAGCATTGGCCATCCTCCTCCAGCTAGACAAAGTTCCTTTCCATGATTAGAATGCAACGATTCTTGACTTCTTACTTAAAGAAACAAAAGACCAAACAGCTTTTATTCACAAGAAAGTAAAGCATCCAAGAAAAAGAAAAAGAACATGTGAAAATTTAAAGAGAGGTCACGGAGTTTATATTTTTGCACTAAAAAGACATGGGCCTAAGGCACTCTGAAAACAGGATGATGTTTGAAAGCCCACCCAACCTCTGTAGTGTGATAAAAAAATGTTGAGGGGTGAGCCACCCACGCCAATTTTGTATAAATTTTAAAACTGTATGGGCCAATAACCCTTCTCCAATAGCGGTTGGACATATATCACCTGTGGGAATCCAGCCACAAATATATATTATATATACAAAATCTTTGTACATTAAACTGTAGTTTGAAAAGCAAATAAAATTTTAAATATAGTTTATAGAAAGAAAATGTTATTTTCTAAATAATGGAAGCTTGAATTTGTTATAAAAACAATTGTTTAATATATTGTTTGGTAGTTGAATTTGATGTTGAGGTACTTATATTTTTTTATATTTAATTTAGTACTTGGATTATTTTTATGATTTTGTTAATAGATTAAATTTATTGTTAATTATTAATTTGTTTAATTTTGCGTTTAATTTGATACATACAGTTCAATGGATGTGATTTAATTTGGATTTTAGGGTTAATTTGATGAAAATTAATTCAAAAATACCACCCAAACACAGAGACAAAAGAAAAGGAAAAATAGAAGAACCATCCACAAAAACTCAAATTTCCTCAAAACCAATTAAGTCATGGTATGAAATTTGCCTTGAAGAAAAAAATGAAATACCGTAATCCTTATCAAAATCCTCCAAAAATGCATCCCTTCAGGGTGCATATGATCCAAATGAAAGTGGTTCACAAATAAAAAAATGGATTTCAATCCTCAGAAGTGGCATCAACCTTTTCTCAATTAAAGAGAAATCCTCTCAAACAAATTCTTCTTGAACCAAAAAAATTTCAAAAAATAAATAGATTGTTTTACACAAATAAAATCTCTCAAAAATATTTTAAAAGAAACATCTCTCAAGATGTTTTCTTCCTCACAATATTTTCCAAATAAGTGTTTTGAAAAAAAAATTATCATGGAGGAAGAATTTTCAGAAAAACCTCCACATATTCTTGTAAAAGAATTTTTCAATGGATAACATTTTAAGCCATTAGATTCTCAAAAACCTCAGGAGAATTATGAGAACATACTGGTTCAAACTGGATCAGTGTTGTTCAAACACTACACAGACCCAAAAGATCCAAATTTTATCACCCATCAACAGCCCAAATAGTTAAAATTCTTCAACCAATAGATTGGTGTAAAACCCGAATTCTCTAAAGAAATTTCCAGCCAAATTTACCACCAAAATAAACCACCACCCATATTTCATATATTGGGATTACCAAACGGCCTGGTACAATGCCTTCCTAATGAACAATCAACATATGAAACATTCCTGACTTATATATTTCAAATATGGTACCAAATTCAAAGTCCTAAATTGGTTTCAAGAATGGTGGAATTGGTATGGACCATCATCTTTTGATATCCTACCAGAAAAAAAATCAAAATTTATGGCCCAAGTTCTTTGAAAAATTCCATCTCAAACTGGACCAAAAACATATTTACAGAACCATCCAATTTTTCCTCAAAATTGTGCATTTCTTGGATTGTTTCCTGAAGTTACTCTTATGAACAGGATCCATGTGATAGTTTATCAGCTCCACTTTTCAAAACTATGTATTCTGTAGTCAAAGCTAAGGCTTTACTTCAAAGCCTAAAAGGAGAAACCCTTTTAATAGAAACTGTAACATCCCAAACTCAGCCTAAAAGTTATAACAGGATATTGAGAAAGTACATCAACTTGTTCAAAACTTTTGTTTTAACCAAAATCAGTGCATGTTTTGAAAGCATAATATTTTGGCAAAACTCTCATAGATGTTTAGAAATACCAAAGTCCAAAAATACATATTTAAAACTTAAAATTCGAATTCAGAGTCGCGCGTTTTGAAAGTTCTAATGTTGGCAGATCATTTCGAGTACAAAAACAAATATTTGTTAAAACCATATATTTATTTACTGAAAGCACTTAAGTGATTACCTAATCTTTGAAGCAAAAAATTCCCGACTTTTAATTTTGAAAATCGAATTTTTAGTTTGGTAAATCATACGAGTTTGCAGTTTAATGCTAAAATACCAAAATCCAACAAACAACGCAAAAACCAAAAAATAAATTATAATCATAAAAGTCCAGAAAAATTACTAACGTAAATCACTATATTTAGTTAGCTGAGAAACTAATCCAAGCTCCTGCACGCCGTCCGATCCTAATTTTGAAGACCACCTGAAACGTATTAAACAAACGAGTGAGCTAAAAGCCCAGTGTGTAACACATCCCAAGCAACAAATTAGAAACACATACACAAACAAATATGTTTTTAGATACAGATTCAAACATGTTCTCGTATACAGAATCAGATGTATTTTCATAATCAAATACAAATGCAGACATGCATTCAGATACAAATGCAGACACAGATTAAGATACAAATGCAGACAAAGATCCTACCCCTATCTACTACACACCAACTCCGTCCAACCAATCACACTAATTAGGACTCCAATAGTCCATCCATCTAATCACACTGGGTCGTGGTGGTATGCCACTCATATAAGTGCTTGGTGATTGGTACGCCAGTAGTAAATGTTGCAATAACACTTGAGATCAAATATATGTGGTCGAGCCATTATAATTACAATCAAGCTACTAGAACAAATATTGCAGATATACCGCCAAAAGGTGCAGTAATACTGCTAGAATCATACTTCCTCCGTCACATATCATATCCCACCTCAATGCACATACAAATACTAAGAGACATCAGATGCACATATGCCTTGCATGTTTTTCACATCAAAACATGCTAACAAAATTATCAAATCACAAAACAAATACGAATTTCACATTTAAGACATTCTTGTAATTGATACACATACAATATCCCTATCACATGCAATAGCAAAATATTAGATTTCATGACAAAACATAACTTATAACATACCATATCACATTATTATACTTATCAAAACTTACTTGTACGCTTCCTACACATACCTACGTGTGTATACCGAAACTTATGCTTTTCTAGGCCTACATAATGCATACGGACCCAATTTTCAAGTCCCTTAATTAGCCCCTAATCAAGCCTCAAAATTGGTCTAAAAGGCCCACACAGCCGTGCCAGCCCATGTGGTCCACACAGTTTACCAATCCAGGCCGTGTAATCACACACGGTCGTGTACTCCACACGATCATGTGGTGCACACAGTCTACCACACGGTCGTGTACTCCACACGATCATATGGTAAACACAGTCTACCACACGGTCGTGTGGTGCTGGACAGTTTTGAAAATAGCCTCTGTTTCATAATTTTTCGAGTTTCAAAAATAGCTACGATTCGAAGTTCTCAGACTCCATGATGGTGAAAGTAACCAAAAGTATGTTCTGGTTGTCATCTTGTACAACCGCTGTAACATCCTGAAATTGGGCCTAGTAGAATTGGGCCCAATAGGCCTTGAGAATGGGAATGTTTAAAATTTTTGAGATGCATGTAGCACTTAGAATGTTATGGTAAGGTATTAATGGGCTTGTGCATTGTGTGTAATATTATGTTTAATATGTTAATTTGAGGTTCGATTGGGCCCAAAGAATTGGGTCAAAATTTGGCGACCAAGGTGAGCTAAGGGGGACACACAAGGCTATAATTTAGGGATTATTTTGTTTAATTAATGAGGATAACAAGTCGATAAAATAAAGGGAGAGTTGGTGCAAATGTGGCCTCTTATGGATGAGTGTTTTGATAGGGATAAGGGATAGAAGGATGAGGAGAAAAGATAGAGTTATCTTCGAGTACGAGTTGGCCAAAATTCCATCTCCGGAGGGGTGCGAAATTCCCTATAAATAGGGGTACCTCTTCAATTCGACATTTTGAACCCCATTCTCTTCTCTCATCTTCATCTTTGAAATTCTCGGTTCTTCTTGGTAATCTCTTTTCTTTTGATTTCTTCCGAAAGCAAAACCCCTAAGTATTCTTTCTCTCCACTTTCTTTTCACTTTCCTTCTAAGTCGAAACACTTCACTCGCTTTTTCTAAAAGCCAAAATGCATCAGTTCATCTTTTCCGAGATTTTCATAAAAGCCAAAATCGCTAGATCTCATCTCCGTGGTTGCGAATCCTCTTTAATGGATTCGCTTGTCTTAGGAATCTAAAGGAAACAATAGGTAAGTGTTGATTTCAGATTTCAATGTTCTTTCACTTTTCAAAGTTCTTAGTTGAATGGCTATTAGAAACTAATCTCTTATTTCACACTTCTTTTCTAAGATTCGGGATTTGAAGAAGGAGGCCAATCGCATAGATCTCTAAGTTATAGAATCGTGTTACTTTCGGGATTTCAAGGTAAGAGGATTTGTTTATTTATATATATAAAATCGGGTAGAATACTAACCATGGCCGAATATAGGAGAGGCATATTTTTCTGATTTTTGGCTTTTAAGCAAAGTTATAGATTGAGGATAATAGATCCGGATAGCAAGGACATCGACTAAGAATATTGGATTTCGCGATATCAGGTGTGTAATACTTCCCCACCATTTAGATCTGTCTATTAAATACCTATTTATAAGTATTGTATGTTGTGATAAATGCCGAAATCCCGGCATAAAGATGGAAGCCCAAAGAGGGTAAAAGCGAATCACCAGGTTAGTGAATATTCTGATTATATGTTATAAGTGTATTGATTTTTGTGATTGCATAGGGTGGGTTTGATGAAAGGAGGAAGTTATACGTTATATGTGTAGTGGTTTTTACCATGATCTGTTATATGTTGTAGTGGCTTTTGCCATGATCTGTTATAAGGGCTTCGGCCATGATATGTTGATGAGCAGCATGACTGCCATCTTGGCATGTAGCGGTGTGGGTTGATTGTAGAAATCCCCAATGGTGTGAATGGTTGGTACGAGGGCGTGTAGCAGATGGAAACCTAGGCAAATGGGTTGGGCCTTGCATATTATTTGTTATATATGTACTTGAATTTATTATTCTATTTTTATGGGTTAAGGCCCAAATCTAATGGTACATGAGGGTTGCACACTGAGTCTCGCGACTCAACCAATTAATTAACATTTCAGGTAGCATTTAGTGCATCGGACCGGGCTGGAGAGGAGCGCAAGGTGGCCATGCAAAAGAATATGTGGATCTGGCAAAAAAGACTCAAGTTAATTATTTTTATATTATGTTTTATTTAATGGATTTTAAACCACGTTGTAATAAGGCCATGGGCCACTAGTTTATATCTTGTTTTATTATGGGATAAATTATTTTTAGTTATTCAAACATTTATTTTAATTAAACTAAGGCATGTAATTAAGTTTGGGTTTTATTCATAAAGGCATATTTTATATAAATTACATTTGGGCTTTTTGACAACACGATTTGTTTACAAAAATTTCCTTAGTGACATACCAGATCCGGTCGTGGTGTTTGGGCCGGGTTTGGGGTGTTACAACCGCAATCAGGAGTATTTGCGTATATTTACCATAAAGTTAAGTACCATCCACCTGCACCAATGACTTATAGTGGGAGAAAGCTCTAACACAAGGATCAAACATTCAAAACAATCGGTGGAAAACTCGTCTCCCCAGTTGTATTTCGTCGTCTGGGCCTTTGTGCAGCATTGTTTACAAATCAATCATGGTACCTAGCACATACTCCTGCATCACAACTATCCACCTTGAAGTTCATTGTGTAACGCATCACAGTCATCATAGAACTGCTCTATTGCCATCTGTTTCACCCACCATACTTTTCTGTATGACACTCTGTAGTTGAATCGAACTTTGTCTGTTCACAATAAGAACTGATACAAGAATGGTGGTGTGTCTTTTACCAATGACGTGATGTAGTTGCAGATTATTTTCGCATCCAATTTTCGGTGGTCTTGCATCATACGTGTAGCGTGCATGTATGAGGCCCTTCTAATTTTCTAATTGTCTGCATTTGAGTCCTTTGTATTAATGCACCCCAAACCACTAGTCACAATCGTTGTTGGCCATCCAATATTCCCCAACATATAAAGTCTGTGTTGACTTCAATACTTTGTAGTCCACTGACAACTTCATGTTGTATCGCTTTATTGCATATAGACAGTCTTTCTTATTATCAAACTGTTGAACTACGAACAACTCTCCAACCTCCAAATCTGCTTCCATCAGGTGAGCAAGTACTATATCTGGGTATTTGAGGAACTCACATACAAGCACCACATCAGGTTTTATGCTCGACATGTGGGCCCCTGGATCATTTCGTATAACTATAATAAATCTCGTGCTCTCGACAAAATGGGGATGCACATTTTGACCCTTTACCGTGTCTTCATCATCTATATCTTCCGAGACATTATCCAAATAAGGGTCATTGAATTCTTCAAGATTATGGTAGGACTGACGTTCATTATTGGACCCTTCATCACCATCTGCTATGATGCTCAACACTTCTAGATGGGGACCCGAGTTTAGGTTGTTATGCGAACATCCACTATAGTTTGGATTTTCGAGTGTTTGTAATGTCCCTCCACAACCCGATTGATCTTCCCAGCAGACATTAAGATCAAAATCAAATCCGTAATGCTGACTTACTGGATGGACAATTTGAACAGGTTGGGGTTCGACTAACTTTACTAATAACTCAACCGGTTAGGGATTTTCGATCTCAAGGGGGCCAATAAATTACGATCATTGTGACCATATCATTATCATCTACATGTTCCATATCCAAGAACTTCAACGGATCCATTGAAATTTGAAATTTGTAAAACAATTTTAACATTTGCTTCCCACAACGAGTAGTTATCTTTGCACCGGTCTTTCGTTTCATTTCTGACAGCATTACACACTTATTGAATCTCATTCCTATTTTTTTGGCGACTTTGAAATACATAGCTTTCTTCAGTTGTATTTACCATTTCTCCATCGAAATTAACATACATTAACAACATTTGGTTATTCATCTTCAACCTCCTTAACAAAACACTGATATGACTTTGTTTTTTTTTTCCTTGAATTGTTAAAGCAAAAAAAAAAAAAAAACTCAACCAAAACACAAGAAAATTCAATATATAGTTTGGGCGTCGAGAACGAGATAGTCGACGCTAAAAAAATCAAATTTTCTTAACACAGGTGCCGACCACTAGAAATACGACACCAAAAAAAATAATTTTTTTTACTAACATGGGTGTTAACCACCACAGTGAAAACAAAAACAATATATATATATATATATATATATATATGAATTATTATTTTTACTTGTGTTAGCCACTACAATCACAAAATAAAAAAAATTACTTACATGGGTGCCGACACCAAAAATAATCCAAAAAATAAATTTATTTTTGGTGGTACCGACCGCGTGTACACCGGCACCTAATAAAAATTTATTTTTTGGACTGGAGAAAAATACCTATATTATACAAAATATGAGAGAAAAAATACATACCGGTGTCGACTATTACACTGTCAACACCAAATTTTTTAAAACCCCCAACAACTAATAACCAATGATGGGGGAATGACTGACTTGGGTGCCAACCATGAGAGGGCTGGCACCATCCTCTACTATTCATTTTAGATTATTTCCGTCATTGTTTTTTAAATGAAGTTATTTTTATAAATATTTAATTTTTAGGAGTTAATTGAGTAAAAAAACCCTATCTATTGAACCACTTTTTTTTCACGTTTCACAAAAATCTATATATCGTAAATGTGAACTTCTATTAATTTAGTTATTATTACGATTATATTTTCATTTTATAGATATTTTATGTAAAATTCATAAAATGTTAAGCATGGTAAAATTTTGTCGAAAATATAATTATTTTAAGCGTTGAACTAAAAATTTATTTATTTTCTATCTAAACTTTTAATAAACATATCACAACTTAACAATAAATAATTTGTGATATAATAATTTTATTGTTTCGTTTATTTTCAATACAATGTGATCCACAGTTTGAATTAAAAATATTTTAATATACATAAATTTTAATAAATTAAATATAATTAAATATTACATTATAATAACTACTTTAATATAATAATACATATCAAAATTTATAATTTACATACTTTAATCGTATTAACTTGAATTTCAGATAAATCCAACATAATATAATAAAGTAGTATATTAAGATGAATAAAACAAAAATTCCTAATCTGCCAAGTATCTGTTTCTTCCTTCTCTTCTAAATGGGGACGGAGGCTCACCCCCACCCATTTTATACTAAAACCGTGGGAGGAGGCAGCCTCCCAACATTCAAAATATTTTTAAACGTTACAGATTAAAATAAATAAATAATAACTCCGACTTGTACGTCCTTGGCGTTCTTGTATGATTGACGCGACCGATGTAATATGATCGGTCAATCACGACTTTTCCCTATTTACCTTTTGGTCTTTTCTTTTCGATTTTTTTAAAAATGATCCAATATTTTTTTACTTTATGCATAAATGCCCCTTTTTTCTTTCTTTCTTCCACCACACTCCCTCTCCCACTCTCTTTTTTTTCTTTCTTATTCATTTTTCCCACACTTTCTTTTTCCTCATCCTTCCTTTCTTCTTCTATTTAAAACTCTACCCTAATCTTTATTATTTTCACCGTTCCACCCAATCCTTTATTTTCTCCATTTTGTTAATTATATCGTCCATTTGATTTATAATCTTTAATTTATTATATCCAATTAAACAACTATTTACCATCACGGAAAATATGTCAAATAGCTATTAATTTTCCTAAACTTTTTTCCTTTAAATACAATTCCGCCCTTATATTTCTATTTTTTAATTATTTCTAATTTACATTGGCAACATTTCAAATAACTATTAATTTGCATAATTGAAATTATAGTTTACAAAATATAATTTTACATTGGCAACATTACAAAATAATTTCAAATAATTTACTTTAGTACGTGATTTATATTTTCCTACATTTAAAATAAAGAAGATTGAAAATTGAAACATAAAAATACAACGAAACATAAACGACCATGTTTAACAGAAACATGAACCAGTTTTTCAATACTAATAAAACTTAAATAAACGATGAATTTGATTTTGTTCAAGACCAACAGCATTGTATCTTACAATTTGAAAAAGACCATGTTTAATGACAACACAAGCAAGTTTCTCGGTACTAATATTTGCAGCTCGCTGTTGATATTGATAATCTCACTCGTGCTATTCAACTAGGATTCCAATGCCGTTGACCTAAGGAATCCCAGATAATCCACCCATTGGTTGCATAACCAATTTGAACCCATTATCGCCCTACCGCAACCAACGAAAAGACTTACAAAACCAATTTAGACCCGTTACAGCATAAGTCACTGGCAATCGAGATCCCTATTTTTACTTGAAATCATCACTACATATGAAATTAATGAAGCAAATCTACACTTCCGAAAAGCACCATTAAATTTTCTAGTGTCCAAGCTCCACTAGATCATTGTTAAATAAAACATACCTTCAAATTATGAACACTGTAAACATCACTGTAAACATATTAGATGTTTTCTTCGGGTCGGTTGTCGAGGTTGCCAACATTATGAATACTGTAAACATCACTTTTGCCACGGGTGGAGCTTATGGAACCTTGGCTTTATTTTCCTTTTGGTTGAACCTCCCATCGTAAAACAGATTCTGAAGAGTTTAATTTGCCTAGATTCCCTGAAAGATGTAAGTTTCATGTTTCTCAAATTCATGAATTTATGAGAAAAGCTGATGGGAATGATTCATGGTCCAGGTTTTTAAAACCTCAGCTTTCAAGTTCTCTGCAATCTTTTGGATGGTTGATGAATACAGCTGAAGAGCTTGAGCCTCTTGGGTTGGTTAACTGAGAAAATACATACAATTTCCAGTTTGGCCTATTGGGCTTATTCTACCCAAACAGTTGCTAAACAAGTCGTCATTATCGTCTTCGAGTTCTACAACACAATATGCAGGAAAATCGTCTGGAATTTCAGCTGAAAAATCTGTCGAATGGCTTGATATGTAAGATCTTGGTTCAGTTCTATACATTTCTTTTAGATCTCAAAACACTGTGAGTCGATCACAGATGATGGAACTTGCAATCGGGTTGGAAAAAAGCTGGAAACCATTCATTTGGGTGATTAGGCCTCCACTTGGATTCGACTTAAAAGCTGAATTCAGATCGGAATGGTTACCAGAAGGGTTTGAAGCTCGAATGAAAGAGAGTAACCAAGGCTTGCTGGTGAAAAACTGGGCACCACAATTGGAGATATTGTCACACAAATCAACTGGGGCATTTTTAAGCCATTGTGGGTGGAATTCAACAATGGAAAGCTTAAGCCAAGGTGTAAAATCATAGGGTGGCCAATGGCGGCTGAACAAGCTTTTAATTCCAAGATGTTGGTGGATGAAATGGGTGTGTCGGTGGAGTTAACAAGAGGGGTACATAGCAATATTTCAAGTGAAAAGGTTAAGGACACGACAGGAATTGTAATGGAGAAGGGAGGGAAAGGAGGGGATATGAAGAGAAAAGTTGAAGAGATTGCACACCATATAAGGGAAGCTGTGAAAGATGAAGGAAACGAAAAGGGGTCTTCCATTAAAGCAAAGGATGATTTTATTTCAGCCATTAAAACAAGGAAACAAGAAGTGTTCACTTCATCTATCTTGGATCTATCCGCAAACTAGCATTGTGTGGTAGTTCAGAGGGGAAGCAGATTGTAACGGTTCATCTTTGCTAGTTTACATTTTCTTCTTGTTCCATGGAAACTACGTGTTATCTTGATGATTTTTAGCAATTGAGAGCAAAAAGAAGTAAAATAAAAAAATAGGGGTTTAATTATTTTTTTTAAAGTTTGAGGGTATTCTTTTTTATTATGTATTTTTGGCAGTTTAATTAATTATTTTTTTTAAAAAAATTAAACCTTTCTCGACCTTAAATCTATTTTATTTGATATTCTCTTTCCTTTAAAAAACATATAATGACACTTGCATTTACATAATTGCTTAAAATCTATTGATAACTAACGTAAGTAAAATCATGGTGTCTAAACTATTTTTCAACAAAAATAGCATGATGATGTGTGTGAAATAATGAAAAAAATTATTTCTAAAATACTCGGCATTTGATTTGATGTAGGTTTGGAAATTAGCGAAATTTGAATTTGGGAATTGGTTATGTGTGAGGAAGTAGTAGCACCTCACAATGCTCAATAAATGATATCTCTTTTATATGTGTTGTTTTGAGTTTGAAATTTACAAGTTCAAATAATCTCTAAAATTTTATTTTTATGTTGATAGAGGAGTTTATTTTAAAATTTTAGAAATTAAAAAATATAATTTTTGTTCACAAGAAGATTTCAACATTAAGAATAATAAGTATCCAATAATTTTAGCAACAATTTCCGTAATGATCATTATTGACATCATCCATTGGTCATGATCAATAATAACTATAAGAATGAATATTAGCTAACAATGACCCAACGAAAGGTTAACTCTGAAATGCCAAAACATGATATTAAGACCCTAAAAACAAATAAGTTAAACAAAGTAAGTTTGAAATGGCAGCTTTGAACAGTACTCACGCAACTTATGGCCCATTTTGCACAAACGACTCAATCTCTTTCTTCTTTCCACTGTAACGGCAACACTGATGCTACTGTCCTCAATTTTCGGTGCCGCTCGTATTCGATCAATCCCGTAATCACATGACAGCTTTGCTGCTACTTGTATTTATGCTTTACCGTTGAAGTTTGCGAGAACCCACTTGGCGAATCTGCCTAGCTGAATCTTGGTGGTATTTGAGCTGGAGTTCGACGGCTGTACGTACACGGTAATGGAGGGTCTCGGGTAAAGGGGTTAAAAAACAAATGATGGTGTTGTGATGTTTGTCGTTAAAATGGTGCAGTTCTCTTTCGTTCCTATCCTTTTCTTCTCTTTTTTCAACTTTTAAATTAAAATTTCTCCCTCTTTCAACTACCTACACACGTATGTACATAAAAACTATATATTATATTATTATTATAATATATGTATTACACAGTCGTATATATATATTTACTAATAAATTATAATTATAATAAACAATAATAAAACTAGAACATAATAATATATTAACAATAAAAACTCAACCTAAACTTGACCCGATCAAAATATAAAACATCTACATCATAAATTATTGTTTCATAAAATTCTTATTTAGGTCTATTACCGTAATTGTTAACTGTAATTTCTTTATTAGCCAATCTATATAATCTCGTCATAAAATTATCTTTCATATAAGTATTAATACATACATATGTATCGTATGCATGTACACATATGCATGCATGCTTACATATATGTTTATATTATATTTAAGAGGTTTATTAAATTGATGTTACTCTTCAATTGGGTCTCAACTCAATTTGAGCAATTATGGAAAACCCTTCTTTTATAAAATAATAAATATTTTTTCGAGGGATTTTATTATTATTTTAAATTAGTGAAATTTATAAAATGTGCTTGATAAGATTCAAACCTAAAGCACCATAAAATTTAAAATTTTATCATTTCAACTTAAATTCCTTTTAAAAGTTATTTATTACATAAAATTTTTCATGAATATGTCATAATCTATTATTAATTGTTAAGCGCCTAATTATTAATATACGATAAACACAACTATTTATTAATACATATATAACTACACATTCATAAATGTATTAATTATTAATATAAAAATAAAGTCAACTATATTTTCAAATTTATTTTCTAATTCTTCAACGAATATAATCTAATTAAAATTTATATTTTCTATATATGCATATATATATATATATATAGCCATGTAATGAGTTACATACAATTTCACACAAGTTTTACAATTGTAATTAATTTTATCCAAAGAATATGTGCTATGTAAATAACAAATTATTATTTAAAAGGATTAGCCTTTATATTTGATAATTTTTCTTAGATTAATTTTTAGAATATTTTTAGATCAAGTTAGTCTTTGAGATTGGCATTTGTTACACAAAAGATGACATGTGGACAAATGAGAGAATAACAAATGTCTTTCTATATAATTATTCTAAATGTAAAAAAAGCTTAAAATTAAAAAGACAAACAATTTTAATTTATATATTTAAACAAATTTTAAAAATTAGTTTAAATTTCATAAAATTATAAAATTGAAAATATAAAACAATTCAAAAATGTTTTAAAATAAAAATATATAAAATTCAAAAAAATTAAATTACAAAAAAAGTTTATAAATTGATTGGCTGACCAGTTAAATGTTGACAGACAATTTTTGCTTTTGAATTTCTAAAATAATTTTTGAATATTTTATATTTTAGTTTTCTAAAATTTTAATTTTTTAACTTTTCAAAATATATTTTTTTAATTTTCAATATTTTCCGTGTTTCTTTTTTAACTAATTTTTATTTTTTAATTATATATCTTTAATTTTTGAATTTTCATAATAAATATTATATATATATATATATATATTAAAGATTTGTTTATTTTTTGAATATATATATTTTAATTTTTAGAATAATTAAAAAGCAAGACATGTGTTGTTTTTCTATTTGTTATATGTCACCTCTATATTTGCCCACGTTACTCATTGTTGCTTAAGGTCAATTTTTTTAAATATTAAATTGCATTTGTTGGGTTGGAATGGTTCGTGAAAGAAACTCTTACAAAAGTAAACATGAAAAAGCCAATTGCCTTTCAAGCAATATTTTCAAGGTTTATTCATAAAGATTAGCATGTTTATATTTACTTTTGTACAAGTTTCTTTTAGGTGTCAAGAAATAAACATAAGTCCATCCGGAGTAAGACACTGATAGCCATTATGATGAGAACTATAGTCAAGAAAAGTACATGGGTGAGGTCGAAACTCCAACTTATGTTGATTAAACAATTGAAGGTACAAATAGCAACAACACCCAAAAACATGAAGATGATCATATTTCGGAGGAGTACCATAAAGCACCAAATGCGAAGACTAATTTTAAAGAACCGAAATGGGCAACCGGTTTATCAAATGCACAGTACATGAAAAGGCATATCCCAAATACTTCATTGGAAAATGGGCTTAAGCTAGTAATGTGAGCCCAACTTCCATTATATGATGGTGCTTTTTTTCAACAAACTCATTTTGCTCGGATTTGTGTGGGCAAGTAACACAATGGAGAATTTCGTGCTGAGCCAACAATGAAGTAAAGGAGCGAAATTCACCACCCAATATAACACCCCAAACTCGGCCTAGAAGTTTGGACCGAACTCAGGATGTTACATTGATCACCGAAGTGATCATGGGAAAAATTTTACAAAACCAGTTGACCTTAATTCCATTTCTGAAACCATTCAATAAGGTTACCGTTAAGTCTGATAAATAACCAGAATAAATGTACGAATGAAAATCTGAAGTGGAAACTGTACCATAGCCTTATAAAACCTTACAGCTCGAAAACAGTATAATCAGAATATAGTTTAGAAAGTAGAACCGAAATAAGCTTTTGAAACCATGACCGTCCAAGACCTCTGCATACTGAGTCCAGCGTCAGAATTCAGAAGGGTATCTGAAAGGGGAAACAAAAGAGGGGGTGAGCTACTCGAGCTCAGTGTGAGATCAAAACCGTCTAACTACAAAATCAGATACAAAAGCCAGAAAACAGTTCAAAAGCAGAACATACTTATAGCATTATACAAATCCAGATGGTAGGCTCGAAACAGAAGTTTCGAAAGTTTTTACAATTCTAACCACAACAACTCACAACAGTCACAAGTACTATCAGTCAGACAAAACATTCAGAGTTCACGAAGTGTACACAGACATAGGTATTTTTCAGTCAATCAGGACAGTCAGACCAATGCGTATGAATGCTGTTCAGTTATAAGCCCCACCCAACCAGCCAACAAACCACTCCGTCCCCCATCACTCCACATAGAGCTGTTTGAGCTCATCCAACCAATCACACTACATAGGACCTCGTAAGGCCTATCCATCCCTACACTCAAATAATGTCCACGACCCTCAGGGTATTAGGACTGCCCACGACCCTCTGGGTATTAGGGGCTATCAGTAAGCTGTACAGTGCCATGTGGTAAACAGAGGTACAGACATCAGTATGAACTGCCAGATTAGATAGTGATGATACGCAGTGAAGCTGATGTATAAGCGGTACAGTGCAATGCAGTAAACCATTATACCGGTAAAGTGTAGTTAACCTGCCAAATCAGATAAGTACACGCAGCAAGGCTGACGTATGAGTTGTACGGTGCAATACGGTAAGCCACTAACAGCAAAGTCCACGACCTCGTGGTATTGAGATCGCCAGACCCTCGGGTATTAGGGCTAACAACCGTGAGATCACCGCCAGATTTAGTTCGGTTTGATCTTCTTTCTTTTCACAATCCCACCCAAAAACATTATATGCAAATGTATGTGTGCATACAGATGAACAAAATCAGAGTACAAGGTTACAGACAGTCATTCAGAGATAGAACTCACATCCAGTCAGTCAGAATTAGAAAGGTGAATACTAATCTACCCAAATTCAGATTCAACGTCAATGTAACCTCGCAGAACAGTGACACCTAATCAAAAAATCAGACAGAACCATATTGAACACACACACCCTGTCAACTGAGTTCAGAATCAAACATGTTATGCAACCAATCACGAATGTCACTTAAACCGAAGTCAGAACAGAGTCATAATTACCCTTACTAAAGCTTAGCCAAGGGTTGAAACACACAGAGTCAAAATTACAATTAAATTGACCTAAAATCAATATTTGACGAGATAGGGCCATACACTCGTGTGCCCCGGCCGTGTGGGGCTAAAATTATTTAAGCATCTAAATGCTTTGAGCATTATTTTGTTACCCAATTCAATAAAAGAAAGGATAATATTTGAAATAGCATTACTTTTTCTTTTTCCTACTAAAACCCATCAGCTTTTTTGAAGGCCAAATACATTCATCAGGTAGAAGTGAAAAAGTACAGGAGTGTTATTTGCTATGAAGGCAATGTATAAGTCAGTAATGTCAAATGGTAACAAGGTCTACTAATTGCTTAAATTGTTTTAATCAAAATTCAAATGGCATAAAAAAGATGAAGACAGGCTTTAACCAAGACACAATCAATCATTTAAAGAAAATACAAGAATTGAAATAAAGCAAATAAAAAAACCCAAAAATTATAGATATATCAAAAATCTCAAAAAGAAACAAATAAAATAATTCAAATTGATATGGGTATTTATATTAGAAGAGCTCACAGGGAAATTGAGAGGATAATGAAGAGAAGAAGGCACCGAGATTGTACCAAAATCGAGATATCTCAACGCGTTTTGATTTGTTTAATGTCGTCGATGAGAGAAGGGGTGATGGTGCTACCGTAGCTGGTGAAAGAAAGGGAGAAAAGCAATATGATTCTGTGAAAAGAACATGAATCAAACGGATGCTTCATGAATTCAACCTTTGCTCGGACTTGGGTGTGTGTCTGTGGTTCAACAGGTATATTTCACTTCTTTTTAAAGTTTTTCCATGTATTTGGATGTCTGCTGCTATGAACTCGGTTACTTCAAAATGCGAGTAGTCAGAATAGTATTCATGTTCATATTGTTGTTCTTATTGTTAGAGCACTGGATCCATTCTTCCAACAGAAACTAACCAAGTCATTAGCGTGACTTTTAAATTTTGTAAGATCTTGGGTATTGCATGTTGATTTAAGCATAGCTACTGGCTCAAATATCATTTGATATAGCAGACTAGCATTGCTTTGTTTCTGGCAAGCTTATCAGCAAAACTGAAGCCTGGTTCCAATCTGTTCTCTTCAAATGGGGTGTCTTTCTCATAATTCGATCTTCCATAACTACCTCACTTTTGGGGCACGCATAAATGACGAATTCGTTAGCTGGTTGATTAGTATTATATTTAAGAATCTTATTATACTAAAACTGGTTTCTTGTAATGCTTCATGATAACTGTTTTCCTGACCATTGCTGTAACATAAACCAATTGATATTGACTACTATCATGTTATCGGTATGATTTCATAATAAAATATAAAAGAATAGAAGTGCAGGTGCTGTCCTTTCTGGAGTAGTACTTTTGTTTCAAGGTAGGAGGACCGCATTATTATAAACTGTAACTTGCAATGATGGATGTGGATTTCAGGGTGATTAATCTCTAAAAGACGGTTTGGTATATATGTGAGATTCATGGCTCCTCACATCTTTTTCTCTCCATAAAGGGTTACCGTCCGTAGTGACATATCCATATTAACCCATAATTCATCCACCGATGCCTCACAAACTGAAGATAGTCAACGACTTCAACTCAATTTGAGTGGAGTGAAACACCTGACACTCATTTACGGACAAACACACATACGCGTAGCTCGAAAGATGCAGAGAAAGTGAGCATAACTAACACATTATTATGGCTTTCTCCAGTTACAAGACAGAGACAATAAAGAAACCAAAGCTTTTGAAACTAATATTGGAATGAGGGCATTCAACAAGGAATGCCCTTTCAAAAATTGGCGTAGACCGCTTAAAGTGTCGAGCACACGGTATTCTTTAGTAAAAGGCGAAAGAATAATTCACTCTGTGCTCATCACACGGCTCCGTGAATTTAACCTCATTCTACGCGTTACTTTATAAAGATGAGGAGAAGCTGCTACTTGCTTTCTCTATGCGACGTGGGATTTAGTTTATGGTCTTTTACTTTTTATCCACTTGTACGGTGAGCAAAAGTCACTGGGACTTGAGATAAAATTCAGTCAAATTGAGCAACGCTGTAAAAGATAATCATAACTGAAATAACAGTAACTAAAAGTTAACGCTAAAATAAAATACATAAGCCTGTTTACCGGTGTCGATTTGACCTCCCTCACTCAGCTCGACAGCCCCTCTCAGTCCCGGCCTCCCTTGCTTACTTCGCCTTCGGCGACTAGCACTCCTCCCTTAGTCCCTTGGCTTCCTTGCTCTCCCCACAGCTAAGCCTCTTGTATTCACTAAATCGTTGTAAGTTCTTTTGCAATTAAGTTCTTGTATTCACTGAATCAAGCTTTGTTGATTTTTAGGGAAATTTTCTTTATGAAGTATTGGTTTAAGAGATAGGCTTTGGGGGAAAACTTAAAATTCACATGAGCATTGAAATGCTGGTTTGTGTGTCTGTGCAATGGGGTTAGCAGAATTTTTTAGTTATTTCTTTTCTTTTCTTTCTTTTTTGAGTTATTTTTCAATCAATTGTAACAAATTGTTTATGAGACTATGAGTGTTCTTGTTCCAGCAAAGTGTTGGCTTTGTTTATGGGAATCAATGTTTGGCTTTATTCGACTTAGTTTTTTAGACTATTAAGCTTTGTGAAACAGAGATTTCCCATACTGCCATATGGAATCATTACAGATTTTTAGGGAATTTTGCGGATTCAGAGTTAGAAAGGTATACTTTATCTTCATCTTTTCTCAAAGTTCAGAATTTTCTCTGCTAAAAATGGTGCTTTGTACCTCTTTTTTGGTTATATTCTATATGACTACTTTCTGAAGCTCCTTTTTTTTTTTTTGGAATGGAAGATGAAGAAGAAGAAATTAAAAGAAGCGAAGTATAAGATTTTCCAAATTTATAAAGATTTTTGACAGGTAATCAATACATAAAACTTTGTTCACAGTTATTAAACTTACTCCAATGTTTCTATACATTGGATTTTCTTGTGTTCATTCCTTAGTTGCTTTAGAAATTGTATATCGACACCTTAGTATGGAGGGTTTTTCTATTCTTTTTGATAGAAAAATTATGAAGTGTTGGGTTTTCACCGAATTACGAATCGGTGCTTTAAGGCGTTGCAAGGTGGCAAAGCTTGATGAATTGTTGCCTATTGGAGGCGAGATACTTACGGGCTTTCAAAGAAGGACTAGGTTAGTGCTTTCAACCAAAGATTATGTTTTTATCCACGCAATTGTTGGGGTGGTGTCCTTGCCATTTCCTTGGTGATAGTATTTTCTCAATTGTTGGGGAAGGTGCTGCATATGCACATATTGGTGCAGAGAGAAGTTTTGTGCGTGAGAAGGAGAACATTTTACAGCTTGTAAAAGAAAAAATGAGAGAATTGATAGTCTCATGCAGGTTGTAAGGTTGATGGAGGAGGATTTTAAAGGCTTATTGAATTCCTTTTCCTCAGAGCTTACTGAGAAGCAGGAACATATTAAACTGGTCCATGAAGCTTGGGAGAAGATTGCCAGTGCTGAGATTCTGGCTAAGCTCGAAATCGAAGAGAAAAAGTTGATGATTGCGGAGTTGGAGGATGACATTCACTATATACAGGAGAAACTATTTTCACAAGAAAAATCCCTGTCTAATTCAAAGCAATTAGCATTAACTATAGAAGCTGAATTGGAAGCAAAGCATTTGGAAATGAAGAACTTGACTGATCAAATGGAGGAAACGCTGAGAACATCAGAGGCTTCTGTTGATGAGCTTAGGATTGAAAAGGTAAATCTTCTCGAAGACATAATGAAGTTATCTACAGAGAGAGACAATTTGGTTGGATTTATTGGAGCCCTAAACGATAACCTCGGTGAGTTCTCTAGTGAAATGCTCAACTGATGGGAATCTTGGGAAAGATAGTGCTGTCTTTTGACCTGTCGGACTCAAAAGGTAGTAATAAACTTTATGACTGTCTGAAAGAGAATAAGAGGAGTCTTCTAGCTTCTCCAGCAACCAAAAAAACCAGTTCCATCTTCGAAGAAAGGTCACCATTTAGACAGCTCAACTAACCGTGACTTACGAAAGAAGCTATTACTAACAGCTTGTGTGTGATTGATGGTTCTCTTTTCTTTTTTTGTCCCTCCCATTAACAAAGTATCTAGAACAATCCATAAAGTTTATTCTTCAGTTTTGTACTGTAGTTGCCACACATGATTGTTTCATTTTGAAGATTCGATTTCTTTGTACTCTATTTTCATAGAAATGGGTAACTGTTGTTGCTTAAGTACTTCATTTTGGGAAAATACAAGGAATTTGTTGCTTCATCAAAGACTCATGTTTCCAGCAGCGGAGAGCAAAAGTTTATCGAGTAAATAAAAACGAAACTAATAATGTTATGAGCCAGTTTGAATTAATATATAACAGTGTAAAGTTTGCACACATGGAAGTTACATTCTCCTTTTTGGTGTCCTCTAGCATCTTTCTAATCCAGCAGCCTAGCCTAATTCACTTCTTGGAAAATGAAACTTTTTTCCCTATTGGGTGTTGAGCCACTTATGCAACAGAAGTCTATACAGTGTGACATTCCCTACAGAAAATATAGGCTCCCATCACTAGTGCAAAAAGACATCTTCAATGGAAACACCAATTAAAAATTAAGGGGTAAGCTGATATAATCAGGACAAAGTGAGCTGGATTGGAACAACAAATTCGTAGGTAGCATGGGAGAAGACAAAATTGAGGACTAATATTGGTATGGAGGCATTCAACGAGGAATGCCCTTCCAAAAATTGGTGTATGCCGCTTAAGGTGACGAGCACATGGTATTCTTTAGTAAAAGGCAAAAGAATAGTTCGCTCTGTGCTCATCACACGGCTCCATGAATTTAACCTCATTCTACGCGTTGCTTTATAAAGATGAGGAGAAGCTGCTACTTACTTTCTCTATGCGATGTGGGATTTAGTTTATGGTCTTTTACTTTTTATCCACTTGTACGGTGAGCAAAAGTCACTGGGACTTAAGATAAAATTCAATCAAATTGTGCAACGCTGTAAAAGATAATCATAACTGAAATAATAGTAACTAAAAGTTAAACCTAAAACAAAATACATAACCCTATTTGCCGATGCCGATTTGACCTCCTCACTCACTCGGCCAATTTCCCTCTCGGTCCGGCCTCCCTTGCTTGCTTGCGCTTCTACCACTAGGACTCCTCCTTAGTCCCTTGGCTTGCTTGCTCTACCCATACCGAGCCTCTTGTATTCACTGAATCGCTGTAAGTTCTTTTGCAATTAAGTTCTTGTATTCATCGAATCAAGCTTTGCTGATTTTAAGGGAAATTTTCTTTATGAAGTATTGGTTTAAAAGATAGGCTTTGGGGGAAAACTTAAAATTCACATGAGCATTGAAATGCTGGTTTGTGTGTCTGTGCAATGGGATTAGCAGAATTTTTTAGTTATTTCGTTTCTTTTCTTTCTTTTTTGAGTTATTTTTTAATCAATTGCAACAAATTGTTTATGACTATGAGTGTTCTTGTTCCGGCAAAGTGTTGGCTTTGTTTATGGGAATCAACGTTTGGCTTTATTCGACTCAGTTTTTTAGACTATTAAGCTTTGTGAAATAGAGATTTCCCATTAGACTTGAAATCCACTATCGTAACTTTGAAGAATATCTTCCGATCTTCAGTGGTTTTTCCTTAATCCTTTGTTGGATAGGTACGTTGTGGATTTATACCTAGGACTCAAAAGTTGAAAAGTCAATATCTTCTTTGTTGTCTCCCTTCTACCTCTATTTAGGAATCAAGTGACAACCATGACAGACGAAGGAGTAAAGCATAAAACATTTTTATTATCCCTTTTGTTTTTGAAAATGAATACGAACATGTTTCATTTCAGATCATGAACCTCAAAAAGACCCTCAATGAGCCACACATTCTTTAGAATCAGCATTAGTCTCGTTCTAACTTCTTTATTTGGAACTACTTTTCTTACTTGATAGAGTTCCTTGACTCAATCATCGATTTTGGCATTTATCTCCAGATAAATCATGATGAGTTTATTTTTAAGGTTTTTGCTCACAATATCATTCACAACATCCTTGTTATCGTTATCTAGAGCTATGCAAACTAGCAAAATAAGAGAAGGGAACAAAAATATGTTGTACAACTAGAAAGTGACTTATGCTATGTTTGGTTAATGGTTACTAGTGTAATAATATTAAGAAAAAATTTACAATTAACCAATAACTAAAACATGTAAAAATATATTACTTTAATCAAATGTGACATTAGAGTTTAAATGAAAAATCAAAGGAGAGGTGACTATAAATAAGAAAGAGCAGGCAAATGAAAAATCACGCGAGAGGATCAAACAACCATAGAAGAATTTACAGAGATGGAAAAAGAGATTTGTAATTCATGTTAAGAAAACTTATGAAAAAAACTACTAGTAAAAAAAGCAATACGTCATAAACTAAGAAATCATTTATATAAAAATAAAATGTCTGCATCTACACTCAAAATATGATGATGTTCATCATCATTTCAAAAGATGGTGCCACCCATCCCTTTTTATTATTTTATCACGACCTTTTTAATTCTTTAATAATAAACTAATAAATTCTTTGTAACAAAAAAAAGAAAAAGAAAAATTAATAAATTCTGATTTCAAATGCATGCTATAAAGAAAAATTAGCCTTTCAGTGTTTTTTTTTTTTTTGGGTGAAAAGCCTTTCAATTTTAATAACAAATAGGATTACTTTTCTAAAGCGTGTTTTATTTTTACTTTTATTTTTTTTTGGGTAAATAGGGATGTTTGAAAGGGTGAGGCGGGTTTTGCCATATCCAAAAAGAACAAAGCCAGCCAACAAATTAAAAAAAGAAAATCATAAAAACATGTTTTTGCCAGCTCATCCTGCAAACACACATAATTTTGCTCTCAATACATCCACCCATCAGAAAATAATAATAAAAGCATTCAAATTTTGGGATAAAGAACAAACAATTCACAGGCAGTTTTCTTGTGTTGTCCGTAGATCAAATTTATCCGTCTTTCAAAAGTTTTGGATTAACCAAAAAGTACCACCATACGTAATTCATCATCCTGTGAATTCAAATATTTATAGATTTATTTTTTTTAAAAGAATATTTAAATTTTATATATGATAATACTATTCACATTTGATTTATAAAAAATTATTTTTTATATATCTGATTTGAATATTATTGATTTTACTTTTAAAAAGCTTAATTGTTTAATTTTTTTGACTTTAGATTTAATTATTTAACAAATTCAGGTAGTATTTGATGGATAATATTAATTGATCCATTTCGTATATTCTATTTTAATATTCAAATAAGTTCAGATTTTAAAATAAATATATGTATTAGTATATCTGAAACAAAGGAAAAAAAATGGAAGGGAAAAATTCAGTTAAATTGATGGCATGGGGGAAGAAATTTGGATTGAACAAAAAATTAAAACAAATACAAAATTGAGTTAAATGTTGATCCAACACATTTATGAACAGATGTTTGGACACGCTGAAGCATAAGAAATCACACGCTCCCTCTCTATTTAAAAGAAAAACAAACAGTAACAGTCTGTGGTGCGTGAGAGCGAGTTCCGAACCATTTCCAAAAGCACATTTGAGGCTTTTTTACTTAAATAATACAAAAAATAAAATTAATAACTGAAATGGTATGCCCTTACTATTATTTACCAAAATAGTATAGTTTTATTGGTGCTTTTGTCAAATTATGCGGCACGGATCGAATATAATTATTTAAAATATTTAGGGACCTATTATGTAATTTTTCTATTTAGAGTGACTGCTGGAGAAAAAGAGAAAGGGTGCCGCCTGACAATGTGGCGGCACCAAACCTAAAATATGGTTAATTATCTTGTAAGCCTCTTTATTTATTATTTTATTTTATTCTCTTTCAACTCACTATATTATTTTAAACAAGCCCTTAACCTATTTTTGTAGTTAAATAGGCCCTTAACTTATAATTTTTACTCATAAAACCCTTTATTTTAATATTAAAGTAAATATATTTTATCCAAAGTAAAACTATTTAAAAAATATAAACTAATTCATATTTTATGTTGATGTGAATAGTTTATTAAATGAAAAATTAAAATTTATTGAGAGTGATTATATATATGATATTCTTAACTAATCTTTTGAAAATTTTGATTACTTTTTAGATTTTATGTTGATGTTAAAGTGTATATAATTTTATTGCATCAACAAAAAATTAAGATAAGAGCTTGAAATTTAAAATATATTTACTTTGATATTAAAATAAAGGATTTTATGAGTAAAAATTATAAGTTAAGGACCTATTTAACTACAAAAATAAGTTAAGGGCTTATTTAAAAACAATATAGTGAGTTGAAAGAGAATAAAAAATAATAAATAAAGAGGGCTTACAAAGTAATTAGCCATATTTCAAGTTTGGTGCCGCCACCCTGTCAGGCGGCATCTTTCTCTTTTTCTCCGGTAGTCACTCTAAATAGAAAAATTGCATAACAGATTCCTAAATATTTTAAATAATTATATTTCACTCAGGTGTCGTCAATTTGACAGGCGGCACCAATAAAACTATACCATTTTGATAAATAATTTTAAAGGCATACCATTGCAGTTATTAATTTTATTTTTTTGTATAAAATTGTCCCACATAATTGTTCCCTTCATAAAGTTTGGAAAATACTACGTTTTACGCCCAGTCCCACCCGTTTCCCCCATCCCCTCGTTTATAATCCCCAAAGAGGGAAAAATTAAAAATAAAATTGAAAAATTAAAATTAAAATGAGCCAAACATAGCTCATCGGGAACGCAGCATTTACATTACTGCTACTACTACCACTAGATTTTGAAAAACCCCTACCTTTTTTTGGATTTTATTTTTTTGAGCTTTTATTAATTTTTCCCCCAATTTGTTTGGGGCAATGGGGGAGCACAAGAGTAGCAGCAATAACCGGTGGAACTGGGAGGTGAGTGGCTTCGAGCCACGGCGGACGTCGCCTTCGTCTCCGGAGGACCTATCTAGGACCACTGTTGCGCCGTTGATGCGACGGTACTCGATCTCGGCTGCCTCCTCGTTGGCATCACCGTTTTCTTTGGATTTTTCTAAGCAGGCTTTGGCTTCTAAGGTGCTCCGATTGAAGGATAAAGTTAAGGTAACGGTGTGAATCGGCTTCGGATTGTGAAAGCTTTCGAGTGATTAGTGTTTTAGCCGGTAACTTGTTCCGATGGAGTTGAAGAAGTCGCTTTAGTCTATCAATGTGATTTTAACTAAGCTTCGTTTTTAGGAATTAACGTGCAGTGTTTTTGAGTAGTTTGTTTTAATCTATAAAATTTAACAAATACAACTAGACTATGCTTTTTTAATGTCATTTTCTGGAAGATTAGGTTTACTGGGAAATTGATCCAAATTTAATGGAGGAGCTCAAAGCTGTATAAAATTTTATTGGCGAATTGGAATTTGGATTTGATGAGCCACAACTTAGTCATCAGTTTGTAGTGTCAGATTCTGATGAACCACAACTTGGTCATCAGTTTCTGGAATGTGAATTGCTGTTCATGCAGAAAACTCAGTTGAGAATGTTTAATACTGGTCGCATTCTTGCTACACAAGCTTCGGATCCTTCTTGATGATCCAAATTCTGCTGGTTTCAACTGTTGTAAGATTGTGCATTGTGTCAAATGTCGATTGGGATGCCTGTTTTTATGATATTTGAGTGGATTTTGTTGCCCAATGTTTGGATGAAAAGAAAAAGTTTTCGCCACCTATCCTATATGGCAATTTTATGATAGTTCTGTGGAAAACTTGTAATTGTGACAATGAATCTTTGACATAATGCATGTGCTGATCTTGAGGGACAACAACACGAGCCATTGCCAAACAGTGGCTTGAGAATAGGAAATGAAATAGCTGGCTGACAATTCAAAAGTCAATTAATCTAATGTTAATATACTCCAAGGTCTGGCTTATTTTTCTTGGGAAGCCATTAAGGGATCTGTGCTCTGGTTTTCCAATGTGATACTTGTCTTTGATTCTATTAATAAATGAGCTTCTTTATTATTACCTAAGTTTTGTTGTATCTCCTTGGTCTGAAAAGATAGCATATGGATTAGGTGATTGCTTGGGTTGAAGTTGATCACGAAATTTTGAGTGAATAATTTTGACTCTTTTCATATGCATTCAAGCTTAATGAAAGAACAGTTTTGAAATCCTTAATTTCTCTGGTATTTTCTGAAGTCTGAAATAATGATTGGTAACATATGATGTCTTCGATGTTAGAAGCTTTTTTGAGGTGGGGCTAAAGCAAAAATTGTTTTGGCTCACTGTAGTAATTTAGTATGCATTCCGGGTTTTATCATTGTAGTGTCTTGTGTTTGATGCATTTTTTTATTAAATTAATTTGGCAGCTTGCAAAAGAAGACTACTTGGAGTTGCGACAGGAAGCTAATGATCTGCAGGAATATTCAAATGCTAAACTCGATCGAGTTACACGTTACCTAGGTGTTCTTGCAGATAAAACTCGTAAACTAGGTAATATATTAAGGTTTAGTGGCAGTTTGTTTGGGTTACGTTCATGAATTCCTTATGCTTCAGCTATTTTAGTACTTGGTTTGCACGTCTAATGGTATATTCCAAAGATTCTTCTCCGGGGTTTGGTTTATTTGTAATCACCTTGTAATTTTTAGAAGAAACATTGTGCTATCTTTTCCTGTTGCCTATGATTTTGTGCTCATGAGATAATTTTGAGATAAAAATTTAAAGAAAAAAGTTAAAAGTGCTTTATGTTGACCCCTTGTCCAAAAAGAACAAAGGGGATCCAAAAATGCTTTTAAAAGAAGCACTAAGAAGAAATAAGGAGAGCAAAAGAAATTAGTTGTTTGGTTAAAAACAGTAAAAAGGATAAAGAAAATAAATTCTTTATATCCTTTATGCATGTTGCAGGAGTTGTGTCACCCTTGTTTTAATGCCCTTTATTGGAAGTTTGCTGCTGAAGCATGGAAATATAACCACTAGGGAAGCTAAAATGTGGTAAAGTCAGAAATGTTTGGTAACATGGATATGGTAATCAACCATAGCATAATGAGGGTCTTCAGTTTATCCACAATTTTATGCATTTGATGGTGAATGGTGTGATTTTGTTTTGTTGGGTTTGTCTTCAGTAGTTTTAGTTTCATAAGATCATTTAAGAATTTGTATTCTATTTGACAATAAAAGGAAGGGGGGAAAGCAAAGTAAAGGGCATCATATCTTAAAAATATAAATTACTGCAAATTGATAAAATACCTGTATACTCCAAATGGTTACACTATTGCCCCTTCATTTCAAGATTTTGTTGTTGCTGAGTTCTATTACTTCTATTGATGGTTATAAATTGTCTGTAAATATAAATGGCAGATCAATTTGCCCTTGAAAGTGAGGCTAGAATATCTCCGTTGGTCAATGAGAAGAAAAGGTTGTTTAATGACTTATTGACAGCCAAAGGTACTTTCCAACTTTGTGCTTTCTGAATGATCTCTCCCTCCCTTTATTTTCAGATATTTACTAGCATGTATTATTTCTATCTGTTTTTCATGTCATGATGATAGTACTTTTCTTTGAGAAATGAGATTCTTTTTTCAGGAAACATAAAGTTATTTTGTCGGACAAGACCACTTTTTGAAGATGAAGGTCCTTCAATTGTTGAATTTCCTGATGAGTGTACTATTCGTATAAATACTGGTGATGATACAATTGCCAACCCCAAAAAAGATTTTGAATTTGACAGGGTTTTTGGGCCTCATGTTGGACAAGGTTGGCAGGGTTTTTTTATTAATTTAAGAAAGAAGGCATTGACCAGAATTTGTGACCGTCAAAATATCTAATTTACTTTTTTATTGCTGGTAGTGGTTATACATGTTGGTTAAAACAAGAGTATAATGACATATGTTTCTCTGTAGCTGAGCTGTTCAGTGATGTTCAACCATTTGTGCAATCAGCCTTGGATGGATATAATATTTCCATATTTGCTTACGGACAAACTCGGTCAGGAAAGACACACACCATGGTTGTTTCCCTCTATTTCTCTCTCTACATGTGTGTCATATGTGCATGTGCTCTTGCGCTATGTCCATGTATCTATCTATAAGATTAAAACTAGAATTGCTATGCATTTACTTGGGATAGATTGGCGAATTACCATCTTATTAGATAATCTCTCTCTCTCTCTTATTATTTTTAATTTTTATTCTTTTAAATATGTTTGATACATTAGTTTGATGGTTAAGATATTCATGTTTGCCACTAGTGGCTCTCACTTCCTCCAATGGAGCATCTTGTATCACTAGTTGTGCCTTTTTAGGCCTCTTAAATCTGTCAACTGCTTCTACTTCTTTCAATTTTTCTTGTATTGGGACTTTGCTGCATTTGGCTTGTCTGTCTGTATAATTAGAATGACTAGAGATTACTTTAGACGGTTTGATGATTCATCATTGATATGATATGTCTTTAATTATTGTAGTCTGTATTATGCATTTTTAGGCCTCTCAAATATATCAATTGCTTCTACTTTTCAATTTTCTTATATCGAGATTTTGCTGCATTTGGCTTATTTCTTTGTATATAGAATGACTAGTGATTACTTTTGACGGATGGATGATTCACACTTATTTATATGATAACCTTGTATCCTTTTTTTAATCTGTATTGCTATTTTTTTTCTTTCAAACTAAATGATTCCTGACAGGAGTTGTTCACCTTTATTAGAGAAGCACCTTATTAAATGGGAATTTTATGTCTATTCATGGCCTTTGATATGCTAATATTGTCCTTGTTTTGGCTTTATTTATCTCAGGAGGGATCTAACCATGATCGTGGCTTATATGCTCGTTGTTTTGAGGAGCTGTTTGATTTAGCCAACTCAGATTTAACTTCAACATCAAAATTCAATTTCTCAGTCACAGCCTTTGATCTCTATAATGAACAGGTTTTTTAACTGTTCTCACTGTATTCTGACATTTCTAGTGGTTGTCTCGATATCTCATTTTTGGTTTATGTTGTCGAATGATCATTTCAACATGGTAATGCGGAAGTGTACTAATGCTGAGCCCTTAAATGTTCTTGTAGATAAGGGATTTGCTCTCAGAATCAGGGAGTACTTTACCAAAGATATGTTTGGAGTTACCGGAATCTTCTGTAGAACTTGTGCAGGACAAAGTTGATAACCCAATGGACTTCTCTAAAGTCCTGAAAGCAGCATTTCAAAGCCGCGAAAGTGACACATCAAAGTTCAATGTTTCTCATTTGTATGACTTTAATCCTGTACTTTCTACCTCTCTTTTGTCATTAAATGCATGAGCATGCTATTAAATAAAGTTAATTCTAAGAAAATTATATTTCTTTGTTTCTCAGCTGCCTAATCCTCTATTAGTGATACTTCAAAATGTATATTTTATGTTCAGTTGACCTGCAGTATCTAATTATTTGCACAAGATGTCTTTTGAAGCAATAAAATTTTATGTTGTATTTGTAATCAGAGTTTTGAGATTGTTTAGTTGTATGCCAATCTTTAGGTTGAGATAGTGAAATTTAATTTGATTCTTCTATTTGTTACTCCATTTACGTTGTATTTTATGGTTTTCTTACTGTGTGTCATTCTGTATTTGTTTGGGTGAATTTCTTTTGTTACTTTTCTTCAGGATCATCATGGTGCATATATATTATAGTAATGTGATCAGTGGAGAAAAATCATACAGCAAGCTTTCTCTGATTGACTTGGCTGGAAGTGATGGTCAAATTTTAGAAGAAGATAGCGGCGAGCGTGTGACGGACTTACTTCATGTCATGAAATCACTTTCAGCGTATGTCATCTTTTCTGTTATTTTTCCTTTTATTGTTATAATATTTTCTGCTTGCTTACCAAGCTCGGAGAGTTGCATGTATGGAAGTTACCTCAGTGGACTGCCGTCTTTGTTTTTTTTTTTGAGAAGCTACTGGACTTAGTATATTCAATGCATTCACGCTAATTGTTACTAAGACCTCTACCCTGACAAAAGTTGACCAGCTTTTTTCCCTCTATGTCCTCAGTTGACAATATCATTACTATAACAAAGGGTGTTGTTATAGGCTTATAAATTACTGTCCTTTTACTTTGGTTTATGGAAAATTTTCTGGACATTCTGAAATAGAAAAAGAAGACAGAGTAGCTACTTAGGGATGTAAAAGGTGCTTGTATACATTGTGGGTATCTTTTTTGCATTACAACCATTGCCTGTCATGACAAGAACTTCCGACCTTTTCTCTTTTGTGCAAATGAAAATGCTTGTGTTTGAAAATAAAAATATTAGCATTTATTAGTAAGGCTTGCTTTCTCTTTTATGTGGACTTGTGGCATATTTCTAATTTCACTCTCACCATTTAGCCCTGTTGTTACCTTTTGTGTTGCATGTGTAGGTTGGGAGATGTTTTGTCTTCTCTGACTTCAAAGAAGGATAATATTCCTTATGAAAATTCAATGCTTACCAATATTCTTGCAGACTCGCTAGGTATCCTCCTGCTTCTTATATATTTAAAATTTACTGACATTTCAGGGTGCTTGGAATAGAACTGAAAAACTGGATTGCTATGTGGAATCATTATAGATTTTTAGGGAATTTTGTCTTCATCTTTTCTCAAAGTTCAGAATTTCCTCTGCTAAAAATGGTGCTTTGTACCTCTTTTTTGGTTATATTCTATATGACTACTTTCTGAAGCTCCTTTTTTTTTTTTTGCAGGAATGGAAGGTGAAGAAGAGAAGAAATTAAAAGAAGCGAAGTATAAGATTTTCCAAATTTATAAAGATTTTTTGACAGGGTAATCAATACATAAAACTTTGTTCACAGTTATTAAACTTACTCCAATGCTTCTATACATTGGATTTTGCTGTGTTCATTCCTTAGTTGCTTTAGAAATTGGATATCGACACCTTAGTATGGAGGGTTTTTTCTTTTCTTTTTTTGATAGAAATAAAAATTATGAAGTGTTGGGTTTTCACTGAATTCTGAACTGGTGCTTTGGGGCATTGCAGGGTGGCAAAGCTTGATGAATTGGTGCCTGTTGGAGGCAGACTACTTACGGGCTTTCAGCAAGGACTAGGTCAGTGCTTTCTGAACCAGCATTATGTTTTTTATCCATTGCAATTGTTGGGGTGGTGTCCTTGCCATTTCCCTTGGTGATAGTATTTTCTCAATTATCTTTCAGAGTTTCTTCGACGCCCTCCAATAAAGAAGACATCCAAGTTGATTGAGAACATTCTTAAAGCCAATGGAACCAAGAGGTTAAAGTCGTACCTTGAAGCTGGTTGTATTAACAGCCATGACCGTGTAGAAAATACGAGCAAGTGTAAGTACTTTAATTTTTCATAGATTAAGCATTCTTTGATTGATACCTAGAAACAGTGAGTACTTATGACTGTAAGCTAAGTGACTTAAGGGTTTCATCTATGGGATAACCGCGAGATTATATATCACATGCTTCATTCTAGTGAATCAGCAGTAGTAATTCACCTTGTATGTGAACTATCCTGCTTATTTTGTATGACTTGTATTCTTACGTAATGATCTTTCATATCAGAAGTACACACATGCCTACATGGACTACATGATCATTTGATTAAAGGTAACATTTTGCAATCTTATTGTCTATGTCTGTACTTTTATACAGTAAATGTCTTTTTAAGGGTGAACTAGTGTTTACAGTTTTTTACTATTGAAATTGATATGTTTCAAGTAACAACTTATGGTGTGCAGTGAAAAGCATACTGAATGAACTCGAATGCCTCTTGGGAGTTGCCACAGCTGCACTACAAATGGCAAATGAACATTTATCTCCGTTGATGGACATGGAATCTGTTGTCGGACTAGACCCACAAGAAAGTAGTGGAGAAGTAGGTTTTATGTTTTTACTCTCTTCGTTGTAAAAGATGATTTATTGTTTCTTTCTGCCTGTTGGAATTCCCTACTGAAAGTTGAATATCTAGCTGAAAAGATCCTTTTTCCTCCTTCAGGATGAGATGACTTCATCTCGGCTTCGAGAACCTGAAGTGACGGATTATGCTGCCGTCATGGGGATAATTTATAGTATGGTGAAGCAAGATTATACAATGCAGGTACTGCTTGAAATGCGCTATCTCAGTTTCTGTTTTCTCTTTTGTTCTTCTCTTGAACAGTGACCCAACATCACCCTTTTATTGCAGAATAAGATTGTTACTTCTTTAAATCTCAAGTCATCATCAGAAGAGCTAGAGAGCTATTCCTTGATGTGGTCATTGCGACCTTACGTCAATGATCAAACTATGAAGCTAGCTTGGAACCTTGTTCCTTGAAACATGTGTGTTTTGTAAAGAACCCGAAAATGGAATTTATGTTGAACCAAGCCCTGCATTGCTATACGAGCAAATCAATCATGGCATCTCCATAGCATGAGACCAGGACATGGGACACAAGTTTCTGGCACCAAACAAGCGGTTGTTCGGTAAAACCTACGGTGGAGCTGTATTTGATCGAATTGTCAAGTATGTTTATATGTTCTTCTGATCATCTTACAATGTATCATTTGTTTATCTCGGAAGCATTGACAATATATTAATCAAAACCTTTTTTACTGTTCAAAAGAACTCAAAGTCTATTGGCAGAATGCAAATATGTTTGATATAATATTTGACACAATAAAGGTAGTGTTACAAAAATGACAACTTCACCGGCATGCCTACGAACAAAATTGAAATCTGCCGATGAATTGTATGAACATCACACATGTTACACTCCACAGCTCTCTATATAAAATACCACCATCAATACTGTACACAATGCACACTACTAACGCTAGATGTAAAAATACTTCTATTCGAAGGGGAGAAGAGAAATGGGATTGCTGCTTATTAACATTATGGTTACAAATGAAAGTACAGTTTGGAACTATAGAAAGGGGTTTTCTTTGTTGCTTATTTACGATATCAATGGTAAAGGCATTTTGGCTTCCTTGGGTAAATACGACTTAAGCATGGCACATGCAATTAGGAGCAGGATATGTATATATGGACTGTTTTGGTTTCCTTAACCTGAGTTGTCCTTGTCTGTTTTGATGCCCTTCCACCACTGCCTGACGGAACTGCGACCAACTGATGTTTTTGTTAAGGAATAGTTGGCCCAACAATACCATATTTGGCCTTATGGTCTTCATGTTCTCAAAAGTTCGATGCCCCACCTGTTTGCATCATTGTAACCGTCATCTATTAGCAGCTTCATATGTATACAATTTAACCAGCACAAGGCAGGAAAATTCATTGCATTCACCAATCCATGGTGCATTATTCTATGAGCCAGAAGTACTCACCAAAGCATTGTGCATATTTCCAGGAGAAGCTGAGACAAAGATGTCACTATGCATCCTGACATAGTAATAAACAGCAGCAAACAAAGAAGCTTTTCCTTTTATATGGACCCTTTCCGCCGGAGAGGCTAGGCTCTTTTTGTCTTCCATCAAGGGGAAGAGCTTTCGTAGTGTGGAAATCCTAGCTTCCCCTCAATATACCTAGAATACAATGAATTCAAAGTTGTGAGGGAAAGTGTAGGGAAGAGAAGTAACGCTGCAAAACCAAAGTTTGTAAGACAACGGACCTTGTGGGAGGCAAGATAAAGACGGTATTATTGTTGAAACCCAAAGCATTAGCGACAATCGACTTCTTCAGGAGTCAACGGGCAACGCCCCTGACTTCTCAACTCTTTGTCTGTAAATTGTGAATTGAGAACTCTTCCTTGCCAAATTGTTTGCCGATACTTGGCCAGAGCCAATTTTTCAGCCTTACCCCCACCGAAATCACAGGCCGAATGGACAGCCATATCCTGCACGTATTAAAGGTTAGTGAGAAAACCAGTGACTGGCCATAAAATAGAAAGTCATTGGAGAAAACACTAAAATCAAATAGGTCAATCATCTTCGATCCTTGAAGCTTGTTAACTGAACTAGTGTATAAAGGGTGTTAAAACTGTGTATGTAACCATGTAACTTTGACAACAGATGGCCATCTCACATTTTCTACAGATATCGCATGTATAAGTTTTGCAGGCAGATAGCGTACATGGTCGAAATGATCAAACAAATATCTTAACAACAGAGCTCAAGCATATAGAGAAGTAAATGTTTATAGTTCTTATCTTTTAATATGCTCAATGAGGAACTCAATCTACAGTATAAGCCGGTTATACCTTATCAAATCGAAGGTGTAACACAACAAATTTTTGCGGATTTTGTTTGCCATTTTGATCGGTGGTCTCCCTGAGATAGTCAGTGCTACTTGCTCGACTTTGACCTGGAGGATACCTTAGGCGATGGACAAGGGCATCTCCTAGTGCTCTAATGCGCGGAACCAAAACAAGCGCTTTAAAATTGACTTTACATCGTAGTTGCTGGATCTTACTCGGCAGGTTGTCAAAAGACAAACGGTGAGAGAACGAAGAAATTGCAGCAATCCCATTACTGTACCAAAATAGGACATGCTTTTAGATCACACAAATTGGCAAGTGAAAGAAACTGGGCTAAAATCACAAAACTGGGCAAACAAGTTAGCTCACATTTCCTAAACTAAAACCATGGCAGGAACCGACATGTTCGAGTGCATGACAGGGTACAAAAACGTCCTTATGCCCAAAACTTATAAAAGCTACTAAACCGTGTGTTAAAACAAAATGTTCATACTGCTACCAACCTCTGCAGTACAGGCAAGACGTTTTCAAGATACTAGTTTTCAGATGCATGAACAGGTGCTCTTTTTATTCTGGTGGCTCGAATAGCAGTGGCATAATGCTCCCTTGTGCTCTATGAGAATTCATCAGGAAGCTCTTTGATGATCGGGATGTCATCCTTCAACACATTCATAAAGTGATCCACATCAAATATATCCATGAATGAGCTGCAGGGAAAGTAATTACTTTAGAAAAAAGGCTTCCTTAGAACCGAGGCAAAAAACCAGGCATTTCCCATTGGAATAAGCAACGGAAAAGGAAAAATTCCTTCCCCATAAAGTACCTTGAATCTTGCCAGATAGGATTTACTTCAAGATGCGGGATCACAAGTGTTGCGTTCTGTATTTTAGCAACTGCAGCAGCATCACATATCTACAAAAACAGTAAATGTAACTGCAAGTACCTAATTTTGCCCGGGCATTAAATAAGCCCAAAATAAAAATAAATAAAGTCCATATTTAAAGCCCAAATCTTAAACCCAATTACAGATTCAGGACACATCCAACCACCTTGACCCAATTACAAAACCCCTAGCCCAAAAACCCAACAGCAGACTACCCAATACCTAAAACCCAAAATTACATGACCCAACGGCCCAAATATTGTTTCAGGATTTGGAAACCCCGAAACTAGGGTTTCTGCTTTGCGCCGCAAGCCTCGACACTAGGGTTACCCTCGCAACCCATCAGAAGCCCGATCATCACGCCGTTCGCGTCGCAAGAACAAATAGGAGCCTCGATCGACGCAACTTCGCACGGAGGCCCCTAATGGCGCCAATAGTCGCGCCCATTCATCGCCAGAATCCTCGTCACTGATCTGCAAACAAGGAAAATACAGCAAAGAAAAAGAAACAAATCTGGACAAATACGTTTTTTTACAGGTTATAGAAACCCAGAATCAACTTGTAAAAAAAAAAAAGAAAGGGGGGGCAAACAGGATACTCAATTTTTTCAGAGAATAAAAATAAAAAGTTCGATTGAAACAAGAGATAGAGTTTTTTTTTAAAGGTGATTCTTTTCACATTATTTTATTTTATTTCTTAAATCTATGTTTTTTTATATATACAAATATTATTAAAAAGAAAATAGAAGAAAGGGACGAAAATTTTACCTGAGTGCCGCCACGGACTACGGCGCGTGCACCGGAGCGTGCGGAGGAGCCCTATCGGAATCCTGATCGAAGATAGAAGGCTGGAGAGAGTTTGGGGAATAGGTTTCTGATTTTTTTTAAAAAATAGATGTTAAATGATTTTTTAAACTGTTTTTTACTTATATAAGTAATTTGAAAAGGCGCCATTTTAGAGGTCAAGGATTCGCACGTTGACCCGACCCGGCCCTCAGAATTCGCGCTTTTTTAAAAAATGGGATATTTATATTTCGGTCGTTCCGAAATTTAATTATTTTTAATTCAGCCCAATTCACATTTTTATTTATTTTAAAATTTAGCCCTAAAGTTTTGTTTTGGTTCCAATTTAGTCCCTCGGTCCGTTTTAATGGTAAAAATCAGCACAATGCCGTTTCGTACAAAGGTTTAATTTCTACATTAGTCCCTGTAATTTAACGTGAATTTAATTTTAATCCTTCTATACTTGTTTTAATTGCTATTTAACCCTGGTTTTCTATGTTTTAATTTTATTTTCATCCTTTCTATTTTATTTTATTATTTTAATTATTTATTATATCAAATATTCTATATTATTTTCCTATGTTTATTAATTTATTAATATTTTGAAATTTGTATATATATATTTATATGTATTATTTATATATTTAATTATTATTATATATTGCTTTACTTGATTTAATAATTTATATATATTATTTTTAATTTATATATTATTTATTATATTATATTTTAACTTGTATATTATATAGTATTATATCATATTATTTTCTAAAATTTTTCTTGGTATAAAATTTACGTACAATATATATTTATTTTATTATTCTTATAAAATATATATATGTATTGAATTATTATAAATGTAATTTTATTTAAAGTTTTATATTATTTATTCCTTTAACATTTTTTTATAAAATATACATATTACTCTTGATATTGCTACTACTATTATTTTATTTATAATTAACCCTATTATTATTATTATTATTATTATTATTATTATTATTATTATTATTAATATTTTTACTATTGTTTTTCATTTAACTATTATTTTTATATTAAACTATATTATTATTTTCTTATTGTACTACTATTTTTATTTTTGTGTAATTATTTTAATTGTATTTTATATTGTCTATATTGTATGCTATTGTATTATAATTGTTTTTAATATTTGTGTATGATAGTTTATAAATGCGATATTGTCACATGGATTATTGTTCAAAATAAAAATACATTTTTACAAGCTTACTACATTTTAAAATAAGGAAATGTTTTGATATTTAGAAATTCGGGAAATAGCGCCCAATCGTGCTGGGTTGCGATTTTCCGTTTGGCTAAATAACTAAATACCCTTTTAATAAATTTCGTAAATTATGAGATGACTTTAATTACGAGGGTTTAAAAAATGTTGTGTCCAATCGTGCTGGATGTGATGTTTATATTCTTTCGGAATAAAGAAATCTCAAGTTTCAAATAAAAAATTATTTTTGAGAACTCAAAATGTTGTACCCTAACTTATTGGGTGTGATATTTTGTGTCTTGAGGTAAGAACTTTCTAAAAAAAAGATGCACCTAGTTTCAAAGTTGTAAAATGCTGTATCCTAACTTATTGGGTATGGTATTTTTATTTCTTTGAAATAGGTAAGTCTTGGTTTTCCTTCTAATAAATGATCTTATTTTAAGCTTTTTAAATTTCAAACATTTGGACATGATTTTATCAATTAGGTACCAATTTTTGGGCGTTATGAGGGTGCTAACCCTTCCTCATACGTAACCGACTCCCTAACCCGTTTTATCGTTTTTCGTAGACCAAAATTAAAATGTTTTAAAATGAAACGTTTTACAAGGTGATCCAATCACACCTAAGTAAAAAAGGATTGGTGGTGACTCCTATTTTGTTTTTAAAGTCGATCCTCATTTTCTAAATCCAATTTTAAAATGGTTTCGACAGTAACACCTTACCATCTAATTCCTTTCCCAAAACAAACATTTGATTTAAAATATCGGAATGGTTCGCAATTCTCGACTCCTTTAAGCATGTAAAATAGATACGAGAACCTACCCCCATTCTTTATTGGTTGAGTCCCCCATCAAGAAATACCTGTAGATATCCTTCCAATTTCTGTGGCAGTGCTACCCACCATAAACTCCAGTTTCAGTGTCTCGTAACTCAGCAAATATTAACAATCATGAAGAAACCAAAACTAGAAAATCTCATGGCTAATAACTCACAAGGGGCATTTACAGATCCAAGATATGGTCTCCACCCTTGGTCAGCCAAAGGAGCCCAGAGATCAGATGGCTCCCCAGAAAGCTGAATAGGAACATAGAAATAAATCAGACAAAAAAATTACAAGTCCAGGCACACATTGGGGCAGATGTCGCTTAAGAAACATATCTACTCACACGTTCACGCTGTAAGGCACTCCTGAGTAATCGTAAATCCCTAGGTTTAGGGACATTCCACTCCTGCAACAAAGGTTAAGTTATGAGCATTTCATTTGTCGTATTATTCAAATATATGTTTAGTACGAGTATATTTAACTTTACAAGGCCTTTAGAGGATCGTGTCTCATGTTCAAATATATATCGGACTCAAGTGCCACCATGTCCGACAGGATATTCCAGGAATGATAAAAGAGTGAGTTTGAGCAACATACCCTACTAACAATTATTAGTTATAAATTTCTACTTTCCAGTTGAAGTGAATTAACTATATATATTACCACTAAAGAGAATAATGCCATATTTAGCATAATTTTAATAAAGCAATCGGATTATCAGACACATAGCTACATAAGCTTGCAGTTAGCCACAAACTTCAGTCGGCAAATTAAACTCCAAACCATCCGTACTTTCCATTTTTAGTAAATTGCAAAAAATTTCTCTCAAACAACTCCAAACTTCCCAATTATCTTTCCATGAAATTTACAGGAACCCATGACTCATATTTTTTTTCCGCTAGAAAATTAAGCAAAGAAAAAAATTTTGATATAGAAACATACCGAGAATGTAGAAGGAGAAGCATTGGTGAATGGAGTAAATAAACAAGGAAAAATAAGTGGGAAAATCAACACAAACAACCCACACATTGCTTTTCTTCTAAGAAGCTGATAACAATGCCTCTGGTAATTTAATCTCATCATCACTCTTCCCTTAAAGCTGAGAAACCCAGATCTCCAAATGACCACTTTCCTCAGGTTTTTTTTTTTTCTCTTTGTTGGCTTTGGTAAGCCTTGATAGCGAAAAGCACTCAAACAAGCAAAGCTTAAAACAAAAATTTAATCAATATAGCCGAAAAGAAGAGACATAGAAGAAGGAAGAAGCAGACTCAAACTGAAGCACCCAGCCAACACCGCATGCATCACCTTCTCTTCGTTTCTCACATTGTGGCCTTACTTAAGGCGCCTGACATAGACACCTGTAAAGGTTTGATTATGAGAAACGGTGTCCTTTATTTCGTAAGGGGGGACCCATAAGGAACATATATACCCCATGGATAAAGTTGGAAACTCGGTGGTCGTGCACGAAAATTCACAGTAAAACATGAATCAGTGGGTAAAAATTATTTTTTTATTTTTCACAAGTGTTTCGTTAGAGACAAAAATAAGACCGTTGGGTGCGGTGGGGGGATTTGTGAAACTTTTGATTAAAGTAATCATCTTTAAGGGAGAACAGTGATGAGAGCACCGACGCAGACGCTACGCAACCTTCGAAACTATTCAAGTCTTTTTAGGTATTACATTCATGCATATAAAAAATATGATAGTTATGATCACATTTGTCTGGGGGCCCCATGTTTTTGGATGAACTCAATTCTCAATTTTGTCTAAAATTAATGTGAAAGATTCATTGATTTAAGTTCCAAATCAATCATAGTATTTTTGTTAATATAATATGATTTATTGATTTAAATAAAAGAATTTTAAAAAATAGATTTATTTAAATTTAATTATAAATTAATATAAAATTATATATTTTGATATTTCATTAGTATAGGTTTTTTTTGACAAATTTGAACTTGAATTTTTTTTTTTAAAGATCAAGCCTTAACCTGATCTAATCCACAAACACAAGGACTAAATCCACCTAAAAGAGCATAATATAGGAGCACTTTATGAAATTTTACCAAAATATAATCTATGCATAACTCGTAAATTGAGAATTATTAATTGAAAATTACATATAGGTAAAAAAAAATCTATTAATTTTGTTGATTAATAATTTCATTTAAAAAATGGAAAATATTGGTGATTAAAAGTATCACCTTCCTTCCTTCATGTCTTAGTCTTATTGTCATTCATACCTCGTCAAAATCGGCTCATATTTTCTTCTTTCCTCTTGTTATAAGGATTCGACATGAGTGGTATTAAAATGATTTATTATTTATTATATTATGTATGTTGTTTTTATATATTATTAGTATAGTCTTTACTCTTTACCACTTTTCATGATGGGTTAATTATTTCTAAGTCTAAATTATAGAGTAAATGTTTAAAGATTAAAATATAAACTATATCTCTATAGTTTTTGCACATTTGAAATTTAGTATTCATACTTTTATTTTTAAGAATTTAGTCACTCTATTTTTCGAATTTAAAAATTTAAATCCAATTATTAACACTATTATATTATTTTATCAAATTCATTAGTGTGATATTTTGAAATTTTTTAAAAAATACCCACTTATTTAGCAACCATGTAACAAACAAACAAAAATGCAATAGACTTGAATTTCACAAATGATTTCAAGAGTCTTTACAACTCTCAAAAGTTATATCAACATTTTAATCAAATATAATATTTGGGCTAATCTATGACATTATTAAAGTTGAGATATTAATTTATATAAAAAAGTTGAAGTAAAAATATTAGATCTTATAGTCGAGTGTAGCACTGTAACACCCTGAATTTGGGCCTAGAATAAGTGGGTTCGTGTGGCGAGAGAATGGACTTTGTCGTAAAAAAAAAATTAATATGTGGTTTATACTAAAATAAGATAATGGTCAATTTTTAATTGACCCCTAGATTATGTTAAAATTTGGGGATTTGATTTATATGGTTTACTTTCTTTTACATAGTTTGTCCCTCTACTTTTATAATGTCACTAATACATTTAAATAGTTAATTTTTCTTAAAAATATTATTCAAATGAAATAAATTATTTTATCATGAAAAGTTTAAATGGACATTTTCTTTTAAAAAAAAATTATTATTGCATGTTTAGTTTAATTTTTAGGGAGGTTGGTGGTTTGGTGGCTTGTGGCGTTTTAAATAAATTGGAGGTCAAAAGTTCAAGTCTTGGGTATGGCAAAAATTTTTATTTCGCATATGTTAGTATGAAGGCCAGAGCTTAGGCCTTATAATTAGTTGGGGCTGTTTTATGACACAAGGAAATGCTTGGCCTAGTGGCAAAGGCGTTAGGAGCAGGAGGGGGCAATAAGGTTCTAGTCGCATTGTGCACGAAATGTTGTGTTTTTTTTTAAGTAAACTTGGAGCACAGAATAACGGTTGATAATTAATTGGGAAGGAATTATAACTCAAATAAAATAAGCGGCACAGTGGCAAGAGACGTGTACCATAGTGAAAAGGTTGGAGGTTCGAAGCTTGGTGTTGTTGAATATTTCTTGGATATTTTTTGGATGATTTGGTCACTGTGAAATAGGCCTTAAAAGAAGTTGAGAATGAAACATATAACAAGAAAAGTTTTGGTTTAGTGGCTGGTAGCGTGTGGTTGTGCTTGGAGGTCTTGGGTTTGAGTTGCCTTGTGTACAATAATTTTCTATTTTGCTGCAGGCGTGGGGAAGGTGGTTGAAGTGGACCGAAACACCCAAAGAATGGCTGCTGTCCGGGGAAGGCAATTTGAATGTAATTCAAATTGAATTTTTGGCTAGTAATGGCATTTTTGGATGAGGATTGAAGATAAAATTTTGTGATAATAAAGGAATTTAATTGGTGATAAGTTTGAGTCGATTAGGGAGTGTAGGTTTATTCTATTTATTTATTTATTTATTTATTTTAGTATATATCTGGGTGCTGAAATCCTCTTTAAATAGGGATAGGATCTCTTCAATTCTGGCATTTGAACCCTATTCTTTTCTCTCATTCTCTGTTATCGAAACTTTTCTTTTCTTTTTCTTCTTCTGTTGAAATTACTTCCTAGCCGGAATTTCTAAGGCTATCTTTTGTTTACTTTTCCTAAGCCAAAACCAAAACACTTTACTCAGACCTTCTAAAAGCCGAAAAACACATCTAGTTCATTTTTTTCGAGATTTCCTTAAAAAACCGAAACTTCTAGATCTCTAATCTTCTACGGTTGCCGAATCTTTCTACAAGGGATAGCCGAAATCTTCTGTAGGGTAAGTAACGATTTGGGTTTTCTTTTGATCCTTTTTCGGCTTTTGGAGGCCATAGCCAAATGGCCATATGGAATTAGTCTTGTGTTTTTCTTTCTTTTTCGGCATTCCGGGATCTGTAGTGGGGCCAATCGCATAGATCTCTAAGTTGTAGTTCGGTAACACTCGAATCGTGTTACCTTCGGGATTTCAAGGTAAGGAGATTTGTTTATTTTTAAATATATGAAATTGGGTAAAACACTAACTATGGCCGAAAATAGGAGAGGCCCTATTTTCACATCTTTCCGGCTTTTTGAGCAAAGTTATAGATCGGGATAACAAGGATATCGACTAAGAATATTGGATTTCGCGATATCAGGTGTGTAACACTTTCCCACCATCTAGATCTGTTTGACTAATATATGATTATAAGTCTTATATGTTTTGATAACTCCAAAATCCGGCATAATAGAGAAACCCAAAGAGGGTAAAACAAATCATCGTGTTAGTGAATGTTCGATTAAACGATATAAGTATATTGATTTTATGTGATTGCATGGGTTGGGTTTGATGAAAGGAGGAAGTTGTATGTTGTAGCGGTTTTCACCGTGATTCTGCTTGTAGCGGTTTTCACCGTGATCTGCTGTAGCGGTTTTACCGTGATGCATTATGTGCTTTTGCCGTGATTCATTGTAGTGGCTACTGCCATGATCTGATGATGAGCAGCACGACTGCCATCAAGGCGTGTAGCGGTGTGGGTTGATTGTAGAAATTCCCAATGGTGTGAATGGCTGGTACGGGGGCGTGTAGCGGATGGAAACCTAGGATTTGGGTTGGGCTTGCATATTATTTTTATTATGTATATTAATTCTGATTATTTTAGTTTTATAGGGCTAAGGCCTAAATCTAATGGTGCATGAGGGTTGCACACTGAGTCTCGCGACTCAACCAATTAGGTAACATTTCAGGTAGCATTTAGTGCATCGGACCTGCCTGGAGAGGAGCGCAAGGTGGCCATGAAAAAGAACATTTGGATCCAGCAAAAAGACTCTAGTTATTATTTTATATTCTTATTTAATGGATTTTAAATCTCGTTGTAATAAGGCCATAGGCCACCAGTTTATATTTTGTTTTATTACGGGCTTTTATTACTTTTAGTTATTTAAATTTTTATTTTTAATTGAACTAAGGCATGTATTTAAATTTGGGTTTTTAATTCATAAATGCATATTTTATTTAAAACTATAAATTATAAAATTTTCCCGAATAAAAGGTTAAACTTTACCAAAATGTTTTTCTGAAAATGCGACATGTTTTATAAAATTTCCTTAGTGACATACCAGATCCAGTTGTAGTGTTTGGGTCGGGTTTGGGGTGTTACAAGCACATAGACTAAAATTAAAATTTGACAATGGTTGTATAATCTTAAATTTGAGGATATCATAGGGACCAACATTGAAATTTTACCATTCTTTTAAATAATGCAAAAAGAAAAGGAAAAAAGGGTTGACCCATTATATAAAGGTGATGATAACATAGGGACTAAAATTGAAATTTTACTCTTTTTTATATGATGCAAAAAGAAAAGAAAAGAAGTGACACGTATCAACTAAGTTGAACCTTCTTTTTATGTATAGGTATATAAATGATAGATTATAGACCCCTACTTATAAATTTTAAAAACTCAACGATAATCCTTAAAATATTTTGAAACTTGACTGTAGTTTTTCTCTTATTATTATACTACTTCCCTTACCAAAAGAAAAGTAAAATTGATTAATTATTTATGGGATTTATTGTGAGCAGAGAAATGGGTTTCAATATTTTAAGTTAGCTTAAACCTAATTTGATTTAAAATATAGATTTAAAATTTTATTTAAGTTTATTATGATTAGTTTAAATTCATTTTACACTTCTCCATATTATTATCTTTTTAATTTTATAAAAAATTGTGATATTTTTAATTAATATTTTATTATTTTTGAAAATAATCCATTTCATTTTATTAACATGGTTTAGGAACAAATGTCAATTACATGCATCTAAAATAACGAATAAAAAATGGTAATCAAGAAAGAAAATAAGTCTCAAAAGGAACTAAAAGGAAAACTAAAACTCTTCTAAAAAACCCCCTTCAAGTTACCAAAGCGACCAAACGGCGAAACTCATCCTGAGAATTAAAATCCATCAATGGAGAGCGAGTCAGGAGGGGAGATTGGGGTTACCCTTCGATAAATAAATAAAATCCTCAATCCAAAGAACATGACTCAGACATGCAGCAACTTATGGTGACTCTATGAAATGACGGTCCTATGCTGCAAGGTCCATGACACTTAAAGGCGCGTCTTCAACCTAGAATCAGTCTTCCGTGCTTTTCAAACCTTCTGGCGCTATTGCAAGTGCAATAGTGTTTCCTTATCTGGCGATGAAGTTAAAACAAAATGCTGAGAAGCTTCAAGATAATGCTTTCACATCCTTGGTAACCAGCCGAATTTCAGAATAGTCCTCTTTTGACTGTAATTTCAGTATAACAATCCTTAAATCACTTTTCAGGACAACATGCAGAAATCTCATTTCTTGAACAAATTGGAGATCATGAAGAACTGCTATCGCTTCAACCATAAACACCGAGCTAAACAGGTTAGGAATTCTAAAATAAGAACCCATTATTTAAACCATTTCATATCGAATAATGATACCTAATACTATTTTTTTTTTGAAATTGAGTAACCTACATCAACGTTCACCTTAACCCAAGATAGAGATGGAGGGGCCCATCGAACAATTGCTAAGGGGTTTGGCTGCTTTAAAATTGAGGTTAGACTCCAATACTCCTTCCCGCACCCATGAATGAAGGTAACAAACTCATCGATTCCAAACATAAACAATTTTACTTATTTTCTAATGTTTACATTATCATATCATATATTATTATAAATTTAAATTTTTATGTAATATGGATTACATAATATATATTAATAAAAATAATCTATTATATTAATTGAAAAAAGTGATCAGGTCAGGTTAAGCTTGGGTCCTAAATATCAGAATTCAAATTTGATACATATTTTAAAGGGATAAATATAAAATTTATATATGAACTTTTGTCCAATATGCAATTTGATACATGAACTTTGTTTTGGAGCAATTATACTCCCGAAACTTGAATTGTGGTTCATACGTATACATGAAATTTTGATTTTGATTCGATTGTACATATTTAAAGAAATGAATACATACATTTATTTTCATATTGAATGAATATAATTATTTAAGTATAGAATACACCAAGGTAAAATGATACTAATTTGATAATCTGTTAATAATTTGTGACAATTGAATCAAATTGAAATTTTATGTAAAATCTTACAAAATGAAAATATATGTATGACATTGATCAAAGTTTATATATAGTTTAGATATTTATCCTTATTTTGAAAGAAGTACATAGTATTAGAAATTTTAGTATATATATTTTTCTATTTTCTCAATTTATAATCATTAAAGAAAAGGGTAGCATTGGCCATCCTCCTCCAGCTAGACAAAGTTCCTTTCCATGATTAAAATGCAACGATTCTTGACTTCTTGCTTAAAGAAACAAAAGACCAAACAGCTTCTATTCACAAGAAAGTAAAGTATCCAAGAAAAAGAAAAAGAACATGTGAAAATTTAAAGAGAGGCCACGGAGTTTATATTTTTGCACTTAAAAGACATGGGCCTAAGGCACTCTGAAAATAGGACGATGTTTGAAAGCCCATCCAACCTCTGTAGCGTGATAAAGAAATGTTGGGGGGGGGAGCCATCCACGCCAATTTTGTATAAATTTTAAAACCGTATGGGCCAATAACCCTTCTCCAATAGTGGCTGGACATATATCACCTGTGGGAATCCAGCCACAAATATATATTATATATACAAAATCTTTGTACATTAAATTATATTTGAAAAGCAAATAAAATTTTAAATATAGTTTATAGAAAAAATGTTATTTTCTAAATAATGGAAGTTTGAATTTGTTATAAAAACAATTGTTTAATATATTGTTTGGTAGTTGAATTTGATGCTGCGGTACTTATGTTTTTTTTTATATTTAATTTAGTACTTGTATTATTTTTTTATGATTTTGTTAATAGATTAAATTTATTGTTAATTATTAATTTGTTTAATTTTGTGTTTAATTTGATACATACAGCTCAATGGATGTGATTTAATTTGGATTTTAGGGTTAACTTGATGAAAATTAATTCAAAAATGCCAACCAAACTCAGAGACAAAGGAAAAGGAAAAATAGAAGAACCATCCACAAAAACTCAAATTTCCTCAAAACCAATTAAGTCATGGTATGAAATTTGCCTTGAAGAAAAAAATGAAATACCGTAATCCTCCTCAAAATCCTCCAAAAATGCATCCCTTCAGGGTGCACATGATCCAAATGAAAGTGGTTCACAAATAAAAAAATGGATTAAGTCCATTTCTCAATCCTCAGAAGTGGCATCAACCTTTTCTCAATTAAAAGAGGAAATTCCTCTCAAACAAATTGCTACTAAAACAGCAAAAATTTCAAAAAAAAAAAAATAGATTGTTTTACACAAATAAAAATCTCTCAAAAATATTTTAAAAGAAACATCTCTCCAAGATGTTTTCTCAAAAGAAGTAGCCCAAAAATCCTCACAATATTTTCCAAATAAGTGTTTTGAAAAAAAAATTATCATGGAGGAAGAATTTTCAGAAAAACCTCCACATATTCTTGTAAAAGAATTTTTCAATGGATAACATTTTAAGCCATTAGATTCTTAAAACCCTCAGGAGAATTATGAGAACATACTGGTTCAAACTGGATCAGTGTTGTTCAAACACTACACAGACCCAAAAGATCCAAATTTTATCACCCATCAACACCCCAAATAGTTAAAATTCTTCAACCAATAGATTGGGGTGAAAACCCGAATTCTCTAAAGAAATTTCCAGCCAAATTTACCACCAAAATAAACCACCACCCATATTTCATATATTGGGATTACCAAACGGCCTGGTACATGCCTTCCTAATGAACAATCAACATATGAAGCATTCCTAACTTATATATTTCAAATATGGTACCAAATTCAAATTCCTAAATTGGTTTCAAGAATGATGGAATTGGTATGGACCATGATCTTTTGATATCCTACCAGAAAAAAAATAAAAATTTATGGCCCAAGTTCTTTGAAAAATTCCATCTCGAACTGGACCAAAAACATATTTACAGAACCATCCATTTTTTCCTCAAAATTGTGCATTTCTTGGATTGTTTCCTGAAGTTACTCTTATGAACAGGATCCATGTGATAGTTTATCAGCTCCACTTTTCAAAACTATGTATTCTGTAGTCAAAACTAAGGCTTTACTTCAAAGCCTAAAAGGAGAAACCCTTTTAATAGAAACTGTAACATCCCAAACTCAGCCTAAAAGTTATAACAGGATATTGAGGAAGTACATCAACTTGTTCAAAACTTTTGTTTTAACCAAAATCAGTGCATGTTTTGAAAGCATAATATTATGGCAAAACTCTCATAGATGTTTAGAAAAACCAAAGTCCAAAAATACATATTTAAAACTTAAAATTCGAATTCAGAGTCGCGTGTTTTGAAAGTTCTAATGTTGGCAGATCATTTCGAGTACAAAAACAAATATTAGTTAAAACCATATGTTTATTTACAGAAAGCACTTAAGTGATTACCTAATCTTTGAAGCAAAAAATTCCCGACTTTTAATTTTGAAAATCAAATTTTTAGTTTGGTAAATCATACGTGTAACACCCCTATCCCGAGTCTGTTTTCGGATTAGGATTAAGAGTGTTACCGGACTGAGCGGAAACTTTCATAACATATCATACTTTTCATTCATTAATCAAATACATATAATGTCCCTTAAATGGTCCTCGAGACCTTAAACATGCTTACAGACTAATTCGAGACTAAATCGGAACGCATACGAAATTTCATGAAAATTTAAAACTTTTTTAAAAATACAGGGGACACACGGCCGTGGGGGTAGGCCGTGCCTCACCCACGGCTACTTGACACTCCCGTATGTCCTCTCCGTGGTAGTATACTGCCAAAATCAGCACGGCTACTGAACACGCCTGTGGAAGGGGGCCGTGTGCACTACACGACTACTAGACACCCCGTGTGTCCTGTCCGTGGTCCTATACTGCCATTTCTCGCATGACCTGAAGGCACGCCCGTGCCAAGATCGTGAACAATTTAAGCCACAGTCTACCAATTTAACCACGGTCTTAGGCATGCCCGTGTGCCTCAACCGTGTGACATTATAGGCCATTTTGCAAGGCCAACATGCCACCCATAAGGGTCCAACCTACAAGCCATACAACCAAGACATCTCATGCTCATATTATCACCAAAATCATACCAATATGATCATTCAAACTATGCATTCAATACCAATTTCCAACCATGACACTTTCAAAGAATAAAACTCATATCATAACAAGCATAATTCATTCAATAGCTCACTCATAACTTGGCCATTTCATATGCTTTCACTTTACCAAGATATGCATCATATATCACATTCCATCAAGCATATTACCAAAACATACTTACCAAAATACATAATTAAGTTCACCTCATAAACATATACACATATCTAGCCTATACATGCCATATTTAGATATATACACTTTCAAAAGGGTACCAAAATAATTCTAGTAGTGTGATGATGATCCGTGATGGTCCCGAGCCTTCAGTAGCTTTGACGACCTATAAAACAGAGAAAAGATACACAGAGTAAGCTTTCCAAAGGCTTAGTAAGTCATTATACAAACAAACTTAACATAGAAGGCATACATGCAAATAAATACATTGGCACATAATAATCACTTAGCAAACCATCACTTATTTACTTTAGTTCATATACTTTAACCACATTAGCCACTTTCATCATTCGAGAAGTATATAAGCACTTAGCTCAACTAACAAAAACGGTTCTTATTATATCATAAACTCCATATACATATTATCATAGTAAGATCACTTAGATACTTATCTTATATACACAAATAGTGCAGAATCTACATACCTGACTCGAATTTAACATCATATATGTGTTCATAGCTCGGATTTGTAATTTCTATCACAAACTTGCCCGTTGAACCAACAGAAAATCTAGTAGGATAATCAGAAACTCGGAGTATTCGTACAATGCATCGTCCCAGACGAGGTATTACATGTACTCAGATATCGATGCCACTGCCCCAGACAGGGTGTAACAGTCTAAATTTGACCCTAATCAGAACAGTGGTTTCGGGACCCCGAATCCGAGTTTGAATAATAATTTAAATGTATTTTCTGTGATAAATATATGTGAATTTACATGTGTGAAAGTTTCATGAGAAAATTTTCTTATTCATGTGATTAAATTAAGAAAAAAGATTAAATTATTTAAGAGGTAAAAGTAGCCATTATTTAAATTGGGAGGATTTAATTGATTTGTTTCATGCATGCATGGACTTGCATGCCAAATTATCCAAAATTTAAATAAGTGGATGGCATGATGATGACTTCTTATTTTTTTTATTATTTTCTTTTAGAAAGTGGGATTATATTAAAAGCTTATAAATGATTAAAATAAGAAAATACATAAAAGAATGAGGAAATATTCATCTTTCATTTTTCTTGTTCTTCATTGCCGAATCTAACAAAGAAAAATGGGGGACTTAAGCTTTCAAAGTTCGGCTATTTGCATGCCATTTGGAGATAAGTATTTGAGTTGGTTTTTGGTAGATTTTCACATTTTTGAGTTTGTTAGTCTAAATATTATCAAACCCATGAGAAAATTTTAGAGTTGGGAGCATGTTATAGGTTGGGCCATGGATGCATACTTTGATTTTTTTTTGTGTTGATGGAAGAATAATAAGCATATGTTTGAAATCAATATGAATTGAGTAGGAAACTTAGAAGAAATGGATGTAAGGTGACTTAAATTATGAAAATGAGTTGTTGAGGGTGCGAATGTAAGAATAGATGGTATAAATAGACTTGTTTAAGGAGAAAGAAAATTCGGTCCTCAAGGAGTTAGCTCAAATTCCATGTAATTTTTGTGTTTTATGTGTGGGGACTAAATCGCAAGAAATTAAAACTAGAGGGGTAAATTGGTAAATTGATAAGTTATGTATTATGATAAATTTTAGTGTTATAAGGGGACTTAAATGAGCTTGAGGGGTATTCGGCCATAGCTCAAAGGTGTATAAATTTTTATATGTTCGAATGAATGAGAAAGAATAGTATTAAGTTGTAAAAATTTCAAATTTATGAATGATAGATTAGAAGAATGGTACAATCATGTGTTACGAATTAAAATGAATGAAGTTTATTTGAATGGACTCTTTTCGAACCTTGTAACATCCTGATTTAGGGGTTGTTTGCAATTTAATTATTTTCATGTGCTTGCTTGAAAAGAAATGAATACTATGATTTCTAGACATGTTCTAGGGTCTAGTGATAACCTCGGGCTAGGCCTGACTTAGGGCTGAAATTTATTTCTAGTGCTTGAGAGGAGGGAGCTAGGTGAGACAGGGGTTAAGAGAAAATTTTGTGAGAAGTTGGACACAAGGAATTAATTGGTATGGTGGTTTGGGGCGCTAAGGTGCAAGGGAGTGCAGGGGGGAAAGAGGTTCGAGTCGTGAGGGCAACATGGGAGTATTTAATTTTGTGTTTTGTGTCAGGAAAGGAATCGGGCTAGGAAGGCCTTAAGAATAAATGGCGGGGATTTTTGGACATGAAAGTCGATGTGGAAGAGTGGCTTGGGGCGTTGTAAGGGGCTGCGGCAATGAGGTCCCATGTTCGAGTAGCATGGGCAACAATGAGGTCCCATGTTCGCAAGTAGCATGAAGGGGAGTGATAGGTTTCAAGGACTCTTTTTGATGCAAGCTAGCATGAAGGGGTGATAATTTAAAGATAAAAGTTATCACATTAGGGAGCAATGGCCGATTATAGGACTCTTTGGAGTAGTATTTTTGGCTTTGAAAGGTGATTAAGGAGTGTGTGCCGATTTTTAGTAAAGGGAATTCTTTTTTCTTCAAACCATTTAGTGCCTTGCCGAAATTCATCTAAATTGTTCCTCTTTTCTTCTCAATTTGCTTGGCCGAATTCTCTCTAGTCCACAAGTGCCAAAAATTCTTCAAATCCCTTTTCTTCTTTTGTTCCTTTTTGGCTGAACTTATCACCCCCATTCTTCTCAAACTTCATCTTCTAGTTGGTGTTAGCCGAATCTCTTAGGGTCTGTCGACTTTTCTCTTGTAGTTTCTCCAAGCGGCATAGTGGTAAGTATTTCTTCTTTAAGGCAATCGGTTTGTTTCTTCTCTTTTGGGATGGCCGAATGTTCATAGGATCACAAGATGGTATTTCTTTGTTGTAGCTAACGACAAGGTGCATTGAGGGAGCCTTTCGTGGTTTCAATTCTGCAAGGTAAGCCTATATGGTATTCGGCCATAGGCCACTTTCCATAGATTTGCTTATATAGCCGATTTTAACAAAGTGACATATAGGGATTTCGACAGTTTTAGAGGATAGGAGTGGCTTTCTGGGATTTTAATTCGCTTTGGTAAGTAATAGGTAGTTTCGGCCAAAGGCCATTTGTTAAGAATTTATACCTAATGCCGAAAACTAACATGTGCCATATAAGGATCTCAACGATTTCAGGAATAAGTGCAGTTTCGGGTTTTGGTAGAAGACCAAAATCAGCAACCAAGGTGAGTGTTATTTCGAGTACGGCATATCTTTTGGGATTATTAGTATAGCCGAATGGCTATTAGATCTAAGGGTTGGGTGTTTGCCGATTGTAGGAGCAATACGAGAACTTTCGAGATTTTGTGATATCATATAGATTCGGGATTTCTCCTTAGATCTTCGGTAAAACAGGTGTGTAAACTCTTACACACTTTATTAGCATAGACTGTTTATTATGTTGCTGTATAACCTCTCGTGTTGTAACTTTGCCTTGTGGGCATAAGCTTGGATTCCGGGTAAGTCCCCTATTACGTGATCTATGATGTATGTTTGTGTATGCCATCATATGCTGTTGAATGCTATGCTATACATAAATGCATGATATATGGGATTATGATATTTGTTATGTAAGCATGATGATGGTGGGATTGATGAGAGGAGGGGGATGATCTCTATGGACTGTCACCAGTGGTTTTGACCACAAGATGGGTTGGCCCCATCAGATTAATTGTGACTTCAGTCACCAGTGGTTTTGACCACACCGTTGATAAATTGTGACTAAGTCCCAGTGGTTTGGTACCACCAGTGGTTTTGACCACACATTGATAATTGTGACCTTTGGTCATTAGTGGTTTTGACCACACGATGGGTTGGCCCCATCACTTGATTTGTGACTCTAGTCACCAGTGGTTTTGACCACCAGTGGTTTTGACCACACGGGGTAGTTAAAGGAGTATGGATGGTTAGTTTGGGTTGCATGTTTTCATGTTTACTAATAATTTGTGTATGAGTTGCACTTCCGGGTTGGGGATTTATACACTGAGTCTTGGTGACTCACCCCTTCCCATATTATTTTGCAGATGAGTAGATCGCAGAGATGGAGCCGGAGAGGACTCGAGGCGGCCATGCTTGTTCCTTGGATTTGGAATTTTATTTGATTCAGTTTAAGTTTACTTATTTTTTCTAAATTTTTGATTTGGATTGTAATAAGGCTGCTAGTTTATTATTTTGGATGTTTACATAGTTGTTTTTACTTTACTTATACCACATTACAAATGAAATTATAAAATGTTAAGTGAATCGGTTAAAAGTAACATTTTCAAAATTAAGTAACTTCTACGAGTTTTCAAAAATGTTACCATCGGGTAGCAAAATTCACCAAGTTAACAATAACTCTGATGAACTTTAAAATTTTAAATGATCAAATGTTTTCAAAGGGTTTTCAACACAACCATGTTTATAAAAAAAATCAATCCCTCCTGAGTTTTATCAAACACTGTTTTATAACCTTATCAGAATTTTCAAATTTTTCACCAGAAAATCAAAATCTTTCAAACGTTTTTACTCCGTGACATACCAGATCCGGTCAGGGCTCACGGGCCAGGTTTGGGGTGCTACAAACCTTGTTTTAGATCAAGGAAGGAAAGAATTGGAAACGGATCAGGGGAAAGCTAAATTAAACGAGTAACTAGAACATCTTTACCTTTCAACTATCAAGGTAAATTATAAGCAATTGGTTTAATTGAGTGATTTTTATAAACAAATGTATATGTGCAAAGGAATTTAAGGTTTCAATTATATTGTAGCTAAAACCGATTGGGTATGAGGCAAATATATATTTTTTTTAGGTTAACCGAATGCTAGTTGAATAATATACATAAGGATGAGTGTGGATACATGGAATGCATTGAATGTATATGTATTTATATATGTTTTAGAAAGGAGTGAAACGTGAATATGAATTGAGATGGACATTAGTACTAAATGTATGGTTAATAATACATTTATGTGTATATGTATTTGGTTTGTGCCGAATGTGGAAGTATGAGATGTGGAAATTGAATTGTTGTTATTAGATAATTGTATATACATACATGAGTATGAAATTTGTTATGTTTGGATTGAATAAATAATTAGGTGTTTAAGTTAAGTAACGGCTCTATGTGAGCAATACGTTACGGGAAGTGGCACTGTGTGTGCGAAAATGTTAAGTAACAGCTCTATGTGAGCGATACGTTACGGGAAGTGGCACTGTGTGTGCGAAAAATGTCAAGTAACGGCTCTATGTGAGCGATACGTTACGGACTTGTACTACGTGTACGAATTTTTAGATTTTCCTAAAGGAAGAAAAGACTCAGTGGAGGTATAATAAGCGAGAGTGTCAGGTATTTATATGTTATACTATGGTTCATTATCGAGGTAAATCGAGTAAGGTATTTTGTTATGGACATTTAACATGGAAGTGTTAATTGGTGACCAATTAGATACATTATAAATTAATGATGATATGTATACATTATGTGTACGAATGTTGCATTCTAATCCATGTTATGTTTAAATAAATTACAAACTTTTCAATTGATTGTATATAGATATTTTACCTCCTTGGCTTATAACTGACTAAGCTTTATATAGCTTACCGTTGTGTAATTGTTTGTTCATGGTATAGATCTTTAAAGTCGAAGCTCGCACTCGGGGATCCTGTCGAAGTCGAACACATTATCACCTATTTTGGTATCTTTCCTTAGAGTTAAATCTTAGAAACTATGGCATGTATAAGCTTGATTTCTCTTGATTTCTTTTGGTTGAAATGTATATAAAAGCCATGCGAAGATGGCTAAAGGTTAAGTCATTTGAGCTTACACGAATTCAATCTTGGTTAAAGTATTATAGATTTGTTTGGCATGATGAATGGCATTCAATGTTATTTATATGATATGATCTAATTGCTTATATGATATTTGAATGGTGAAAGCTAGATTTGGCTTGTATGCATTAATGGTTAAAGACATAGAAACAAAATGAATTGACAAAAATGTTTTCATGAAATGATTGAATACCCTTGTTTATAAGGTCATAGCCAAATATGGCTAGAAATTGATGCTAAATGGATTGCTTGAGTAGTTATTAAAATTATGGGTAAGTGATGTGAGAAATGTCTTAGATAAAAGTGAAATATGTGTATACAATTGAGATGGGTTTTGAAGGTTTTGATGATTTTAGGAATGAAATAAATGGGTAAGCATTATAAGCATATTTGATATTCGGGTTTGAAGGGCCTAGCAATTAGTAAATTGTTAATTGCTTGTAATTAGTCCTTGGTTGATGGTTATGATATTAATGATGTTCTGAAAATTGAATGTTTGATATTAGATGGAATAGGTATATAGATATACGTATTTTAATGATAGTTAAATTGGTTATGCCTTTATCATGAAATTGGTTCCTAAAGAATAATCAAAGCTTGGGTGAGGTAATGTAATGCCCGTAACCCTAATTCAGTGACAGATACGGGTTTAGAGTTTTACATTTTATTGGTATCAGAGTTACGGTTTAGTCAGTTCTCGGACTAACGTAGCGCGTGTGAGTCTAGCTATACATGCCATATTTTATAATGTGATAGTGTGATGACTTTTGACAGTGAAAGGTGTTTATTCTTATTTTGTAATGGATCCCGATCTCGAGCTAACTGTAGCTGATGACGTCAAGAGTGTGGCGCCCGTTCCCCCTCAGGGTGTAATAGCCTAAATTTCAGTTATATTAAAAATAATGGTTCGAGACCACCAAATCTGAGAAATGGACTTGTAGATTATATTTATTTAATATTTACGAGTCAAATGTAGCTTTTAAAATGTTTTTAAAATAGTAAATTGTGTTTTATAAAGATTTATTTGGTCAAGAAATCGAGAAAAAGAAGTATCGAGATCTCGGTATTATAAACTGAGTCATAAATATTTTTATGAATATTTAAGGAATGTCAATAAGGTAGTATTAGAATTTCGTTAGAAAATTTTGACGTTTGGGTGGTTAATTAAATAAAAAGGACTAAAATGAAAAGTGTATAAAAGTTGCTAAAAGGATTAAATAGTCTGATTGTCAAATGAGGAAGGACCTAAAGTGAAAATAAGCCCAAAGGAGATATTTTGGGCGGCAATAGCTGAGAAAAATCAGGAAATGGATGAAATAAGGGTAAAATTGGAAAATTGCCAAAATTAGTTAAATAAGTATGGGACCAAATTGGAATTATCTAGATTTCTCTTCATTTCTCTTCATTTTCTTCAGCTGAAAAACAGCCATGGGAGAGAGTTTCAAGCTGGTTTTCATACTCAAGCTTCATGTAAGTTTAATTCTTACTTTCTCCTTGAAATTTCTATGTTTTGGACTTTTACAATTGGGTCCAACTTACTATGTCATTAGTTTTGATTCTATAGCTAATTTTTAAAGTTTATGTGGATTAGTGATGGAATAATATGATGAATAAATATTTAATTGAAGCTTTAATTTTGTTATATGATGATTTTATTAAGTAAAATTGATGGAAATTGATTTTAGGACCTAATTGTGAATGAGTTGAAATTAAGGCCTAGAGTTAAAGTTCTGATTTTCAAAGGTTATGAAGTAGTTTAAAATGATAGAGAAAAGTATTAAATGAGAAAATTAGCTAAATTGAGGGGTTAATTGAGCAAGGATTGAATTGTATGAAATGTGGAATTTGGGACAAAATAGAAATCAACATGTTATACTAAAGCAGTTTTGGACAGCAGCAGTTGTCTAACTTTGAAAAATCACAAAAAAATTGTATAAATCGAATTAGAAGCTGAGTAAGATATAGAATTAAAGCTTGTTGAGTCTATTTTCATATAAAAGAAACAAAACAGGTAAAGGAAGTCTACATATTGAGATATTTAAATTTTTGTAAGACTGGTTTAGAACAACTTCGTGATCCCCTGTTCTTACTTTAGAAATTCACTAAAAATTGTACAAAAAGAATTATGAATTATAATTTATATGTTTGTATTCTTTAGTGAGTCTATTTTCATTAGAAATAATCAGAAACACTATATGAAAACCGTACTATGAGATAATTGATTTTTAGTGAAGAGAGGTCAGAGCAGTAGGACTGTGTAACAGGGGAGAACTTAACTAATAAACTGTACTAATTGGCCATACCAAAAATTCTGGAAAAATTATGGTAAGAAGATATGTGAGTCTAGTTTCAAAGAAAATTAACGGTTTGAAATTTAGAGCTCTGTAGCTCGAGATAAAAATATTTTAGTGAATATAACATAGATGGACAGCTTGAACATTCACATGAGTAAATAGTGAAAATTATAGAAAATGTTACTTACAAGTGTGTTGTTTATACTAAGGATGTGGATGGAGAGGAGGAGGAGGGAAAATAATATATGAATGACTTGTGTATAAATTGATTACATGTTCGATTATAATTGATATAATGTTTTATTTGGAATATTTATTATGAAACTAAGATTATCGTTATGGTATCAAAATTGAATTGTAAGTTCATGTAACTTGAATTATATTCTTAAATGCTTGGAATGTATGTTATTGATATGAATATAATTTGAATGTTCATTGTATGAAAGTTGATGAAACATTGATATATTTGATAAAAAGTGGAAGAAATCCTGTTGAATGAAAGGGAAATTGATGGATCTCTGAAAAGGAATTGACGGTAAAAAGAATCTAGCCCGGACGGGTGATCCTATCCCGATATAGCCCTCCCGAAGAATATATGTGAAAAGGATCTAGCCCGGACGGGTGATCCTGATATAGCCCTCCCGAAGAATATGTGGAAAATGGATTTAGCCCGGACGGGTAATCCAATTAGGTCTGAATTTAGCTTTGGGTGGTAATTGGATCAAGCTCATTAGAGTAATTGTCGTTGTGATTTAGCTGGACCGGTAATCCCGCCAATACTCTATGAGTTTATATTATGAGGATTTAGCTTTGACTGGTAATCCATTGTAAGGATGAGGTTCATGAGTGTGCTCTCTTCAGGGATTTAGCCTGGACCGGTAATCCCATTGTAAGGATGAGGTTCATGGAGTGTGCTCCTAAAATGGAAATGTGCCCACATGAACACGAATTGACGGATTCTGGATTTGTACACTAAAGTGTACCTCTGAAAATCCATCGAAAATTTCAAGAAATTCAACGGATAAATATGGAAAAATATTAAGGAATGGAAATCATGATATATATATTATGTGATATAAGGAAATACGAGTTGATGAGACATGAACGTAGAACTTGGTTGACGAATGAGTTCATTTGTGATTATATAATTGTACATCCTTGAGTCTATTATCTGTATGAATTGGTATTCCAAATGAGTTAATGAGAAGAGTTCTAATATAAAATAATCTTAATTCTAAATGAAATATTATGAAAACGTATTTGAAATAAATTGGTATGTCTTGTATATGTTATTTGAGTTCATAATATGTAAAGTAATGTATGTAGAAATATGAGATGATGATACATGTACATGGAATTGATTGGTGGATACGTACATCCAAATTTATATGATAGATTGTAGTGAACATTGAAATTGGGCTCAATAAGTGAGTTGCCAATTTAAATTGTAATTAGCGGAAGAGTTAGTGAATTGCATGATTATGAGTTGTTATATGTATTTGTCAAAATACGAGAAAATGATGGTAAATGATACATGGAAATATGAGACTATAATATATAAAAACATGGAATGTGTTTGATAAATGTGTTCATTCATAATTATAGAATTTTTGCATCTCAAGTGCACTATATGTATAAAGATGATGTTTCAAATGATTGGATAAGTAAAACTCAAATATGAAGTAGTTTGAAACCAAGACAAATTGTTATAAAATGTATATGAAAAAGCAGAGGTGTGATTGTTATATGCTATATGAATACATAGGATGAAAAGTACAAGTACAAGAGAAATTTAATGAGAATTGAGCCTATATACGTTTCTTGTTATTTATATGAAGTGTACGACTAACAAATCGTATTAAGTATAAGGCTCATTGAATATCTTAAAAAAAAAAAATGAGATTATATTTTAAAAAAAAATTATACGATTCTAATTTAGTCCCACCCAATCCCAATGCATAATTTGGACTTCAAGGGTTCGTTAAAGGAACTTTTATAATCAATTTTGATATTTGAGTGATAAATGGTTTAAAAAAATCATAAGTGTTTCGTACTCTTCGGTAATGCTTCATACTCATCATCCCGTCGAACACGAGTAAGGGGTGTTACATTTAGTGGTATCAGAGCTATGGTTTAGTCGATTCTCGGACTAACATAGCGTGTGCAATAGTCTTGCTATACATGCCATATGTGAACTGTGATAGTGTGATATCTCCCAGCTCTAACGAAATTATTTTGTTAAGACAGAAATGACTTCCAATCGAACTATTGTCGATAATGCTAAAAAATGATATTGAGATGATTGAAATGTGCTTACGATGTATTGAAATGTGGAAAGGTATTAATAGAAGTTCATGATAAGCATGTGTTAATGTGCTTAATGAGATAACCATATGTTGGGAAATGTGGAAAAGTGAAATGAAACGGAAGTCTTTATTGTGATAAGCTCGTTCATGTATGTTAGTATTCATATGATGTTATGTGTCTAACATGCTTGATTAAGTGAGTGTTATGAGCAAATTTACTCAAAATTCATGGAATGTATGTTTAAGTACGCTTGTTTGAATAAGATAATCGAAAAGTTCGTGTAACATGACTAAGTATGAAAATTGCTTAGAGTGAATTATGTGATTATGATGATGTCACATTGATGATGAATGCTAAGTCATATATGTGTATTTATGAGAGTCAAGTTAGAGGCTTTATGACCTCACCCCCTTACTAATATTGCTTTATGATGAAAGTTCGCGAGAATTATGTTGAATAAGTTCATAAGTGAGAAACTAAAGAGTCCAAAGGTGGAAAAAAAAAAGAGAGAGTTGAGTATAGTGCAACAAATGAACTCATTTTTAAAAAGAAATATTAGATTATTTTAAAGATTACAGTTATACAATGTCACGGATAAAGAAGAAGCTAGTCTCGACTATTCACTAAATTGAGTGTGAAGTTTAAAGTATGAGTTCTTGATATTCTTCTTGAATTGGTTTTCGTTGGTAAATGGAATGATGCGGGAACATGATGATAGAATTAGTTAGAGAAATAATAATTGAGTAATAAAGATGTACGTGTGTGATAGTTATAGTTGAGATGAATATGATGATTTTTCCGGGTATTCTATATATATTCTTTTATCCTTAGAGATATGTGTGATTGTTCAGCTCGATGGAGTTCTTATGTTATAAGAATGCTAACTAACTATGATGTTAGACTAAAGCCCTATTGGTCGGGTCGATTTATGATCGGTATTTCTTTATCTATTCGAATTCTATTTTATTATGTTGGAATAAAGTCGATAGTAAAAATTTATGTTGGACTATTCTTCCGTTCTTATTGGATATTATTCATTATATATATATATAAATATTTGGAAATATATTATCTCATTATGATGGAAGTCCAAAGTTGGTAAGCGTGTTTTTCTTCCGCCTTCTTTGAGGAATCATCATATCTTTATTATTTTTTATGAGTTATGTTCTCGGATTTACGGTATGGTATTGTATCTTGAATTTCCTTATCTTGGTTTTCCTATCATTCATATTTCAGAAATTATTAATCATGGCTTATCATTAAAGTGTGTTGTTCAACTTGTGATAACTATATACTCATATGATTATGCTTTTGGTTTGATCATAGAAACGTGGTGATTTTGGTATCTGGATTTCTCTAAATTTTGTGTAAGGAATTGACATCGGAAAAGGTATAAGTAGTGAAAAATATTTGAACCTTTCTGATTAAAGGAATTTTCGAGGACTAAAATTCTTAAAGAGGGGAGAGTTGTAATAGCCTAAATTTCAGCTTATATTAAAAATAATGGTTCGAGACCACCAAATCTGAGAAATGGACTTGTAGATTATATTTATTTAATATTTACGAGTCAAATGTAGCTTTTAAAATGTTTTAAAATAGTAAATTGTGTTTTATAAAGATTTATTTGGTCAAGAAATCGAGAAAAGAAGTATCGAGATCTCGGTATTATAAACTGAGTCATAAATATTTTTATGAATATTTAAGGAATGTCAATAAGGTAGTATTAGAATTTCGTTAGAAAATTTTGACGCTTGGGTGGTTAATTAAATAAAAGGACTAAAATGAAAAGTGTATAAAAGTTGCTAAAAGGATTAAATAGTCTGATTGTCAAATGAGGAAGGACCTAAAGTGAAAATAAGCCCAAAGGAGATATTTTGGGCGGCAATAGCTGAGAAAAATCAGGAAATGGATGAAATAAGGGTAAAATTGGAAAATTGCCAAAATTAGTTAAATAAGTATGGGACCAAATTGGAATTATCTAGATTTCTCTTCATTTCTCTTCATTTTCTTCAGCTGAAAAACAGCCATGGGAGAGAGTTTCAAGCTGGTTTTCATACTCAAGCTTCATGTAAGTTTAATTCTTACTTTCTCCTTGAAATTTCTATGTTTTTGGACTTTTACAATTGGGTCCAACTTACTATGTCATTAGTTTTTGATTCTATAGCTAATTTTTAAAGTTTATGTGGATTAGTGATGGAATAATATGATGAATAAATATTTAATTGAAGCTTTAATTTTGTTATATGATGATTTTATTAAGTAAAATTGATGGAAATTGATTTTAGGACCTAATTGTGAATGAGTTGAAATTAAGGCCTAGAGTTAAAGTTCTGATTTTCAAAGGTTATGAAGTAGTTTAAAATGATAGAGAAAAGTATTAAATGAGAAAATTAGCTAAATTGAGGGGTTAATTGAGCAAGGATTGAATTGTATGAAATGTGGAATTTGGGACAAAATAGAAATCAACATGTTATACTAAAGCAGTTTTGGACAGCAGCAGTTGTCTAACTTTGAAAAATCACAAAAAAATTGTATAAATCGAATTAGAAGCTGAGTAAGATATAGAATTAAAGCTTGTTGAGTCTATTTTCATATAAAAGAAACAAAACAGGTAAAGGAAGTCTACATATTGAGATATTTAAATTTTGTAAGACTGGTTTAGAACAACTTCGTGATCCCCTGTTCTTACTTTAGAAATTCACTAAAATTGTACAAAAAGAATTATGAATTATAATTTATATGTTTGTATTCTTTAGTGAGTCTATTTTCATTAGAAATAATCAGAAACACTATATGAAAACCGTACTATGAGATAATTGATTTTTAGTGAAGAGAGGTCAGAGCAGTAGGACTGTGTAACAGGGAGAACTTAACTAATAAACTGTACTAATTGGCCATACCAAAATTCTGGAAAAATTATGGTAAGAAGATATGTGAGTCTAGTTTCAAAGAAAATTAACGGTTTGAAATTTAGAGCTCTGTAGCTCGAGATAAAAATATTTTAGTGAATATAACATAGATGGACAGCTTGAACATTCACATGAGTAAATAGTGAAAATTATAGAAAATGTTACTTACAAGTGTGTTGTTTATACTAAGGATGTGGATGGAGAGGAGGAGGAGGAAAATAATATATGAATGACTTGTGTATAAATTGATTACATGTTCGATTATAATTGATATAATGTTTTATTTGGAATATTTATTATGAAACTAAGATTATCGTTATGGTATCAAAATTGAATTGTAAGTTCATGTAACTTGAATTATATTCTTAAATGCTTGGAATGTATGTTATTGATATGAATATAATTTGAATGTTCATTGTATGAAAGTTGATGAAACATTGATATATTTGATAAAAAGTGGAAGAAATCCGGTTGAATGAAAGGGAAATTGATGGATCTCGAAAAGGAATTGACGGTAAAAAGAATCTAGCCCGACGGGTGATCCTATCCCGATATAGCCCTCCGAAGAATATATGTGAAAAGGATCTAGCCCGGACGGGTGATCCTGATATAGCCCTCCCGAAGAATATGTGGAAAATGGATTTAGCCCGGACGGGTAATCCGAATTAGGATCTGAATTTAGCCTGGACTGGTAATTCAGATCCAAGCTCATTAGAGTAATTGTCGTTGCAGGGGATTTAGCTTTGGACCGGTAATCCCGCCAATACTCTATGAGTTTATATTACAGGATTTAGCTTTGGACTGGTAATCCATTGTAAGGATGAGGTTCATGGAGTGTGCTCTCTTCTGAGATTTAGCCTGGACTGTAATCCCATTGTAAGGATGAGGTTCAAGGGAGTGTGCTCCTGAAATGGAAATGTGCCCACATGAACACGAATTGACGGATTCGATTTGTACACTAAAGTGTACCTCTGAAAATCCATCGAAAATTTCAAGAAATTCAACGGATAAATATGGAAAAATATTAAGGAATGGAAATCATGATATATATATTATGTGATATAAGGAAATACGAGTTGATGAGACATGAGCGTAGAACTTGGTTGTGAATGAGTTCATTTGTGATTATATAATTGTACATCCTTGAGTCTATTATCTGTATGAATTGGTATTCCAAATGAGTTAATGAGAAGAGTTCTAATATAAAATAATCTTAATTCTAAATGAAATATTATGAAAACGTATTTGAAATAAATTGGTATGTCTTGTATATGTTATTTGAGTTCATAATATGTAAAGTAATGTATGTAGAAATATGAGATGATGATACTGTACATGGAATTGATTGGTGGATACGTACATCCAAATTTATATGATAGATTGTAGTGAACATTGAAATTGGGCTCAATAAGTGAGTTGCCAATTTAAATTGTAATTAGCGAGGAAGAGTTAGTGAATTGCATGATTATGAGTTGTTATATGTATTTGTCAAAATACGAGAAAATGATGGTAAATGATACATGGAAATATGAGACTATAATATATAAAAAACATGGAATGTGTTTGATAAATGTGTTCATTCATAATTATAGAATTTTGCATCTCAAGTGCACTATATGTATAAAGATGATGTTTCAAATGATTGGATAAGTAAAACTCAAATATGAAGTAGTTTGAAACCAAGACAAATTGTTATAAAATGTATATGAAAAACAGAGGTGTGATTGTTATATGCTATATGAATACATAGGATGAAAAGTACAAGTACAAGAGAAATTTAATGAGAATTGAGCCTATATCGTTTCTTGTTATTTATATGAAGTGTACGACTAACAAATCGTATTAAGTATAAGGCTCAGTTGAATATCTTAAATTGGTTTTTGTATGTATTAAATGTGGGTGAAGAATAAGGATCAAATGAGTGAGAAATATGGCTTGAAAAATAGCATAATTTATGAAAATTAACTTTACCACACGACCAAGCAACACGGGCTTGTACTAAGGCCATGTGACTCAAGTTTCTCCACAGATGCAAGTTAGAGAGTTATACGCCCTATAGGCACGGCTATGTGGGCCACACGGGCGTGGGACCCTTATAAATGAGATAAATTTAAGGATTTTAAAAAAAAAATTATACGATTCTAATTTAGTCCCGACCCAATCCCAATGCATAATTTGGACTTCAAGGGTTCGTTAAAGGAACTTTTATAATCAATTTTGATATTTGAGTGATAAATGGTTTAAAAAAAATCTGTAAGTGTTTCGTACTCTTCGGTAATGCTTCATACTCTGTCCCGGCGTCGAACACGAGTAAGGGGTGTTACACAGGGGACCGTGCCAGAAGGATCTCAACCGGCTACGAGTAATCCTGATGAGGGGGCTAGAAATGCCTTCTATAGTATGATGAACGATTGGTTCAGCCATTACATACGAACCAATCCGGCTGTTCAACCACCCCAAAATTTGAATGTACCCCCTGTAGTACTGATGATACCTCCAATTGCAAATCCTGAAAGAATAGTTAAACCTCCTGTTGATCGTATTAGGAAGCATGGAGCTCAGGAATTTAGAGCTGAGGATGACGATGACGCAGAGAGAGCTGAATTTTGGCTTGATAATACTGTTCGTGTCTTCGACGAACTGTTCTGCACACCCGATGAGTGTCTGAAGTGTGCCATATCATTGTTGCGAGATTCTGCCTACTACTGGTGGAATACTCTCGTGTCAGTTGTCCTAAAGGAGAAAATTACCTGGGACTTCTTTCAGACGAAATTTCGTAAGATGTACATAAGTCAGCACTTCATAGACTCCAAGCGTAAATAATTTCTCGAGCTCAAACAGGGTCATATGACTGTGTCTAAATACGAACGCAAGATTGGTGCTACTTAGTCGCTACGCTCGCGAATGTGTATCCTCTGAAGCTGCTATGTGTTGGAGATTCGAAGATGGTCTGAATGAAGACATAAAACTTCTGGTTGACATTCTTGAGATTAATGAGTTCGTTGTATTAGTGGAAAGAGCTTGTAAAGCTGAAGAACTAGAAAAAAAAATTTAGAATGATGGTAGCTGATCCAAATCCAACACCAGGATTTCTATACGAGAACGACCACCAGTGAGTTCTCGTGCTACATCAGTTGCTAGTGTTGATAATGAGAGATTGAGTAAACCCAAGGGTCAGCAGTGTGGTAGACGACATTTCGGGGAGTGTTTGGGTAAATCCATTTCTCGCACTTGTTACAAGTGCGGCTCGCAGGATCATTTCATTCGAGATTGCCCGGAGACTACTAGAAAGGGCACTGCCCAGAGTGCGAGACCGAGCGGCCTTGCAGCTAGAGGCAGATCATCTCGTTTTGGGGGAAGTAGGAGTGGTGCACAGAGAGGAACTATAGATACGATTGTTCGGTCAGACAGACATTCGTGTACCGGTTAGAGCTTACGCTATCCGTACTAGAGAGGAGGCCTCATCCTCGGATGTCATTACTGGTATTTCCACCCTCTTTGATTCTAATGTAACTGCTTTGATTGATCCCGGTTCAACCCCTTTCTTATGTGTGCGAGACATTAGCATCCAGTAAGACTCTATCTGTTGAGTCTACTGAATTTGTGATTTGGGTTTCAAACCCACTGGGTCGGTGGGTATTAGTTGACAAAGTGGGTAATAATTGTCTATTGATGATTCGATACATGTGCTTTCCGGCTGATTTGATGCTATTACCTTTTGACGAGTTTGACATCATTCTCAGTATGGATTGGTTGACAGTTCACGATGTGATAGTAATTTACAGACGAAAGACTATTGATTTGATATGTTAGAATAGTGAGATAATCCGAATTGAATTTTTGGATTTGAGTGGACTACATGCTGTGATATCTTCGATGTGGCCACGACGGTATTTGAGGAAGGGTTGCGAAGCCTACCTTGCATACATGATTAACGGCAAGGTAATTGAAAAGAAGATCGAATCAATATCGGTTGTTAAAGAGTATTCAGATGTGTTTCTGGAAGAATTACTGGAATTGTCGCCCGCCCGTGAGGTAGAGTTTGAGATTGAGCTAGTACCAAGGACCACCCTAATTTCGATAGCCCCATATAGAATGGCACCAATTGAATTAAAAGAATTGAAGGCCCAGTTGCAAGAATTGTCAGATAAAGGTTTCGCCCGACCGAGTTTCTCTCCCTGGGGTGCACCCATTCTATTTGTAAAAAAAAAGGACGGAACTTTGAGAATGCGTATTGATTATCGAAAGCTCAATAAGGTAACAGTAAAGAACAAATATCCATTGCCACGTATCGATGATTGATTCGATCAGCTTAAGGGAGCCTCGGTATTTTTGAAAATTGATCTGAGGTCAGGGTATTATCAGTTGCGGGTTAGAGAATCGAATGTGTTGAAGACTGCTTTTCGGACGAGATTCAGTCATTATGAGTTCTTGGTGATGCCGTTTGGGCTCACTAACGCCCTTGCAATTTTTATGGACTTGATGAATCAAGTATTCAGGCAGTATCTAGATCGGTTTGTGGTTGTATTCATAGATGATATCTTGATATACTCACGTAACAAAACTGAACATGCTGAGCGATTGAGACTTGTGTTACAAATTTTGCGTAGCGAGCAGTTGTACGCAAAATTCAATAAATGTGAGTTTTGGTTGAAGGAAGTTAGCTTCTTGGGACATGTTATTTCAGCATTGAGGATTCGTGTTGACTCGAGTTAAGTTTCGGCCATACTTGAATGGAAACCTCTACGGAATGTTTCTGAGGTTCGTAGTTTTTTTTTGGGCTCATCGGATATTATAGACGCTTTGTGAAAGGGTTTTCTATGATAGCATCCCCGATGACAAAGCTACTATAGAAAGATGTGAAATTTGAGTGGTCTGAAAAGTGTCAGAAGAGTTTTGATCAACTGAAGACTTTGTTAACGGAAGCTCCGGTACTCGTTCAGCCAGAGTCGGGGAAGAGTTCATTATTTTTAGTGATGCGTCTTTAAATGGACTCGGTTGTATATTGATGCAGGAGGGTAAAGTCGTAGCCTATACCTCAGGATAGTTGAAATCGCATGAGAGAAATTATCAGACGCATGACCTTAAGTTAGCCGCTATAGTCTTTGCTTTGACGATATGGCATCACTATCTTTTCGGTGAGAAATGCCACTTCTATTCGGATCATAAGAGTCTAAAGTATTTAATGACTCAAAAGGGTCAAAACTTGAGACAGCAACGATGGTTAGAATTATTGAAAGATTACGAGCTCATGATTGATTATCACCCGGGAAAGGCTTATGCAGTTGCATATGCACTTAGCCGAAAGTCGCTATTTACCTTACGAGCAATGAATGCGGATATGGCTATGACTGAAGATGGTGCGATCATTGCTGAGCTGAAAGCGAGACCATGGTTTGAGCAATGGATTCGAGAAGCCCAAGAGGTTGATGATAAATTGAAAGCAAAGAAAATTCATTGTGGCTCGTGTGTGGATTCAGACTTTCAGATTAATGCTGAAGGATGTTTACGGTTCAAGAATCGGATCTGTGTACCGAAGAACCCTGAATTGATTCAAATGATTTGTAATAAAACTTATAGTGGTAGATTGTCGATTCATCCGGGTAGCACGAAAATGTATAACGATTTGAAACAGCATTATTGGTGGCATGGTATGAAACTAGACATCTCAGACTATGTGTCGAAGTGTTTAGTGTCTCAACAAGTGAAAGCTGAGCACCAAGTGCCATCGGGACTACTTCAGTCGATTATGATACCTGAGTGGAAGTGGGATCGAGTCACTATGGATTTCGTTGATAGATTGACGAAATCGGCTCATTTTATTCTAGTGTGTACAGATTTCCCACTTGATAAATTGGCTGAGTTGTACGTGTATAAGCCCAATTTTGCCCGGGCCCATTAAAGAAAAACCAATACAAGCATTTAACCCAACTAGACCACAAACCCGAGGCCCAATCACAAACCCGCTACAGCCTACACTAAACCAACCCAAAGACCCTACCATTAGCCCATAACCCATATAGACTAAAAACCAATAAACCTACTAAACCCAATTCAGAAGCCCAAACCCCAAACCAGAATTTTCTAACCCTATGTGCGCCGCACCTAGGGCCACTTGCCGAACCTACCCCTGACATGTCTGACGCCTCCAGCAGTCCCGTCCACCGCCCTTTCACCACCTCTGACCCGCAAACAATAAACAGGAAAGGACAGAAAGCAGCAAGTTGTAAAAAAGGCAAAGGCTATAAAAGCCGATTTATTTCCTTGTAAAAAGGGTTTTTTTTTCGATCAATAAGAAAAACAGAGATTCAAATAAAAAAGAAAACAGATCTGAAAATATCAAAAGAATAGAGTTTCTGCAGTAGACTTTCAAACACAATAGAGGCATCGAAAACACTAAGAAACCACCAAAAATCGAAAAGATAGAGGCAAATAGGTGATTTTTTATTCGAAGTATATTTTGTTTCAATTTTTATTTTTCTCTTTTTTTATTTCCTTCGGCGCATATATATACCACTATTATAAAATATAAAAAAAATACAAATTTACCATTTTTCTGGACTTCCGGAATCCCTCCCCTCTTTCAGACCTGCAGAGAAAAAGAGAGGAGAATTAAAATTTTTTTTAAACAGGCAGCTCAAATGAATTTTTTTCTGAGTTTTAGGCCTTATATAGCCCCTTAAAACGACGTCGTTTTGGGGCTAGCTTTTAACCCCTAAAACGACGTCGTTTCATTTGACCCGACTCGAATCCAACTCGTGCCTGCAAAGGATCCGCGTGTTTTAAAGGGAAGGGCTAATTGCACTTTTAGCCCTTCCGCATTTTTATCATTTTTAATTAGATTTTTATTATTTCAAAATCTGGCCCGAACACTTAGTCTGGTTTTCAATTTGGTCTCCCTAGCTGCTACGCGTTTTGGCCGAAAAGATTTGTTGCGTACGTAGTCCCTCTGTTTCCTCCGCGTGTGTAAATTGGTCCTTTTCTTTTATTCTTGCTTCGAATTGACCTTAAAATTTCATTTTATTTACAAATTGACCCCCGAAGCTTGTTTGATTTATAATTTAACCCCCACAGCACCCATTTTACCAAAATTGACCCCTTCCATTCTGTTTTAAGTTCAATTTGGCCCATTTGCTATATTATTTCATAATTTTTTGATCTTGCAATCAGTTTTGTCCTTTTTCTTTATTGTACTATTGTTTGTTTATTATTACATTATTACTAATATTATTATCATATTTTTATGTACATATATGTTATTATTACTATTATATTATTGTTGGTATTATACTATTACTAATATTATATTATCATTTTATATATATATATATATTATTATTATTACTATGTTATTATTATTGTATTACCGTTATTGCTAGATTATTATTATTACTATTCTATCTGCACATATTTATTATATTACTATATTATTACTACTATTATATTACTACTATTGCTATCAATAATATTCTATTTATTACTTGTAGTTTTCGTTATTATTATCTATTTCATCATTGCATTATCATTATCGCTATTAATATTATACTATTTTCATATATATGTAAACATCTTACTTATTTTATGTATATTACCTTTTTCTTATATATATATGTATAAAATATATCCCACATTCTCGCTATCATTATATTATTTCTCAATATGCATATATTTTACCTATTTTATATATATTGCCACCATTATTATTATCATTATTTTCTACCATCGTTAATACATATACACCATTGTCACAATACTTTTCTTTCCCTACTACTTATATTCTCATCGTTCGTCTCCTTGATTTTCCCGACATCTCAATTTTCATAACAATCGATATTCCGTATTAGCAATTCGAGTGATTCGAGCCCTAACTTACTAGGTTCTGATTTTTCTCGTTTAAGTTAAACAACGGGATATCCCTTTTAAAAATAGCAAATTCAAGTTTCAAATCGACATTCCGTATTAGCAATTTGAGTGAATCGAGCCCTAACTTACTGGGTTCCGATTTTTCTCGTTTAAGTTAAACAACGGGATGTCCCTTTTAAAATCGCAATTCAAATTTTAAACAAAACACTTAATCTCGAAAATTTGAAATGTCGCGCCCTAACTTACTGGACTCGACATCTAGATACTTCGGATAAGTTTTTTTTCTATTAAAATAAGGGCAATATTCCTAATTTGGACCTTCAAGAAAACGAGCCCTAACTTACTGGGTTTTGATTTCTCGTTTGACAAATGACGGGAGATCCTCTTCAAATATAAAACTAAGTTGTAAAAGGCGAGCATAGTTTCGGGATTCTAAAGTATTGCGCCCTAACTTACTGGACATGATGCTTTATCTCTTCGAAAATAAGAGAGTCTTAATGTCCCTTCCGATCCCTTCAAGTTTTGGAAATAAAAAGTATCTATTTTTGAATCATTTCAAAGTTTTCAACATTAGGACATCGATCAATCAGTTTGGTATCGATTTCAGGCGTGTCGAGGGTGCTAATCCTTCCTCACACGTAATTGACTTTCGATCTCGTTTTCTCAAAGTTCGTAGACCAAAAAGCATCGTTTTAATAAACTGAGGCGTTTTATTAAAACAAAGGTGATCCGATCACACCCAAATAAAGATCGGTGGTGAATCCCTTCCTTTCCGTTTTCTAACCTCGAGTCGACCGCGTTGTTTCCTATTTTATCAAAAAAATGGTTACGACAGCTTGGCGACTCCACTAGGGACTTCGAGGGTTAGGCCATAGATTGATTGATTTTTGTCATTTTAATTAAAATTGGAAAATGGTTTCAAAAAATCATGCTTCTTTTAATGCCCTTTCAATTTTGGGTATCGTAAATATTTTGGCATTACATTGCATGACCATTGTGGTCACACCCTTTAAGTGGGAGCGAGAAGCGATGCCTTCGTGAGGTTTTCACCTCCGCATGGGCTAGTGGGCTGCTTTCGGGATACATCCGTACCTATGTCTTCGTGAAGTTTTCACCTCTGCATGGCCATAGGAAATGTATTCCCCTGAACCGAACTCGATCTGTATGAGCCTATAATGGGTGAGGATCGAGGAATATGCTGGTTCGAGTACCTCGAACTATAGAACTCAACCACACGTAAGGAGCCTAAGAACCCACCCCGAGCTGAACTATGCCAAACCTTAATAGTTACCTAGATAGGCGTTTGTGTATTTTACATGCTTTATATCTCATTCTGTGGTACTAATTGATGATATTTTATTTCCTCTGCATGTCATTTCCATTTTTAAGAGGCATCGAATCACGGTTAGTTTCTGAGTTAGAAAGCTGGTTATGGAAAGTGAATTCCTTGATAAAGTGGAGGACAATGCGGCCGCCTGCACATGGTCAGAGCAAAGCTAATTAGAAAAAGGGGACAGCTTAGCTGATGGATATGTGTCGAAATTATGAGATTTCACCAATATCAGTGTCATGCAGAATGAACTCCAGGTGTTGAAAGAAATATGGACCCAGTGGGATGACGAGGCAAAGCAGTTGTTCTATAGTACCTACGGTGATCTACCATACCTGTTTGATGTCAAAATAGATAAGCACCTATTCCTAGCAATGACTCGGTTCGGAATGTCTTATAGTTGTTTCTCATTCGAGAAAGTAGATTTGGTTCCCACGGTGAGGAATACACGACCTTCCTCTGTTGTCCGAGAATTCAAGTTGATAAAGCTTATTCCAGCGCTTAATAGCGACTTTTGTAAAGAAATTGATGAATATCACGGAATGAGCGAACAATGGGTCTCATTTAGAATGCGAAGAAAGGCGGGGTAAATGCATACCTTGGATATATTTGAGGACTGATCCTAACGCATCCTGATGCAAAGAAAAAGATTGACGTCTTGGCCTTGTGTATTTACGGTGGTGATCTTCCCAAAAGCTCCAAGACACATTGACGAAGTAATTATTTATCTGTTCGGCCGATTAGACAAAGGGGTCACGCCTGTTCCTGCCATCTTGGCCGAAATGTTCAGATCCTTGAATGCATGTCGGAGAATAGGTGAAGGCAGATTTATTGGATGTGCGCAGTTGTTATTGGCCTGGTTCCATAGTCACTTCTGGAAAGTGGAGAAAGTGTCTTATCAATTTTTGTAGGAGAATTACTCCCCATTGAAAGAGATAGTAGCTACGCCTAGGAGAGCAGACGTGTCCGAAGAAAACTGGATAGCGCTCCTTCAAAACCTTCAAGAAGACGACATCGAGTGGAAGGCTCCTTGGATGATTCCCGATAAGATCCTTTATCATTGTGGAAACTTCGACTGGGTTTCTCTACTAGGAATTTGGGGTGCCACTGCATATGCCCCTTTATTGGTCCTAAGACAATATAGTTCAAGACAGTTCGTACCAACGATATACGGGCTGGCTCAATGCGACTTCTCATACGAAGGGGGGAGCTATAAGAAAAAGGTTAAAGAGATCTCTAGTGCCTGGAATCAGATTCATAGAATGAAAAGGTTATCTGCAGGCCCGATGACGACCCTAGAGTACAGCGGATAGAGGATTAAAAGGATTAATGATAACTGAGCCAAATCCAGAGGACGCTCGATCGAGAGAAGAAAGCTTGCGAGTGGTCCCATCAGAATCAGAGATTGTAAAACAAGATTTGAACGGATGAGTTCGGAGCTTGGAAAAAGGATAGAAAAGCTGGAAGAAGAAAAGATGCTCCTCCAATTAGAGGTGGACGGTCAAAAATCAGAGGCCGAGAAATTTAGAAAAGAAAAATGGAAAGTAGAGGAAGACCGAGATAGCTTGAAGATGGAATACAGGAAGATGCGTCTGACGATAAAAAACACTAGATTAGGAAAAACTTCAAAGCAGTGGCGATAAGAGATCCGAGAGGAAAGAGCCAGAGTTAGCAGTTGGGAGAAAAAGTTTCAAGAAATACAAACACCAAACGAGGCCTTAGAGAGGGCATGGCGAGAAAGCCAAAAGGAGAAAAGGACTAAAAGCTAGAGTGGTGAGCTTGGGCGCCTCTCGCACCACTATCAAGTCAAGACTCGTAAAGCAAACGAAATCAAGTCCGAATGAATCAAGGAAATGAAAGGTAAGGTTGAAGATCTAGAATCGATATTACACAGTGGTGAGCTCCGGATTGAGCTTCTGGAAACAAGAGAAAGGCGTTGGGAGGAGGAGCTTCGCCATTCTTGTGAGCAAGTTAGAAGCCAGAATTACCTCATGGGTGAAACGATAATCCAGATTCGAGAGGTAGTTGATCACCTATAGACTTTGGCTGCAGAGGCTGACATATTGAGTGTGAGATATGAGCTACAGCCGGGTTGTAATCAAGAGCTAATCTCTTTGCTTGGGAAAATCAAAACCTTAGGCCTTAGGGCGAAAGCATATTTGTTGTCTGTTTTATGTAAAGGATTTTGTTTTCTAATAAAGTTTTCTAAAATAAAGTTGAATCTGAATCGATGCCTTCTTCTTGCATTCATGCATTTGCATCGCATCATCAAAGAAAAGAGGTATTGATTAATATTCAGTTGCTAAATAGAAGAGTTTGTCATAAGGAAATAAATTTCTTGATAAAGTGGATTGTAATACAGTTGCCCAAATATAGTCCAAATAAATGACGAGAGAAGGCCGATAGTCTATAGAAGAACGCAAGACTTTGCCCGATGATTCAAGCCAACGTGGATTATTCAAGAGTCCTCACGTCTCGATTTTCTTAAAGAAGCTTATGAATATCACGGAGGATAAGTGAGTGAAGAGGTACGGCCTAAACTGAGCAACAAGGAGCTAAAAGAAGCATCTATGGAGAAAGTTTATGGGACACAACCATAACATACAAATACGAAGAAAAAGACTGGTGTTTCCACTTGGATTATGATGACAAAACCTACACGCAATCCGTTTTATGTAAAGAGCTTTATTTTCTAGAAAAGTTCTTCTAATGGAATTGAATTTATAATCATCGCCTATCTTTCTTTTTTGCATTCTCTCTATGCATTTGAATGGCATTGCATCATCTTAGAAAGGAAGTGTTGATTCATATTCGGTTGCTCAATGAAAGAGTTTGTCATAAGGAAATGTGTTACTTGATAAAGTGGATTGTAATACGGTCGTTCGAACATAAGGACATGGCCGTATATGTGATCCGTTTTATGTAAAGAAACATATCTTCTAGAAAAATTCTTCTAATAGAGTCAAATTCATGATCAACACCTCTCTTTCTTTTTACATTCATGTCATGCGCCTGCATTGCATTTTATGTATTTGCATTACATCATGTTATATGCATTTGATTCCAAAGAAAGAGCCTAATATAGAAGAAGAAAACAGTTGCAGAAAGATTAAGAAAGGAGGATTGCAAGAGCCTCAGGTCAGGATTTGGAATGGGAGCTTATAGCGTATCCTCCTTTGTCAAAAACATTTACATCTGCAGGAATGACGTACCCAGGGCGAGATAATCCACAAAGCATGATGTTATGGATTGAAAGGGGTCTTTAGAACGTCAGTATAAATGTTGTTGACAAAGGGGATGATGCAATTAAAGATGTTTCAATGATACGCCCTTGTCCTCCTGGAATCATTTTGAACAATTGGATTGCTGTGGATCTTCTTGTAGTTTCTAAGTCCTCTCCAGAGTAATGCTCAATGTTAACTCTCTTTTTGTTTGCCCCCAAGCAATAGTGAGATTCTTTTGTAAGGGCTTATGTTTGCTCTTTATCATTTAAATGAACATTAATGGAGATGTATTTTGTCATAGTCTTTTCATTCTTGTTAACTTCATAATTATTCCCTCTTCTCATAACCTGTCCTTACATGTACCTCATATCATGCTATAACATTATGTTTGTTTGGTTCCAATACTTTGATGCTCCTCTATATTTTTCTTTTCCATTCACCTTTCAGGTGCTTAGATACCAACGACATGAACAATCCCGTTACAAGTCCTGAAATTGATTTTGAGAAAGCTATTTGTGTAGGAGAATGCAAAGCTGAGGAAAATGCTGAAGATTATGTCTCGTCTCCTGACTTACTAAGAATGATAGAACAAGAAGATAAACAGATTCTACCCCATCAAGAATCTGTTGAGATAGTGAACTTGGGAAATGAAGAAAAGAGGCAGGAAGTGAAGATTGGGACCTCCATTTCAGAGAAGACCAAACATGATTTGATCACCTTGATTCGTGAATACAAAGATGTATTTGCATGGTCGTATCAGGATATGCCAGGGTTGAACAAGGATGTAGTGGTCCATAGACTCCCACTGAAACCAAAATGCAAACCCATTCAACAGAAGCTAAGATGAATGAGACCTGAAATGCTATTAAAGATAAAAGAATAAGTCAAGAAACAATTTGATGCTGGCTTCCTACAAGTCTCCAAATACCTAGAATGGGTAGCTAACATAGTCTCGATACTGTAAAAAGACGGCAAGGTACGAATGTGCATGGATTATTGCGATCTGAATCGAGCAAGTCCTAAAGATAATTTTCCCTTGCCACACATCGATACGTTGGTAGATAACACAGTAAAAAATTCACTGTTTTCTTTCATGGATGGATTCTCGGGTTATAATCAAATAAAGATGGCTCCCGAAGATAAGGAGAAAACTACATTCGTAACGATATGGGGAACATTCTGTTACAAGGTGATGCCATTGGGATTGAAGAATGCCGGGGCAACATATCAGAGGGCTATGGTGATGTTGTTCCATGACATGATGCATAAAGAAATAGAAGTCTACGTTGATGATATGATTGCCAAATCTCGGGGGGAAAGAGAGCATGTCGAGAACCTCAGGAATTTGTTCGAAAGACTAAGAAAGTTCCAGTTGAAGCTTAATCCAGCCAAGTGTACGTTTGGGGTTACCTCAGGAAAATTACTAGGCTTCATCGTCAGTGAAAGAAGTATTGAGGTTCATCCAGATAAGATAAAAGCCATACAAGAACTACCATCTTCGTGCACACAAAAAGAAGTCAGAGGATTTTTAGGGAGTTAAACTACATCGCTCGATTCATTGCTCAACTTACCAACCAGTGTGACCCAATTTTTTGACTCTTTCGAAAACACAATCCTAGAGAATGGAACGAGGAGTGCCAAGTGGCTTTTGATAAAATAAAATAGTATTTGTTTAGCCCTCCGGTGCTAGTACCACCAACTCCCGAGAGACCTTTAATATTGTATCTGACTGCATTCAAAAACTCAATGGGTTACATACTGGGGAAACATGATGAGTCAGGGAAAAGAGAAAAGGCAATTTACTACCTCAGCAAGAAGTTCACAGAGTATGAAGCAAAGTACTCGTCAATTGAAAATTCTATTGTGCTTTGGTCTGGGTAGTTCGAAGGCTCAGACAATATATGTTGTATCATACGACGTGGTTAATTTCAAAGCTGGACCCAATAAAATACATGATGTAATCACCTGCACTCTCAGGAAGAATGGCACGATGGCAGATCCTACTATCAGAGTACGACGTCATATATGTGAGTCAAAAGTCGATAAAGGGGAGCTCGATAGCTGACTTCTTAGCAACTCGAACAGCAGAGGAATACGAGCCATTAAGATTTGATTTCCCAGATGAAGACTTGATGTGCATTATAGGAAAAGAGTGTGAGTCGTCAAAAGAGAAATCATGGAGGATGAGCTTCGACGGTTCATCAAATGCATTGGGGCATGGGATTGGAGCAGTCCTAGTGTCACCAGAGGGGAACCATTATCTGCTCACTGCCAAATTAAATTTCTTATGTACCAATAATGTTGTGGAATATGAGGCTTGCATCATGGGACTTCGTGCAGCCATTGAGCGAAACATCAAAATCTTGAAGGTGTACGAGGACTCAGCATTAGTGATTTACCAAATCCGTGGAGATTGGGAAGTGAGAGATTCGAAATTGGTCAAATATCGCGATCTTGTTGCGGAGTCGGTCAAAGAGTTCAAAGAAGTGACTTTTAATTACTTCCCACGAGAAGAAAACCAATTGGCTGATGCCCTGGACACTTTGGCCTCAATGTTCAAAGTAAATAGAGAAACGAAAATAATGCCTCTCCAAATGAGCATATATGAGGTCCCTGCACATTGTTTTAGCATTGAAAAAGAGGTAGATGGACAGCCATGGTTCCATGATATCTTAGAATATGTCAAGAATCAAAGATATCCCGAGCAAGCAAATGAGAACTACAAAAGAACAATCAGAAGAATGGCGGTGGGATTTGTTCTTGATGGGGACATCCTATACAAAAGAGGAAAAGATCAAGTGCTCCTGAGATGCATGGATGCTATTGAAGCTAGAAAAATACTTGAAGATGTCCATGAAGGAACTTGTGGAACGCATGCCAATGGTTTCACTATGGCCAGGCAGATTATGAGACTCAGTTACTACCGGCTGACAATGGAAAGTGACTGCATTAGTTACACGGAGGTGCCACAAATGTCAAATTTACGGCGATAAAATTCATACAGCCCCTTCGTCCCTTCATGTCATGACTTCTCCGTGGCCTTTCTCTATATGGGGCATGGATGTTATAGGGCTAATTTCCCCAAAAGCTTCTAATGGACACCGATTCATTTTTTTGGTCATAGATTACTTCACAAAATGGATAGAAGTAGCTTCATTTGCTAATGTGACGAAGACCGCAGTTTGCAAGATCATAAAAAAAGAGATCATATGTCGATACGGTTTGCCTGAGAGAATCATTTCGGATAATGCTTTAAATTTGAACAACAAGATGATGAAGGACGTATGTGAGCAATTTCAAATAAAGCATCATAACTCCTCACCCTATCGCCCAAAGATGAACGGAGCAGTAGAAGCGGCTAACAAAAATATTAAGAGGATTATAGGGAAAATGACCGAGACATATAAAGACTGGCAATAGAAGCTACCTTTAGCTTTGTATGCATATCGCACATCTATGCGTACATCTACGGGAGCAACTCCTTTCTCTCTGGTCTATGGAATGGAAGCTGTGCTGCCCATCGAAGTTGAGATCCCCTCTCTACGAGTCTTAATGGAGTTGAAACTAGAAGAATTAGATGGGTTCGAGCTCGATATGACCAGCTAAATCTTATCAAAGAAAAACGCTTGAAGGCGATCTGCCATGGACTGATGTACCAGAAGAGAATGATCACGACCCATGACAAGAAGGTACGGCCAAGAGAATTTTGCGAGGGAGAATTTCGTAAGGAAAATGGGCACCAAATTGGGAAGGGCCATACGTCGAAAAAAGGCTTTCTCATGTGGAGCTTTGATTCTCACTGGGATGGATGGGAAAGAGTTACCTAATCCAGTGAACTCAGATGCCGTGAAAAAGTACTATGCCTAATAAAAAATCAAGATGAAAACCCGAAAAGGGAGTCTTGGTAAAAAAAAAATCAAGATGAAAACCCGAAAGGACGTCTTGGTGAAAAAAAAAGGAAAAAAAAAGATCAAGATGAAAACCTAAAAGGGCATTTTGATAAAAAAAAGATTAGGATGAAAACCTGAAAGGGCATCCTAATGAAGGGGGTTTAGACATAAAGAGCAAGACGATTTGAACAGAGAGTCAAATACCGAGATTATAATACTTGAAGCAGACTCGGATGCTCAAAATCTTCTGCACAAGAAGCTTTGCTCGAAAAGATCCAGGATGAAGAAACGTGGAGAAGTTCATGCGTTGGATATCTAGAGCATTCGCGACAATTGAACCTGCTTTCCTTTTTTATAACGTTTTCTTTATTGAAATATTCCTTTTCAATTTTCTTTGCTTGTTGCTTTTGAAATAAATATGAGCGTGAGGTATCCCTTTCATACCTACTTTGCCATTTTCATGCATCTCATGTTTGGTTCATTTTAATGATAAATAGTGAAATTACATACTCTAAAAAAAAGGAATGTTGAGCATTACCTGGATGAGAATTTGGTAAGTGTAAGAGCCTCAAAGTAAGGACAAAGTTCAACAGGGGGCAAAAGGGTGATATACGAGAAACGCAGATCACTCGTAAAGCTTGAGGACGGGTACAAAACCCGAAAGAAAAGTCAAGAATCGAAGTAATGAATGCAGGTCATCATGAAAACCATAACGAAAAGGGAAATATGACAAACCAGCCTAAGGCGCATGACATAATCATGTAGGCATAAAAGCATTTAAGACAAACACGTGCATATCATGATAACATCATGCATGACACATACAGGTACACCAGTAAAGCAAGAAGTTTTGACGATAGTTGTACCGAACCAAGGAAAAAGAAGACATCTGAGTTCCACCAGATGATATGTTTTGAAATTCTGATTGCAAAATATCAACTCATAATACGAGAAGTGAGTTGAGCCTCAGGTCACATGCTGAGGTGTTTTTCAATATTTATTTTCAAAATATCAACTCATAATACGAGAGATGAATTGAGCCTCGGGACACACTGAGGTGTTTTTCAATTTCTGTTCAAAAATCAACTCATAATACGAGAGGTGAGTTGAGCCACGTGCCACATGCCAAGTATTTTAATTTCGTCTTTCAATTTACGCTCAAAATCAACTCATAATACGAGAGGTGAGTTGAGCCTCGGGTCACATCTTTGAGGTATTTTAATTTCATCTTTCAATTTTTTTCAAAAATCAACTCATAATACGAGAGGTGAGTTGAGCCTCGGTCGCACGCCGAGGTATTTTTAATTTCATCTTTCAATTTTTGTTCAAAATCAACTCATATCTGAGAGCTAAGTTGAGCCTCGAATCGCACGCCGAGGTATTTTTAATTTTTGTCTTTCAATATTTGTTCAAAAATCAACTCATAATACGAGAGGTGAGTTGAGCCTCGAGTCGCATGCCGAGGTATTTTTAATTTTGTCTTTCAATTTCTGTTCAAAAATCAACTCATAATACGAGAGGTGAGTTGAGCCTCGGGTCACACGCCGAGGTATTTTTAATTTCTGTCTTTCAATTTCTGTTCAAAATCAACTCATAGTATGACAGGTAACTTGAGCCTCGGGTCGCACGTCGAGGTATTTCTAATTTCTGTCTTTCAATTTCTTTCAAAAATCAACTCATAGTACGAGAGGTGAGTTGAGCCTCGAGTCACATGCCGAGGTATTTTTTAATTTCTGTTTTTCAGTTTCTGTTTTTCAAAAAACTCAACTCATATTACGAGAGGTGAGTTGAGCCTCAGGTCACACGCTGAGGTATTTTCAATTTCTATTTTTCAAAAAATCAACTCGTATTACGAGAGGTGAGTTGAGCCTCAAGTCACACGCTGAGGTATTTTTCCATCTCTGTTCTTCAAAAAAAAAAATCAACTCGTATTGTAAGAGGTGAGTTGAGCTTCGGGTCACACACTGAGGTATTTAAAGTCTTCCTGAATATAGTAAGGAAGCAAATTGTAAAGTTCAGATAAGGTTCCCCAGAAAACTATCTAGTAAGGTTGAAGATTGTCCTATTGCCACTGACCACTAGTGGAACAGGTTGAATATTATCCTATTGCCACTGACCAGTAGTGGAATAGGTTGAAGATTGTCCTTTTGCCACTAACCAGTAGTGGAATAGATTGAAGATTGTCCTATTTCCCTGACCAGCAGCAGTGGAATAGGCTGAAGATCACAAATCTTATCTCCCTGAAGATACAGATACAGATACATTTGAGCAAATTAAATCAATAAGTCTCATGCCCTCAAAGTTACAGCAGGAGCAAATTGAAGCTACAGGTCCTATCTCGCTGAAGTAACGGTGGAGTGGATCAAAGCAACAAGATGCGGTGGACCGGAATGAGGCTACCTGAAGAAAAAAGCACCAAAGAAGTCAAGACTCGGCGAGACCGGGCAAAATTGGTCTTTTTTGAAAGTCTTTGCTCTATTCCCGTTACACGACAATGAGCAAAGAGGGGCAGCTGTACAAGCGCAATTCTACCCGGGCCCATTAAAGCAAAACCAATACAAGCTTTTAACCCAATTAGACCACAAACCCGAGGCCCAATCACAAACCCACTACAGCCTACACTAAACCAACCCAAAGACCCCACCATTAGCCCATAACCCATACAGACTAAAAACCAATAAACCCACTTCAGAAGCCCAAACCCCAAACCAGAATTTTCTAACCCTAGGTGCGCCGCACCTAGGGCCACTTGCCGAACCTGCCCTTGACATGTCTGATGCCGCCAGCAGTCCTGTCCACCGCCCTTCTACCACATCTGACCTACAAACAATAAACGAGAAAGGATAGAAAGTAGCAAGTTGTAAAAAAGGCAAAGGCTATCAAAGCCTATTTATTTCCTTGTAAAAAAGGTTTTTTTTCGATCAATAAGAAAAACAGAGATTCAAACAAAAAAGAAAACAGATCTGAAAATATCAAAAGAACAGAGTTTCTACAGTAGACTTTCAAACACAATAGAGGCATTGAAAACACTAAGAAACCGCCAAAAATCGAAAAGACAGAAGCAAATAGGTGATTTTTTATTCGAAGTATATTTTGTTTCTATTTTTATTTTTCTCTTTTTTTTTATTTCCTTCGGCGCATATATATACCACTATTATAAAATATAAAAAAAATACAAATTTACCATTTTTCTGGACTTCCGGCCACCGCGAGCGTCAAATGAGAGGAGAATTAATTTTTTTTTAAACAAACAGTTCAAATGAATTTTTTTCTGAGTTTTAGGCCTTATATAGCCTCTTAAAACGACGTCATTTTGGGGCTGGCTTTTAACCCCCAAAATGACGTCGTTTCACTCGACCCGACCCGAATCCGACCTGTGCCCACAAAGGATCCGTTAAAGGGAAGGGCTAATTGCACTTTTAGCCCTTCCGCATTTTTATCATTTTTAATTAGATTTTTATTATTTCAAAATATGGCCTGAACACTTAGTCTGGTTTTCAATTTGGTCTCCCTCGCTGCTACGCGTTTTGGCCAAAAGGATTTATTGCGTACATAGTCCCTCTGTTTCCTCCGCGTGTGCAAATTGGTCCTTTTCTTTTATTCTTGCGTCGAATTGACCTGGAAATTTTTTTTTATTTACAAATTGACCCCTGAAGCTTGTTTGATTTATAATTTAACCCCCGACAACACCCAATTACCAAAATCGACCCCTTCTATTCTGTTCCAAGTTCAATTTGGCCCATTTGCTATATTATTTCATAATTTTTTGATCTTGCAATCAGTTTTGTCCTTTTTCTTTATTGTACTATTGTTTGTTTATTATTACACTATTACTAATATTATTATCATATTTTTATGTACATATATATTATTATTACCTATTATATTATTGTTGGTATTATACTATTACTAATATTATATTATCATTTTTATATATATTATTATTATTATTACTATGTTATTATTATTGTATTACCGTTATTGCTAGATTATTATTATTACTATTCTATCATGCACATATATATTATATTACTATATTATTACTATTATTATATTATTACTATTGCTATCAATAATATTCTATTTATTACTTGTAGTTTTCGTTATTATTATCTATTTCATCATTGCATTATCATTATCGCTATTAATATTATACTATTTTCATATATATATGTAAACATCTCACTTATTTTATGTATACTACCTTCTTATATATATATATATATATATATATGTATGTATATAAATATATCCCACATTACTACTATCATTATATTATTTCTCAATATGCACATATTTTGGCTATTTTATATATATTACCACCATTATTATTATCATTATTTTCTACCATCGTCAATACATATACACCATTGTCACAATACTTTTCTTTCCCCACTACTTACATTCTCATCATTCATCTCCTTGATTTTCCCGACATCTCAATTTTCATAACAATTGATATTTCGTATTAGCAATTCGAGTGAATCGAGCCCTAACTTACTGGGTTCCGGTTTTTCTCGTTTAAGTTAAACAACGGGATATCCCTTTCAAAAATCACAAATTCAAGTTTCAAATCGACATTTCGTATTAGCAATTCGAGTGAATTTAGCCCTAACTTACTGGGTTTCGATTTTTCTCGTTTAAGTTAAACAACGGGATGTCCCTTTTAAAATCGCAATTCAAATTTTAAACAAAACACTTTATCTCAGAAATTCGAAATGTCACGCCCTAACTTACTGGACTCGACATCTAGATACTTCGGATAAGTTTTTTTTATTAAAATAAGGGCAATATTCCTAATTTGGACCTTCGAGAAAACGAACCCTAACTTACTGGGTTCTGATTTCTCATTTGACAAATGACGGGAGATCCTCTTCAAATATAAAACTAAGTTTTAAAAGGCGAGCATAGTTTTGGGAGTCTAAAGTATTGGGCCCTAACTTACTGGACATGATGCTTTATCTCTTCGAAAATAAGAGAGTCTTAATGTCCCTTCCGATCCTTTCAAGTTTTGGAAATAAAAAGTATCTATTTTCGAATCATTTCAAAGTTTTCAACATTAGGACATCGATCAATCAGTTTGGTATCGATTTCGGGCGTGTCGAGGGTGCTAATCCTTCCTCACATGTAATTAACTTTCGAACCCATTTTCTCAAAGTTCGTAGACCAAAAAGCATCGTTTCAATAAACTGAGGCATTTTATTAAAACAAAGGTGATCCGATCACACCCAAATAAAGATCGGTGGCGACTCCCTTCCTTTCCATTTTTAAACCTCAAGTCGACCGCGTTGTTTCCTGTTTTATCAAAAAAATGGTTACCACAGTACGTATCGCAGATGGTACGGTTACACAGAGTGCCTATCTCTATTATTTTGGATAGGAATCCAAGGTTCATATCGCGATTTTGGAAGAAACTGCAGGATGCTTTGGGTACCTGGTTATATTTTAGTACGACTTTTCACCCTTAGTTGGATGGTCAATCCGAGCGTGTTATCCAAATACTCGAGGATATGTTGAGATGTTGCGTTCTTGAGTTTGAGGGCACTTGGGAACAATATTTGCCTCGGATCGAATTTGTGTATAATAGGAACTTTCAATCTAGTATCAAAATGGCACCCTATGAAGTTTTCTACGATCGTAAGTGTCGTACACCACTATATTGAACTGAACTCAATGATAATAAGATACACGGGGTTAACTTGATTATAGAAAATGAACAGAAAGTGGCATTGATTCGAGATAGTTTAAAAGCTGCATCAAATTGACAAAAGCCATACACGTATTTGAAACGTAAAGATTTAGAGTTTCAGATCGGAGACCGGGTATTTTTGAAGGTTTCTCCGTTAAAGATAGTGCTTCGATTTGGACGTAAAGGCAAATTAAGTCCGAGGTTCATTGGACCGTATGAGATCATCGAACGTGTCGGACCTATTGTTTATAGATTAACGTTGCCCTCTGAATTAGAAAAGGCTACATGGGAGCCTGAGGATTCAATGAAGCAATAATATCCAACTCTGTTTAACGGTAAGATTTTCGGGGACGAAAATCCCTAAGGGGAGTGCTGTAACAGTCCGAGTTTGACCCTAATCAGAACGGTGGTTTCGGGACCCCGAATCCGAGTTCGAATAATAATTTAAATGTATTTTCTGTGATAAATATATGTGAATTTACATGTGTGAAAGTTTCATGAGAAAATTTGCTTATTCGTGTGATTAAATTAAGAAAAAGGATTAAATTGTTTAAGAGGTAAAAGTAGCCATTATTTAAATTGGGAGGATTTAATTGACTTGTTTCATGCATGCATGGACTTGCATATCAAATTATCCAAAATTTAAATAAGTGGATGGCATGATGATGACTTCTTCTTTTTTTATTATTTTCTTTTAGAAAGTGGGATTATATTAAAAGCTTATAAATGATTAAAATAAAAAAATACTTAAAAGAATGTGGAAATATTCATCTTTCATCTTTCTTGTTCTTCATTGCTGAATCTAACAAAGAAAAAGGGGGGACTTAAGCTTTCAAAGTTCAGCTATTTGCATGCCACTTGGAGGTAAGTATTTGAGTTGGTTTTTGGTAGATTTTCACATTTTTGAGTTTGTTAGTCTAAATATTATCAAACCCATGAGAAAATTTTAGAGTTGGGAGCATGCTATAGGTTCGGCCATGGATGCATACTTTGATTTTTTTTGTGTTGATGGAAGAATAATAAGCATATGTTCGAAATCAATATGAATTGAGTAGGAAACTTAGAAGAAATGGATGTAGGGTGACTTAAATTATGAAAATGAGTTGTTGAGGGTACGGATGTAAGAATAGATGGTATAAATAGACTTGTTTAAGGAGGAAGAAAATTCGGTCCTCAAGGAGTTAGCTGAAATTCCATGTAATTTTTGTGTTTTATGTGTGGGACTAAATCGCAAGAAATTGAAACTAGAGGGGTAAATTGGTAAATTGATAAGTTATATATTATGATAAATTTTAGTGTTATAAGGGGACTTAAATGAGCTTGAGGGGTATTCGGTCATAGCTCAAAGGTGTATAAATTTTTATATGTTCGAATGAATGAGAAGGAATAGTATTAAGTTGTAAAAATTTTAAATTTATGAATGATAGATTAGAAGAATGGTACAATCATGTGTTACGAATTAAAATGAATGAAGTTTATTTGAATGGACTCTTTTCGAACCTTGTTTTAGATCAAGGAAGGAAAGAATTGGAAATGGATCAGGGGAAAGCTAAATTAAACGAGTAACCGGAACATCTTTACCCTTCAACTATCAAGGTAAGTTATAAGCAATTGGTTTAATTGAGTGATTTTTATAAACAAATGTATATGTGCAAAGGAATTTAAGGTTTCAATTATATTGTAGCTAAAACTAATTGGGTATGAGACAAATATATATTTTTTTAGGTTAACTGAATGCTAGTTGAATAATATACATAAGGATGAGTGTGTATACATGGAATGCCTTGAATATATATGTATTTATATATGTTTTAGAAAGGAGTTAAACATGAATATGAATTGAGATGGACATTAGTACTAAATGTATGGTTAATAATACATTTATATGTATATGTATTTGGTTTGTGCCGAATGTGGAAGTATGAGATGTGGAAATTGAATTGTTGTTATTAGATAATTGTATATACATACATGAGTATGAAATTTGTTATGTTTGGATTGAATAAATAATTAGGTGTTTAAGTTAAGTAATGGCTCTATGTGAGCGATACGTTACTGGAAGTGGCACTGTGTGTGCGAAAATGTTAAGTAGCGGCTCTATGTGAGCGATACGTTACGGGAAGTGGCACTGTGTGTGCAGAAATGTTAAGCAACGGCTCTATGTGAGCGATACGTTACGGGAAGTGGCACTATGTGTGCAGAAATGTTAAGTAACGGCTCTATGTGAGCGATACGATACGGGAAGTGGCACTGTGTGTGCGAAAATGTTACGTAATGGCTCTATGTGAGCGATACATTACGGGAAGTGGCATTGTGTGTGCTGAAAATGTTAAGTAACGGCTCTATGTGAGCGATACGTTACGGACTTGTACTACGTGTACGGATTTTCAAATTTTCCTAAAGGAAGAAAAGACTCAGTGGAGGTATAATAAGTGAGAGTGTCAGGTATTTATATGTTATACTATGGTTCATTATCGAGGTAAATCGAGTAAGCTATTTTGTTATGGACATTTAACATGGAAGTGTTTGAATTTAATTGGTGACCAATTAGATACATTATAAATTAACGATGATATGTATACATTATGTGTACGAATGTTACATTCTAATCCATGTTATGTTTAAATAAATTACAAACTATTCAATTGATTGTATATAGATATTTTACCTCCTTAGCTTATAACTTACTAAGCTTTATATAGCTTACCGTTATGCAATTGTTTGTTCATGGTATAGATATTTAAAGTTGAAGCTCGCACTCGAGGATCCTATCGAAGTCGAACACATTATCACCTATTTTGGTATCTTTCCTTAGAGTTAAATCTTAGAAACTATGGCATGTATAAGCTTGATTTCTCTTGATTTCTTTTGGTTGAAATGTATATAAAAGCCATGCGAAGATGGCTAAAGGTTAAGTCATTTGAGCTTACATGAATTCAGTCTTGGTTAAAGTATTATAGATTTGTTTGGCATGATGAATGGTATTCAATGTTGTTTATATGATATGATCTAATTGCTTATATGATATTTGAATGGTGAAAGCTAGATTTGGCTTGTATGCATTAATGGTTAAAGACATAGAAACAAAATGAATTGACAAAAATGTTATCATGAAATGATCGAATACCCTTGTTTATAAGGTCATGGCCGAATATGGCTAGAAATTGATGCTAAATGGATTGCTTGAGTTAGTTATTAAAATTATGGGTAAGTGAAGTGAGAAATGTCTTAGATAAAGGTGAAATATGTGTATACAATTGAGATGGGTTTTGAAGGTTTTGACAATTTTAGGAATGAAATAAATGGGTAAGCATTATAAGCATATTTGATATTCGGGTTTGAAGGGCCTAGCAATTAGTAAACTGTTAATTGCTTGTAATTAGTCCTTGGTTGATGGTTATGATATTAATGATGTTCTGAAAATTGAATGTTTGATATTAGATGGAATAGGTATATATATACGCATTTTAATGATTGTTAAAATTGGTTTTGCCTTTATCATGAAATTGGTTCCTAAAGAGTACTCAAAGCTTGGGTGAGGTAATGTAATGCCCGTAACCCTAATCTGGTGATGGATACGGGTTTAGGGTCTTACACAGGGTCTTACACGAATCAGTACGATGCCGATGTCCCAGACATGGTCTTACACGAATCAGTATGATGCTGATGTCCCAGACATAGTCTTACACGTGAAGTTCATAACGATGCCAACGTCCCAGACGTGGTCTTATACAAATAAGATATCGATGCCACTGTCCCAGACAGGGTCTTACACAAATCTCAAATCAACGCCAACGTCCTAGACGTGGTCTTACATGATATCAACAGAACATATGTCTATGTCATGACTTAGTCAATCCTATCTATTCATATATGCATACGAGGCTTCTTGAACTTAATTACTATATCGAACTTATCTCAGAATTCAAGTGCATAACTCCTTATAACAAAAACATTCATTAATCATATGAACAATTTCAATTGCATACATATACATTTATTTGTATATTGACTTACCTCGGATTCGGTTTATCGGGATGAAAACAACTACTCGTTAACTTTCGCTTTCCAGCGATATAAATCCGTTTTCCTCGGTTCTTGATCTAAAAATATTCAGAATTAACCATTTTATTCACTATTTCATTCAATTCAATCCATACACACATATTTTGGGCTATTTTCAATTTAGCCCTCACATTTGCACATTCAATCAATTTAGTCCAATTTTCTCAAAACATCAAATTCACCAAATTAATGCATACACATGCTTAGCCGAATATCCCTAGGGACTATATTAATCCAAATATTTCATCAAATTTGCTATTTAGTCCCTCAATTTTTCATTTCCTCAATTTAGCCCTAATTAGCTAAATTCATCAAAAATTCAAGAACAAAGTATGTTCATCAAATACATATCTTTCATCTAACATCATAAATCATCAAAAATCACATGCGTTCATCAAAAGCTCATCTCAAAAACATCATCAATACTCAAAATTAAAACATGGGCTTGATAGTAGACGAAGCAACGATTGCAAAAACGTAGAAATTATGAAAAACCGAAGTTAAAACTTACCTTAATTCAAGCTTGAAGTGGCCAAATATAGCTTAAGGTTTTCTTCTTTTTCTTTCTTTGACTTTTGGCAAGAGAGAATGATAATTATCAACTTTTCCTTGTTTGTTTTATTCCTAACATATTATTATTCCATTTACTAAAGTACCCTTTCATTTAATAAAAGAAAACATATATATAACAATGGCATACTTGACTTTCATTCACCCACTATCTATAATTTTGGCCAAATTGCCACATAAGACCCTCACTTTTACAAAGCCATAACACATTAGTACTTTAACAAATAGCATGCTAGTTTTGCAATCAATGCAATTCAATCCTTTTGTCAAATTAAACACGCAAACGAACAAATTAACTCACGAAAATTTAGCACATGCGTAGTCACATATCAAAGACATAGAAAATAATATTAAAAATATTATACGGACTCGGATTTGTGGTCTCGAAACTACTGTTCCGACTAGGGTATAAACCGGACTATTATAATATGAGTTTGCAGTTTAATGCTAAAATACCAAAATCCAACAAACAATGCAAAAACCAAAAATAAATTATAATCATAAAAGTCCAGAAAATTACTAACGTAAATCACTGTATTTAGTTAGCTGAGAAACTAATCCGAGCTCCTGCACGCCGTCCGATCCTAATTTTGAAGACCACCTGAAATGTATTAAACAAACAAGTGAGCTAAAAGCCCAGTGTGTAACACATCCCAAGCAACAAATTAGAAACACATACACAAACAAATATGTTTTCAAATACAGATTCAAACATGTTCTCGTATGCGGAATCAGATGTATTTTCATAATCAAATACAAATGCAAACATGCATTCAGATACAAATGCAGACACAGATTCAGACTAATTAGGACTCCAATAGTCCATCCATCTAATCACAATGGGTCGTGGTGGTATGCCACTCATATAAGCACAGCTGAGCTGCTAGACAAAAATGTTGTAGTAACCCGCCAGAATCAAATATATGTGGTCGAGCCATTATAATTACAATCAAGCTGCTAGAACAAATATTGCAGATACATCGCCAAAAGGTGCAGTAATACTGCTAGAATCATACTTCCTCCGTCACATATCATATCCCACCTCAATGCACATGCAAATACTAAGAGACATCAGATGCACATATGCCTTGCATGTTTTTCACATCAAAACATGCTAACAAAATTATCAAATCACAAATCAGATACGAATTTCGCATTTAAGACATTCTTGTAATTGATACACATACAATATCCCTATCACATGCAATAGCAAAATATTAGATCTCATGACAAAACATAACTTATAATGTAACACCCCTATCCCGTGGCCGTCGCCGAATTAGGGTTAGAAGCGTTACCGGACAGATCGAAAACATTTACAGAATTTCGCACAATCATTCATCAATATAATTCATAATGTCCCTTAAAGAGGTCATCGAGACCCTAAGCATGCTTATAAACCGAGTCGGGACTAAATCAAAACACATATAAAATTTCATGAAAAATTGAAACTTTTCTAGAATACAGGGGAGACACGCCTGGGGTAGGTAGTGCCTCTCCCACGGCTACATGACACACCCGTGTGACCTCCCGTGGTTACATACCGCCAAAATCAACACTCAAGCACGCCTGTGTGCTAAGTCCGTTATAAGGTCATATACTGCCATTTCTCGTACGACCTGTAGGCACGCCCGTGCCATGGCCGTGTACTAATAAAGCCAGCTACTGACTTGTGCACCACGTTAGATGACACCCCCGTGTCGAGGCCGTGTGCAGTTTAAGTCACATTCTGCCAATTTACCCACGGTGTGAGGCACGCCCGTGTGCCCCAACCGTGTGACATTATATGCCATTTGCAAGACCAAAATGCCACCCAAATGGGTTATACCTACAAGCAACCATTCTCATCACATGTCATGCATATATGGCAACCAAATACATACCAAAATGATCATTTCATATGCATCAAGTCATACCAAAACATAAATCATATGAATCATTCATTCAAACCAACCCAAAACTTGCCAAAACACATGGCTAAGTTCACTTGTTAAACATATACACATATCTAGCCTATACATGCCATAATTAGCTATATACATTTTCATAAGGGTACCAAAATGAGTTTAGTAGTGTGATGACGATCCTTGACGGTCCCGAGCCTTCAGTAGCTTTGACGACCTATTAAACAGAGAAAAACATACGTATAGAGTAAGCTTTACAAAGCTTAGTAAGTCATAATACAAATAAACTTAGCATAAAGGCATATACGCATAAATTACATTGACACATAACATTTACTTAGCAAACTATCACATATTGCTTTGGTTCATATACTTGGACACAATTGCCACATTCATTCATACAAGAATCATATGTATATATATACAACTCTTTCTTAAACGTTCTTGCATCTCATTCTCGTTCTAATATTCAATCATACCTTTCTTCAATCAAAGTTATATAGGTACTTACCTTTTATACACACTTAATATACATGCCAAACGTATCTGAAACGAATATACATTCTCGTAACTGTTCATAGCTCATATTTATTCATTAAACAGTTTGGAATCTAATAAGATACTCGTAAACTCAAAATGATTGTACAATACCAATGTCCCAGACATAGCTAAAATACTCATTCACTCATTCATAGCTTGTTTATAACTCATCAACCACAAAGGTTCAATACATACCTTATCTAACACATAATTATTCAACTTCCAAGCTATTCAATGCTCGATATTACATGTTGATTGTCCTTTAAAATTCATTCAACTTAATCGCACACTCAGTGTTATATACATAATTGAAGCATATTAATCATCGCACACTTAGTGCCTATTCTTTTAATAGACTTGTCTCAATGTCACACACACAGTACCAATTCAATAAGCCGAAGCTTTCATATCATCGCACACACAGTGCTATTCATTTCTTATAATCGCACACGTAGTGCCTATTCTTTTAATCGACTTTTCTCGATGTCGTACACTCAGTGCCAATTCAATAAGCCGAAGCTTTCATATCATCGCACACTCAGTGCTACTCATTTCTTATAATCGCACACTTAGTACCTATTCTTTTAATCGACTTGTTTCGATGTCGCACACACAGTGCCAATTCAATAAGTCAAGCTTGCCAATTCAATGAGCAAGCTTTCATTATTTCACACACATAGTGCCAACCATAAAAGCCAAGCTTTCATTACTTCACACCCAAGCTATTTAACTCCATCATAATTTCAATTACGCACACTTAGTGCCTCATTTCTCAACATCATACATGTAGCATTTCTAATTCAATAACTATCATTCAATTCCAATCACATAGATATAAACTAACAACTTGTATTATATCCGAACTTACTTACTATATTAAACTTATCACGGAATTTATATACATAATCCTCTCATAAGCATCTATTATCAACAATAGTCATATAAACAATTACAATTTCATATAGGTATGTTTATTTGCATAGTGACTTACCTCGGATTCGATTTATCGGAATGAAAACGGCTATTCTGTCACTTTCGCTTTCCCACGATCTAAGTCCGTTTTCTTCGGTTCTTGATCTAAACATATTCAGAAGTAACCCTTTTATTCACTAATTGATTCAATTCAATTCATGGATACACATTTAGGACTATTTGCAAATTAACCCTCATATTTGCATATTTTATCGATATAGTCTATTTTTCTCAAAACATCAAATTCACAAAATCCATACATACACATGCTTAGCCGAATGCATATACATCTCACACAAGTCCATGTTTTCCATCAAATTTGCTATTTAGTCCTTCAAATTACCATATTCTCAATTTAGCCCTATTTAGCTAAATTCATCAAAAATTCATGAACAAAATATGTTCATCTAGCTCATTTCTTTCATTTGACACCAAAAATCATCAAAAAGCTTGTCATATTTTCAATGGCTTATCACACAAACATCATCAATTCACAAAATTAATACATGGGTTTTGTAGCTCTCAAATCAACGATTATAAAAACATAGGAATTATCAAAAATTGATCGAAAACACATACCCGATTTTATGCTTGAACCATGGCTGAATGAACAAGCTTAACCCCTCTCTTTTTCTTTTACTTTCGGCACGCCTAAAGAAAGATGATAATGTTCATCTTTTTCTTTTGTTTATTACAAACAAAATAATATTCATTTGCCATACTATCCCTTTTTCTAAACATTTAATAACAAACATGCATTAATGGCATAATTGTCCATCTAATGTCCACTATCTTAAAAGTGGCCTATTTGCCACTTAAGGCCACAACTTTACAAAGCCACAACACATTGATACTTTAACAAATAGCAAGCAACTTTCACATTTGATGCAATTTCATCCTTTCTCTTAATTCGACACACAAACGATCAAATTATCACACAAAATTTTCACACAGACTATGCCACATATCATACACACAAAAAATATCATTAAAATATTTTTACGACCTTGAATTTGTGGTCTCGAACCACTATTCTGACTAGGGTCTAAATCGAACTGTTACAATTCTCCTCCATTAGGGATTTTCGTCCCCAAAAATCTTACTGTTAAACAGAGTAGGATTTCAATCTCAAATTCAATATCTTTTCTTTTTAAGTCTGCATAGGACTTCTGACGATCAGATGCTGCTTCCAAACAATCTCGGTTCAGATTCACTTTCTATTCTGAATCTTTTATCACATCAACCCGAAGTAACTTATTTTCACTGAGTTCAGTCCAATACAGAGGTGTACGACATTTACGTCCTTGAAAAGCTTCATATGGTGCCATTTTGATGCTCGTTTAAAAATTATTATTATACGTAAATTTGATCAATGGCAGATACTGTTCCCATGAACCATCAAAATCAAGTATACATCATCTTAGCATGTTTTCTAGAATCTGTATGATCCATTTAGACTGACCATCTGTTTGCGGATGAAAAGCTATATTGAAGTGTAATTTTATGCCCAAAGCTTCTTGCAATTTCTTCCAGAATCTCGATGTAAACCTCAGATCTCTACCTGACACAATAGATGGTGACACCCCATGCAATCTCACAACCTCAGAAATATAAACCTCGGCTAATTTTTCAAGGAGATAATCAGATCTTCCCGGAATAAAATGGGCAGATTTCATCAATCGATCAACTCTGACCAAATCATATCTTTCTTTCTCAGAATCTGAGGCAAAATAGAAATAAAATCCATTATCACTCTATCCCATTCCCATTCAGGAATCAAAATCGGTTGTAGCAAACCAAGCAGAACTTGATGTTCAGCTTTCACTTTTTGTCAGACTAAACATTTTAACACAGTTAGATATGTCTCGTTTCATTTCAGACTACCAACAATGTTGCTTCAGATCATAATACAGTAGCTCCTTTCTAATTATCAAATAAGTCATCAATTCTGAGCAACGGATATTTGTTCTTTATTGTCACCTTATTCAACCATCGATAATCAATACACATCCTCATCATGTCATCTTTCTTTTTCACAAACAGGACAGGAGCACTCCAAGGTGAGAAACTCGGTCTAGCGTACCCTCTATCAGTCAACTCTTGCAACTGCGACTCTAACTCTTTCAACTCTGTTGGTGCCATTCTATACGGAGCTATTGAAATAGATCTAGTACTAGGCATCAATTCAATACCAAACTTAACTTCACGAATCGGAGGTAAACCCGGTAACTCTTTAGGGAACACATCAGAGAATTCACAAACAATAGGCACTGACTCAACTTTCTTCTCAGACACTTTCGAATCAATCACATAAGTAAAATATGCCTCATAACCCCTTTTTCAAATAACTTTGAGCTTTCAAAATAGATACACAGCAGGCAATAAATTCAAATCATTAAACTCAACTCGTATAATCTCATCATTTGGACACCTCAAATCAATTGTCTTTATTTTACAGTTCACAACAGCATCATGCATAAACAACCGATCTATACCCAGAATAATATCGAATTCATCAAATGGAAAAAGCATCAGATCAGTAGAGAAACAGATATCTCGAAACATTAACAGACAGTTCTTGCATACTTTATCAACAATGACACTTTTACCTAAGGAGTTTGATACTTTTATAGTAAACTCAGTAGACTCTACAGGTAAAGTCTTGTTGAATACTAAATTCTTGCATATATATGAATGCGTAGAACCAGGGTCTATCAAAGTAATCACAGGAGTATCGTAAAGAGTAAAAGTACAAGTTATCACATCAGGTGATGAAGCTTTCTCACGAGCTCGAATAGCATACGCTCTGACAGGCGCTCTAGCTTCAGATCTGACAACATTGTCTCTCGTAGTTCTCTGACTACCATCGACATTTCTTACGTTCTTTGAAGATCTACCTCTCACAAGTGCACTATCAGATCTCGGATTCTAAACAGTTTCTGGCTCAACTGCTTCAGGACAATCTCGGATAAAATGATCAAGCGATCCACATCTGAAGTAAGCTATGTCGTTTAATCTACAGCTTCCCGGATGTCTTTTTCCACAATGTTTACATTCAGGTCTCTCAGATCAAACATTTCCAACACTGGCCACTGAAGTTGCTGGAGTTTTGGAACTCAATTGCGATCTAGCTCAATTTCTGTTCAAATGTCCCACATTATCTCTAAAACGACTTTGATAATCTCGGAATCTTTTTGGAGTAGACTGAAATGATTTACTCTGAAATCTCTTTTTCATATCACGAGCTTCAGACTCAGCTTTTCTTTTATCCTTCCCGAGTGCCTCAGCTTTGCAAGCTCGGTCAACGAGTACAATGAACTCTTTTATTTCTAAAATCTCGACCAGTAACCGAGTGTCTTCATTAAGGCCATCTTCAAATATTTTGCACATTATAGCTTCAGAAGATACACATTCTCGAGCATATTGACTCAATCTCACAAACTCTTGTTCATACTCAGAAACAGTCATTCGGCCCTGTTTTAGTTCCAAAAATTCCTTCCGTTTCTGATAGACAAATCTCTCACTAATATACTTCTTCCGAAATTCAATCTAAAAGAAGCCCCACGTGACTCACTCTCTCGAAACGACTGAAATCAAAGTTTTCCACCATTGATATGCTGCATCTCGAAGTAACGATACAACACACTTTATGCATTCTTTCAAAGTCAGAGACATCTCATCAAATACCAAGATAGTATTTTCAATCCAGAATTCGGCTTTTTCAGCATCGTCATCTTTAGTAGCCCGAAATTCTTCATCCCATATTTACGGATCTTGTCCACAAGAGGCTTATTCAACAAGTTCGGATGCATATTTGGTGGCACATTTGTAGTCTGAGGGAGATTAACTAGGGACGAGGGTTGTGAAATAGTCGGGTTATTTCTTACGAATTGAGTGAACCACTCACTCATCATCTGGAAGAAAGGTTGTTTAGCTTCTCCCTCTTGACCGCTCGTAATCGGTCTCAAATCAGAGGGCACTGTCCCTTACACGGGATCGGGCGCATTACTTTCTACGTCGTCAGCTATGGCTCTTTCGGGATCCATTACTATATGAAAATCACATTTTATACGTCAGGATTCATCACACTATCACAATTCAAATATATGGCATGTATAGCTAGACTATGACACGCTACATTAGTCCAAGAATCTACTAAACCGTAGCTCTGATACCAACCAAATGTAACACCCCTATTCCGTGGCTGTCGCCAGATTAGGGTTAGAAGTGTTACTGGACAGATCAAAACATTTACAGAATTTCGCACAATCATTCATCAATATCATTCATAATGTCCCTTAAAAAAGTCATCGAGACCCTAAGCGTGCTTATAAACCGAGTCGGGACTAAATCAAAACACATATAAAATTTCATGAAAAATTGAATCTTTTCTAGAATACAGGGGAGACACGCCCGTGGGGGTAGGCCGTGCCTCTTCCACGGCTACATGGCACACCCGTGTGACCTCCCCGTGGTTACATACTGCCAAAATCAACACGGCTAACAAGCATGCCCGTGTGCTAAGGCTGTGTCCTATAAGGTCATATACTGTCATTTCTCGCACGACCTATAGGCACGCCCGTGCCATGGCCGTGTACTATTAAAGCCAGCTACTGACTTGTGCACCACGATTAGATGACACCCCCGTGTCGAGGCCGTGTGCAGTTTAAGTCACATTCCGCCAATTTACCCACGGTGTGAAGCACGCCCGTGTGCCCCAACCGTGTGACATTATAGGACATTTGCAAGACCAAAATGCCACCCAAATGGTCATATCTACAAGCAAACATTCTCATCACATGTCATGCATATATGGCAACCAAATACATACCAAAATGATCATTTCATATGCATCAAGCCATACCAAAACATAAATCATATGAATCATTCATTCAAACCTTAAAACAACCCAAAACTTGCCAAAACACATGGCTAAGTTCACTTCTTAAACGTATACACATATCTAGCCTATACATGCCATAATTAGCTATATACATTTTCATAAGGGTACCAAAATGAGTTTAGTAGTGTGATGACGATCCTTGACGGTCCCGAGCCTTCAGTAGCTTTGACGACCTATTAAACAGAGAAAAAAACATGCACAGAGTAAGCTTTACAAAGCTTAGTAAGTCATAATACAAATAAACTTAGCATAAAGGCATATACGCATAAATTACATTGACACATAACATTTACTTAGTAAACTATCACATATTGCTTTGGTTCATACACTTGGACACAATTGCCACATTCATTCATACAAGAATCATATGTATATATATACAACTCTTTCTTAAACATTCTTGCATCTCATTCTCGTTCTAATATTCAATCATACCTTTCTTCAATCAAAGTTATATAGGTACTTACCTTTTATACACACTTAATGTACATTCCAAACGTATCTGAAATGAATATACATTCTCGTAATTGTTCATAGCTCAAATTTACTCATTGAACAGTTCGGAATCTAATAAGATACTCATAAACTCAGAATGATTGTACAATACCAACGTCCCAGACATAGCTAAAATACTCATTCACTCATTCATAGCTTATTTATAACTCATCAACCACAAAGGTTCAATACATTCCTTATCTGACACATAATTATTCAACTTCCAAGCTATTCAATTCTCGATATTACATGTTGATCGTCCTTTAATATTCATTCAACATAATCGCACACTCAATGCTATAGACATAATTGAAGCATATTAATCATCGCACACTTAGTGCCTATTCTTTTAATAGACTTGTCCCGATGTCGCACACACAGTACCAATTCAATAAGCCGAAGCTTTCATATCATCGCACACACAGTGCTATTCATTTCTTATAATCGCACACTTAGTGCCTATTCTTTTAATCGACTTGTCTCGATGTCGCACACGCAGTGCCAATTCAATAAACTGAAGCTTTCATATCATCGCACACACAGTGCTATTCATTTCTTATAATCGCACACTTAGTACCTATTCTTTTAATCGACTTGTCTCGATGTCGCACACACAGTGCCAATTCAATAAGCCAAAGCTTTCATTACTTCGCACACACAGTGCTATTTAACTCTATCATAATTTCAATTACACACACTTAGTGTCTCATTTCTCAACATCATACATGTAGCATTTCTAATTCAATAACTATCATTCAATTCCCATCACATAGATATAAACTAACAACTTGTATTATATTCGAAGTTACTTACTATATTAAACTTATCACGGAATTTATATGCATAATCCTCTCATAAGCATCCATTATCAACATTAGTCATATAAACAATTACAATTTCATATAGGTACGTTTATTTGCATAGTGACTTACCTCGGATTCGGTTTATCGAAATGAAAACGACTATTCTGTCACTTTCACTTTCCCGCGATGTAAGTCTGTTTTCTTTGGCTCTTGATCTAAACATATTCAGAAGTAACCCTTTTATTCACTAATTCATTCAATTCAACCCATGGATACACATTTAGGGATATTTGCAAATTAACCCTCATATTTGCACATTTTATCGATATAGTCTATTTTTCTCAAAACATCAAATTCACAAAATCCATACATACACATGCTTAGCCGAATGCATATACATCTCACACAAGTCAATATTTTCCATCAAATTTGCTATTTAGTCCTTCAAATTACCATATTCTCAATTTAGCCCTATTTAGCTAAATTCATCAAAAATTCATGAACAAAATATGTTCAAAGCTCATTTCTTTCATTTGACACCAAAAATCATCAAAAAGCTTGTCATATTATCAATGGCTTATCACACAAACATCATCAATTCACAAATTTAATACATGGGTTTTGTAGCTCTCAAAGCAACGATTGCAAAAACGTAGAAATTATTAAAAATAGATCGAAAACACATACCCGATTTTATGCTTGAACCATGGCCGAATGAACAAGCTTAACCCCTCTCTTTTTCTTTTACCGAATGAACAAGCTTAACCCCTCTCTTTTTCTTTTACTTTCGGCACCCCTAAAGAAAGATGATAATGTTCATCTTTTTTTGTTGTTTATTGCAAACAAAATAATATCCATTTACCATACTATCCCTTTTTCTAAACATTTAATAACAAACATGCATTAATGGCATAATTGTCCATCTAATGTCCACTATCTTAAAAGTGGTCTATTTGCCACTTAAGGCCACAACTTTACAAAGCCACAACACATTGATACTTCAACAAATAGCAAGCAACTTTCACGTTTGATGCAATTTCATCCTTTCTCTTAATTAGACACACAAACGATCAAATTATCACACAGAATTTTTACACAGACTATGTCCCAATCATACACACAGAAAATATCATTAAAATATTTTTACGACCTCAGATTTGTGGTCTCGAACCACTGTTCTTACTAGGGTCTAAACCGGACTGTTACATATAACATGCCATACCACATTATTATACTTATCAAAACTTACTTAGCACGCTTCCTGCACATACCTACGTGTTTATACCGAAACTTATGCTTTTCTAGGCCTACATAATGCATACGGACCCAATTTTCAAGTCCCTTAATTAGCCCCTAATCAAGCCTCAAAATTGGTCTAAAAGGCCCACATAGCCGTGACCAGCCCATGTGGTCCACACAGTTTACCAATCCAGGCCGTGTAATCACACATGGTCGTGTGCTCCACACGATCATGTGGTGCACACAGTCTACCACACGGTCGTGTGGTCCACACGATCATGTGGTGCACACAGTCTACCACACGACCGTGTGGTGCTGGACAGTTTTGAAAATAGCCTCTGTTTCGTAATTTTTCGAGTTTCAAAAACAGCCACGATTCGAAGTTCTCAGACTCCATAATGGTGAAAGTAACCAAAAGTACGTTCTGGTTGTCATCTTGTACAACCGCAATCAGGAGTATTTGCGTATATTTACCATAAAGTTAAGTACCATCCACCTGCACCAATGACTTATAGTGGGAGAAAGCCCTAACACAGGGATCAAACATTCAAAAAAATCAGTGGAAAACTCATCTCCCGGTTGTATTTCGTAAATCGGGCCTTTGTGCAAAGATTGTTTACAAATCAATCATGGTACCTAGCACATACTCCTGCATCACAACTATCCACCCTTGAAGTTCGTTATGTAACGCATCACAGTCATCATAGAACTACTCTATTGCCATCTGTTTCACCCACCATGCTTTTTTGTATGACACTCTGTAGTTGAATCGAACTTTGCATGTTCGAAATAAGAACTGATACAAGAATGGTGGTGTGTCTTTTACCAATGACGTGATGTAGTTGCAGATTATTTTCGCATCCAATTTTCAGTGGTCTTGCATCATACGTCTAGCGTGCATGTATGAGGCCCTTCTAATTTTCTAATTGTCTGTATTTGAGTCCTCTATATTAATGCAGCCCAAACCCACTAGTCACAATCGTTGTTGGCCATCCAATATTCCCCAACATATAAAGTCTGTGTTGACTTCAATACTTTGTAATCCACTAACAACTTCATGTTGTATCGCTTTATTGCATATAGACAGTCTTTTCTTGTTATCAAACTGTTGAACTACGAACAACTCTCCAACCTCCAAATCTGCCTCCATCAGGTGAGCAAGTACTATATCTGGGTATTTGAGAAACTCACATGCAAGCACCACATCAGGTTTTATGCTCGACATGTGGGCCCCTGGATCATTTCGTATAACTATAACAAATCTCGTGTTCCCGACAAAATAGGGATGCACATCTTGACCCTTTACCGCGTCTTCATCGTTTATATCTTCCGAGACATTATCCAAATAGGGGTCATTGAATTCTTCAAGATTATGGTGGGACTGACGTTCATTATTGGACCCTTCATCACCATCTGCTATGATGCCCAACACCTCCAGATGTATCTCTAGATGGGGACCCGAGATTAGGTTGTTATGCGAACATCCACTATAGTTTGGATTTTCGAGTGTTTGTAATGTCCCTCCACAGCTCGATTGATCTTCCCAGCAGACATTAAGATCAAAATCAAATCCGTAATGCTGACTTACTAGATGGACAATTTGAACAGGTTGGGGTTCGGCTAACTTTGCTAATAACTCAACCGGTTAGGGATTTTCGATCTCAATGGGGCCAATAAATTACGATCATTGTGACCATATCATTATCATCTACATGTTCCATATCCAAGAACTTCAATGGATCCATTGAAATTGGAAATTTGTAAAACAATTTTAATATTTGCTTCCCACAACGAGTAGTTATCTTTGCACTGGTCTTCCGTTTCATTTCTGACAGCATTACACACTTATTGAATCTCATTCCTATTTTTTGGCGACTTTGAAATACATAGCTTTCTTCAGTTGTATTTACCATTTCTCCATCGAAATTAACATACATTAACAACATTTGGTTATTCATCTTCAACCTCCTTAACAAAACACTGATATGACTTTATTTTTTTTTCTTGAATTGTTAAAGCAAAAAAAAAAACTCAATCAAAACACAAGAAAATTCAATATATAGTTTGGGTGTCGAGAACGAGATAGTCGACGCTAAAAAAATCAAATTTTCTTAACACAGGTGTCGACCACTAGAAACATGACACCAAAAAAAAAATTATTTTTTTTTACTAACATGGGTGTTAACCACCACAGTGAAAACAAATATATATATATATATATATATATATAGAAAAAATTATTATTTTTACTTGTTTTAGCCACTACAATCACAAAATAAAAAAATTACTTACATGGGTGCCGACACCAAAAAATATCCAAAAAATAAATTTATTTTTGGTGGTGCCGACCACGTGTACACCGGCACCTAATAAAAATTTATTTTTTGGACTGGAGAAAAATACCTATATTATACAAAATATGAAAAGAAAAAATACATACCGGTGTCGACTATTACACTGTCAACACCAAATTTTTTTTAAAACCCCCCAACAATTAATAGCCAATGATGGGGGAATGATTGACTTGGGTGCCAACCATGAGACGACTTCGGTCTCATTATCTGAATGTGGTGACTTCGGTCACATTATCTGAATGTGGTAACTTCGGTTACATTATCTAAACGTGGTGTCTCATGACACAATTATTTAATCTGGTGGCTATGCCACGAATTTTATATGGGCGATGAGCACGTCGTCTGCAGCGACTGCCTTCGATGGAGTGTAGCAGAAGGAGGGTTGACTTATTAGTCCCCACGATGTGCAGGTTGGTACGGGGATGTGTAGCGGATGGCATCTAGGTTTGGGTTTGGGTTGCATCATTATTTTATCTGTACATCAATGTGCATGTGATATGTTATGGTATGCCTGATCTATTAAATTTTAGTGTTGTCTGCACATTGAGTCTGTTGACTCACCCCGTTGTGGGAACATTTTTCAGGTATTGAGCAGTGATGGACCGGGACGGCAGAACTTGTGGTGGCCATGCTCAGATTGAAGTCTTATTCAATATGGACTCTTTATTTTATTTAAGTATTTAAGAATTTTATTTTGGGTTTCTACTTGATGTAATAAGGCCATAGTTTTATTTCTTTATTTTCATTTTCAATTATTATGTTCACGAATTATTATCAATTAAAGTTTGAGTAAATTTATTTTTTTTGTAAAATAAACCCTAATTGTTTTGTCACCTTAATTAATTGGATTTCAATATAAGATAAAACTGATTTTTTTCCCACACAAGCCCAACCCAAAACAATATTTTCTTAATAATCGCACAAGTTTTTTTTCCAAGGAACAAAAGAATTTGAAACCGGTTTACTTAAGGAACATACCAGATCCGGACCAGGCTCGTGGGCCGGGTGTGGGGTGTTTCATTGAATCTCATTCCCATTTTTTGGCGACTTTGAAATATATAGCTTTCTTCAGTTGTATTTACCATTTCTCCATCGAAATTAACATACATTAACAACATTTGGTTATTCATCTTCAACCTCCTTAACAAAACACTGATATGACTTTATTTTTTTTTCTTGAATTGTTAAAGTAAAAAAAAAAAAAAACTCAACCAAAACACAAGAAAATTCAATATATAGTTTGGGTGTCGAGAACGAGATAGTCGACGCTAAAAAAATCAAATTTTCTTAACACAGGTGCCGACCACTAGAAATACGACACCAAAAAAATTAATTTTTTTACTAACATGGGTGTTAACCACCACGGTGAAAAAAAATATATATATAGAAAAAATATTATTTTTACTTGTGTTAGCCACTACAATCACAAAATAAAAAAATTACTTACATGGGTGCCGACACCAAAAAATACCCAAAAAATAAATTTATTTTTGGTGGTGCCGACCACGTGTACACCGGCACCTAATAAAAATTTATTTTTTGGACTGGAGAAAAATACATATATTATACAAAATATGAGAGAAAAAATATATGCCGGTGTCGACTATTACACTGTCAACACCAAAATTTTTTTAAAACCCCCCCAACAATTAATAGCCAATGATGGGGGAATGATTGACTTGGGTGCCAACCATGAGAGGGCTGACACCATCCTCCACTATTCATTTTAGATTATTCCGTCATTATTTTTTAAATTAAGTTATTTTTATAAATATTTAATTTTCATAAGTTAATTGAGTAAAAAACCCTATCTATTGAACAACTTGTTTTCACGTTTCACAAAAATCTATATATCATAAATGTGAACTTCCATTAATTTAGTTATTATTACAGTATATTTTTATTTTATAGATATTTTATGTAAAATTCATAAAATGTTAAGCATGGTAAAATTTTGTCTGAAAATATAATTATTTTAAGCGTTGAACTAAAATTTATTTATTTTCTATCTAAACTTTTAATAAACATATCATAACTTAACAATAAATGATTTGTAATATAATAATTTTATTGTTTCGTTTATTTTCAATACAGATGTGATCCACATTTGAATAAAAAATATTTTAATATACATAAATTTTTAATAAATTAAATATAATTAAATATTACATTATAATAACTACTTTAATATAATAATACATATCAAAATTTATAATTTACATACTTTAATCGTATTAACTTCGAATTTCAGATAAATCCAACATAATATAATAAAGTAGTATATTAAGATGAATAAAACAAAAAATTCCTAATCTGCCAAGTATCTGTTTCTTCCTTCTCTTCTAAATGGGGGACCGGAGGCTCACCCCCCACCCATTTTATACTAAAACCGTGGGAGGGGAGGCAGCCTCCCAACATTCAAAATATTTTTTAAACGTTACAGATTAAAAATAAATAAATAATAACTCCGACTTGTACGTCCTTGACGTTGCTGACGCAATTGACGCGACTGATGTAATATGATCGGTCAATCACGACTTTTCCCTATTTACCTTTTGGTCTTTTCTTTTCGATTTTTTTAAAAATGATCTAATATTTTTTTACTTTATGCATAAATGCCCCTTTTTTCTTTCTTTCTTCCACCACACTCCCTCTCCCACTCTCTTTTTTTTTTTCTTTCTTATTCATTTTTTCCCACACTTTCTTTTTTCCTCATCCTTCCTTTCTTCTTCTATTTAAAACTCTACCCTAATCTTTATTATTTTCACCGCTCCACCCAATCCTTTATTTTTCTCCATTTTGTTAATTATATCGTCCATTTGATTTATAATCTTTAATTTATTATATCCAATTAAACAACTATTTACCATCACGGAAAATATGTCAAATAGCTATTAATTTTCCTAAACTTTTTCCTTTAAATACAATTCCCCTTATATTTCTATTTTTTTAATTACGCCTTATCAAATAATTAATTCACATTATGGAAATAATTTAAATAGAAATTACTTTACATTGGCAACATTTCAAATAACTATTAATTTGCATAATTCGAAATTATAGTTTACAAAATATAATTTTACATTGGCAACATTACAAAATAATTTCAAATAATTTACTTTAGTACGTGATTTATATTTTCCTACATTTAAAATAAAGAAGATTGAAAATTGAAACATAAAAAATACAACGAAACATAAACGACCATGTTTAACAGAAACATGAACCAGTTTTTCAATACTAATAAAACTTAAATAAATGATGAATTCGATTTTGTTCAAGACCAACAGCATTGTATCTTACAATTTGAAAAAGACCATGTTTAATGACAACACGAGCAAGTTTCTCGGCACTAATATTTGCAACTCGAACACTGTTGATATTGATAATCTCACTCGTGCTATTCAACTGGGATTCCAATGCCGTTGACCCAGGGAATCCCAGATAATCCACCCGTTGGTTGCATAACCAATTTGAACCCGTTATCGCCCTACCGCGACCAACGAAAAGACTTACAAAACCAATTTAGACCCGTTACAGCATAAGTCACTGGCAATCAAGATCCCTATTTTTACTTGAAATCATCACTACATATGAAATTAATGAAGCAAATCTATACCTCCGAAAAGCACCATTAAATTTTCTAGTGTCCAAGCTCCACTAGATCATTGTTAAATAAAACATACCTTCAAATTATAATTTTTTTCTAAATAAACAAAAACACAAAAGAAAATCCCCATCTCCCTTCCCTTCATCCTTTAACATAATAAAATTCTAAAAAAAAAAAAAATCTTCACCTTACACTGATCTTTCATCAATGTCATTGGCACCACAAAATAAAAAAAAATTAAACTGCATATTTAAACATCGTTGACGTCAATGTCATGGCACCAAAAAAAAAATACACAGTGGTGACACCAAAGTCATTAGCTCCACAAAATAAAAAAATATTTTTTTAAAAATAAAAAACAATTAAAAAAGAGGTTGATGACTGACGACACCAATTTATTTGGCACCACAAAAAATTTGACATTTCGTGATGCCAATCTAATTGGCACCACCCAAATTTTTTTTTTCACTTCCACAAAGTACTACTAATATGGGTACAGGTATTTGGTATTTATGCGGGTGACGCGATATGCATTGGCACCACTCAAAACAATTGTTTTTTATTCTATCGGTCAATCATTGGTTGACGTGACAGTAGTGGCAAAGCCAGAACAATTTTCTAGAAGGGTCGTGCAGCCCTTGGCTTCGCCTCTGCATGGCAGGTGGCGACGCTAATAAAATTGACACCACCCATGTTCACTGTTCATTTCACGTCATTTACATACATAATTATAAAAGCGAGTCATTTTTATAAATAATAAAAAATTTTGAATATTTTTATAAAAAAGCCGAGGTTAATTTTTGCTCTCTTTTCTTAAATTCTTTATTTTCCTTTTTTTGTTATTATATTTAACTTCTTTATTTTTTCTTATTATTTTTGAATTTTAATTAATTTCACCACTAACTTTAATTTTCTAAATAAAATTTTATCATTTTAAAACAAAATTTAATGGAAAAGTATTATTTCAAATTTTTTAATAGTAACAACTAAGTTACTTTGTAAAATTAGTAAAATTATAAATTAACTTGATTATTTAATGGAAGGAAGACTTGTAAGTTTTAAAATATATAAAAAAATATTTTATTTTTATAAATAAAATTTTATTAATATTTAATATTATGTTAATTAATTAATTTAATATTTAAATAAAATATTTAAAATAAATTTATTAAATTTAACTTAAGTTAATTTAAATTAAAATCAAACAGTAAAATTTAATAAAAACCAAGCTTTAATTTCAAAATTCATTCAAATAAAACTTAAGTGACAAAATTCAGTTAAAATAAAATAGTAAATTTACTATTAATTTAAAAGTACAATGACAAGTATCAACAAAGCCAAAGCATAGTAATAAATTTTAATTTCTATCTAAAATATAGTGACAAATTTGTACATTAACCCTTAAAAAAAAAATCTAACATTGTTAATCTATCTTAACAAATTATAAAATGACATGGAATTAAAATAATCCACGTGTTGCATAGTGATTTGTTCACATTGTTACATAAGCCAAAAACTAATAGAGTTAACATCTTGAGTAATGTGTATAGTAACAACAGAGTTTACCGTATTATGAGTTAGATTGTATTTTATTTTATTTATTAAAAGTTGATAAATTAATCGATGTATATTAGATTAAATGGTAAAATGGTTCTTCATTTAAAAATTCATCTATTTCTACTATAAAAACGGGTCTCCATAAATCAACATAAGGTACACTTGATATACTACATATCACTTTTAGTTATTCAATTAGTCATGTCCGTTCTTAATAATAAAATGATGAAGAGGAAAAATGTAATTTGACAATTAGTACAAGAGCTTCCATAATATTTTTATCCAATTTTGACAAAAAAATCATATATCAATTTAAAAAAAAGGTCATTAATTTCAAGTAACAAATTTTATTCTAACTATTTAACTTAATTCGATTTTATAAATGCATCAACCCAATTCTTTTAAAAAATAACACTAAAATATAAAGAAAAAGCTACATATCTCGGGCAAATATCCAAAATATACAAAAAAATTAAAAAATTACGGAAATGGGCCAATTTGTAGAAAATTTACGGAAAGGGCCATTTCCCCAAAAGCGCGTCACGTCGGTAGCGTTTTGGGAAATTGACAAAAGCGGCCCGGGAGGCATTTTATCCACCTCAAGAAACGCGTCCCACGAGGTGCGCTTTTTGTGAGGTGGACAAAACGCCTCCCGGTGCGCGCTTTTGGTCGATTCACCCAAAACGTCTTGACGTGGACGCTTTTGCCCTACCTCTCAGATGAAATTTTTTTGAAGTTTTTGGCCCAATAGTCTCCGCAAAATAATTTTGAGGAGACGTTTACAACAAACAAAGGCCAAAAACACTTCCAAAGAGGTGCACCACAAGATGCGTCTTGGCAAAGCGCCCCGTGGCCAAAAACACCTTCCGCAGTAATTCTCGATCAAATTTTGGGCATTTTTGGTAAATTACCCACATATCTCCTCTTTTTTATATGAATTTTGCACGGATAAACTCTATCATAATTTACTTTTCAAATATATTATTTATTGATGAAATTAGCATAAAATAAAATAAAATAGGCTAAACTTGAAAAAAATATTGATTTTAAAAAACATTTAAGGAAATGTAATCTTTTTTATATTTAGGAAAATAGGTCAATTTTAATAGAAAACACGTCCAACAAGACGTGTTTTCTGACATTTTAATATATTAGCTTTTTTGGTTAAATGTTAGTGGTTTTGTTTTTAAATCTCTGCTCGATTTTTTCCTATTTTCATTTGTATTTTTATTTCACGTTGTTCCAACCTTTACTTTTATTTTTAATTACTATTTTAATACCTTCACAACTCTTTTGGTTAGATGATTAAATAATAGTGATTTAATTCTTAAATCATAGGTTTGATTCTCTCTTAAGCACATATGTATATTTTATTTCATGTTTTTCAAGCTTTTTTAATTAATAAATATATTATTTTCAAGTTTTTATTTTTAATTCATCTTTTAATTAATAACTCTTTTATTTATAAAATAAATAATTATTGCCAAATATTATTATTTTTAGCAAATATAATTTTATGTGTGAAATATTTATTTTTCAATCCATATCATGAGTGTAGTAAATTTTAGTATTATATATTTTTGCATGTGTATTTGAAATAATTATTTAAAATATTTCACATATAAACATAATTATATATTTTTTTTTGAGTAAAATAGATTGGGCTTGTATTAAAAACCAAAAAAACTAAACATGACCCATAACTAATGGCCCGTTCAGCCTAGCCCAAAAGGGCCTTAGTCAAGAAGTATCTAGAAGAGTAAGTTTCCTAAATAAAATAAATAAATAAAACAAATCAAAAAATAACTGTAAATTAGCTGGAAACCAGCTGCCCCTATCGCCCAATCAATGCGTGTAACCTCTTCAGACTTTTCCTTTCTGTCATATCACACTTAATGGAGGTTTTCATTTCCGAGAAAGGCATTAATGACTCTTTACTACTCTGCTTTGAAACATAATTATATTTGAAATATTTGAAATATCATACTCACAATGTAGATAAAAAACAATGATTTTTGAAATATTTTACATATAAAAATAATAATGATATTTGAAATAATTGTTTGATTTTATAATATTAGAAATCACCATACCCACAATATTAGGTAGAGAAAATAAATATTTGATATATAAATGTTATATATAAAGAAAAATATATCAAAAAAAGTTGATGTTTTAAAATATAAAATATATTTAACATAATGATAAATATCAATTTTATCAAAAATATATTTTTATTATATAATTGACAATAATTATTTGATTTTATAAATAAAAGAGTTATTAATTAAAAGATGAATTAAAATAAAAAACTTGAAAACAATATATTTGTTAATTAAAATAAAAAAAAAGCTCAAACAAAGATGAAAACAAAAATACAAATGTGCTTAGAAGAGGCATTGAACTTAGAACTTAAAGATAAAATCACTATTATTTAATCATTTAACTAGAAGAACTAATGTATTAAAAACAATAATTAAAAATAAAAGTAAAAGTAAAGCTTAAAACATGAAATAAAAATAAAAATATGAGTATGAGAGAAATAAAACTCGGGACTCAAAGATAAAACCACTAATATTTAACCATTCAAAAGATAAAATCTCCTCAAGTAGGATCAAAGAAATTAATGTGTTAAAAAATCAGAACACTTTCTCTTTCACTTTTCAAAATCAACCTATTTCTCTGCATGTAAAAAAGTGATACAATTCCCTTGAATATTTTTTAAAATAGCATTTTTTTTTTGTATTTAGCGAATATAATTATTTATTTACTCAAATCAACTTAAAATTAAATCAAATACGTTAAAAGTGAAATATCCCAAAAATTTAAAACACACACACTCTTTAGATTGTGGAGTTTTCAAAGTCCACGTGTACCACTTTCCTAACAAGAAAATTGTAACATCCTAAATTAGGGGCTGTGCGTTGGAGCATAATTCACGAGTTAGTAGGCTTGAAGAATGGTTGGGATGTGTTTTAGGAGTTCTTAAAGCTCGAGGACCAAAAAGGGAAGCTTTGGAAATTTTTGAAAATTTTGGGTTAGAAAGGGAATTTGGGCAAGGAAGCCTTAAGAATAAATTTTGGTGTTATGGCATAACAATCACCACAGTAAAGTGGCTTTCATACGCCACTTAAGGCTTGGGTTTAGCGACATAGCAGTCGGGGGTTCGAGCAACGCTTGGCATGGGTTTTATTTTTTGCGTTGTATCTTGTGATGGGCTTAAGTAGGAAGGCTTTAAAATTAAATGATAGAGTTCTATGACATGAAAGTTGATTGGGAGAAATGGCACAGGGCGTTAGAAGAGAGGCGTGGCGCTTGGACTCGTGTTCGAGTCTGGGGTAGCACATGTGTGCGTTTATTTTTGTTTTAGCGCTAAAGCATAAGGAGCCAACGAAGGATGGTTTATAAGAATGTCGCGACGAGTTATGGCATGAAAGGCGCGTTAGAAAAGTGGCAGGAAACTTGGGGATTCTCTCGTGTTCCGTGTTCGAACCTATAGGCAAACAAATGCAACTTTTCTTTTTCTTTTATTTTTTGGTTGTCATGAAAGGAGAGGAAGAATTTGGCAAGAAGTTGGACTCTTTAAGTGATTGAGATTAGGCTTAATTTTTGCACATTAGTTTCAAATTGGAAGGGAATGTATTAGAAGTTTATTTTCTTTCAAATTGTATAGAGATTAAGGTAAGATAATTACGCTTTATTTGTGATAATTAGTGGCTGAAATTATCAGCATAGAGGGAAGAATTGGCCAAGATTGGGACTCTTGGGGGCTGTTCAAAACTAATTTTTGTATACTAGTATAGCCAAAAAATTCCAACAATCGTTTACTTTTCTTTTCCCTCATTGTTTAAATTCCCTAGGGAATTCTTCAAAATTTTCCAGCTTTCTTCTATTTTATTTGGCCAAAACCACCTTTGATTTCTCTCACCTATTCTCCTTTTCTTTCTTCCACCATTGGCGAATAATCCACCACTTTGTCGCGAATTTCCTCTCATTGTTATTGATAAAATTCCAGATCTTTTCCTACTTCTTGTTCTTCCTCTTTTCACATAAGCCGAACCTTGTTTATTATTTTAACCAACAATAGCCGAATTCCCTTCTCCCTACTTTGAGAAGTCTTGGCTGAATATCAAAGCAAGGGTGGTCCTTTTTTAGTGTGTCTCAATCGGTCATAAAGGAAGGTACTCCGGATTTTGGAAATAGGCACGTGAAGCCTCCATTTGTTAGCAATTTTGGTAAGTGATGGTAAGGATGCAGTAAACCATTTATTTGGTTTTTGAAAGGCAATTTTGTGATACTAATGATTGCCGATTATAGGAAGTGAAGCGAGTCGCAAATCGGTGCTATAGTTATACTTGAAGGCGTTTAGGGACAGAAAAGCTAGGGTGGTCGATTGTCTCTTTTGGGATTTAGAGTCATCATTAGAATCAGGTGTGTACATACACACCTTATAACTTTTTAAAAAAATGCTAAGTGTTATATGTATGCTAAATCTGACTTGTGTAGATTTGGGAATCAATACCATAATAGTATAAACAAGGATTCGGGTAAGTCTTTGTTGCTATGAGCTTTCTTTTGATGCTTTTGGGAAGCATGGCATATTTGGAATATGTGGCTTATAATATATGGCTCATGATAGATCTGTTGGATATTGATAAATAAATCTATTGGCATGATAATTGTTAATTATATAGTATTGTTTGATGTGGGATTAAATGAGTGGAGGGGGAAGTGATATTCGTGTCGACGGACACTAGTGGTTTGGTACCACATTGTGACTACGGTCACTAGAGGTTTGGCACCTCCAGAGGTTTGGCACCTCATAGCGTCTCGTCCCAGTGGTTTAGTACCACAGTGGGTTGGCCCCACGGATTATATTATGGGATTGACGCCAGTGATTTGGTATCACACGATGGGTTGGCCCCATCAATCGATTTGTGTCTTCGGACACCGGAGGTTTGGCACCTCCAAGGATTTGGCATCACATTTGTGACTTTAAGTCACCAGTGGTCCAGCACCACCAAAGGGTTTGGTACCACGGGGTAGAGAAAGGCGTTTGGATGGCTAGGTTGGGTGCTATATTTAGTGCATGTTTAATTGTTATAAATTGTGTATGTTGTTGTACTAAACCGGAAAAGGGTTACACATCGAGTCTTGGTGACTCACCTTTTCCTTTAATATTTTCGGTGACACGTAGATAGCGTATGAGGAGCCGATGAACTCGAGGTGGCCATGCAATGGAAATTAAATTTACTTTGAAGTATTTTATTTTATTTTAGTTTTATTCTATTTGGGTTTTATTTAATTAAGTTGTAATAAGGCCTCCTAAGTTTATTTTATTTATTTTCATGATTGGACTAACTATTTAAATTACATTGCAACTTTAAAATGATTCCACAAGTTTCTTAAAATCAAATGAAAAATATTTTATTGTGCCATCGGTACATTAAAATCAGAACAAAATTTTGACTTAATAATTCTTCATACAACTCAATGGTTTTAAAACAAGACAAAAATCTTTTGCCTTAAATTTAAATCGGCTAACAAGGGTTTTCAAAATGTTTTCTCTGTAACATACCGAATTTGGCCATAACGTTTGGGCCGGGTTTGGGGTGTTACAAAAATAGCTCTCCATTTTCTACTTCAATTTTCTTCAATAATTTACAGTCACTTTTCTTGCATCGGTAATTTAAATATACATTCCATATCGATCCTTGATGTGTATTAGCATGGGTTACATTCATAATCTAGAAATTTATACTGGCGATGGCCATTGAAATCTCTGCTTCCAACAGCCTGAATCATTGCAGCGATTACTATGGGTTCACGGTAGATCAACATCGTAATGCTCCCATTCATGGCTCACGGCCATCTTATACCATTTCTATCTCTCGCGACACAAATCCACCATCGCACTGGCTTCAACATAGCCATTGCCAATACCCCTCTCAACATTCAGTATCTCCGTTCCACTTTTCACCACCATCAACACCCTCCTCCATCGATCCACTTATTTAAGCTCCCATTCAACAGTGCAGGCCATGGCTTGCCACCCAACTCAGAGAAGACTGAAAACTTGCCTTTGGATCAAATCGGTAAACTTGTTATTTCATCTGTTTCCCTCAAGACCCCATTCCATAACTTCTTGTTAGATATCATAAAGAAACAAGGAAAGCCCCCACTTTGTATCATATTAGATGTTTTCTTCAGGTCGGTTGTCGAGGTTGCCAACATTATGAACACTGTAAACAACACTTTTGCTACGGGTGGAGCTTATGGAACCTTGGCTTTATTTTCCTTTTGGTTGAACCTCCCATCGTGAAACAGATTCTGAAGAGTTTAGTTTTCCTGGATTCCCTGAAAGATGTAAGTTTCATGTTTCTCAACTCCATGAATTTATGAGAAAAGCTGATGGGAATGATTCATGGTCCAGGTTTTTAAAACCTCAGCTTTCAATTTCTCTGCAGTCTTTTGGATGGTTGACGAACACAGCTGAAGAGCTTGAGCCTCTTGGGTTGGATTCACTGAGAAAATACATACAGTTTCCAGTTTCGCCAATTGGGCCTCTTCTGCCCAAACAGTTGCTAAACAAGTCGCCATTATCGTCTTCGAGTTCTACAACACAATATGCAGGAAAATCGCCTGGAATTTCAGCTGAGAAATCTGTCGAATGGCTTGATATGCATGATCTTGGTTTAGTTCTATACATTTCTTTTGGATCTCAAAACACTATGAGTCGATCACAGATGATGGAACTTGCAATCGGGTTGGAAAAAAGTTGGAAACCATTCATTTGGGTGATTAGGCCTCCACTTGGATTCGACTTAAAAGCTGAATTCAGATCGGAATGGTTACAGAAGGGTTTGAAGCTCGAATGAAAGAGAGTAACCAAGGCTTGCTGGTGAAAAACTGGGCACCACAATTGGAGATATTGTCACACAAATCAACTGGGGCATTTTTAAGCCATTGTGGGTGGAATTCAACAATGGAAAGCTTAAGCCAAGGTGTGATAATCATAGGGTGGCCAATGGCGGCTGAACAGGCTTTCAATTCCAAGATGTTGGTGGATGAAATGGGTGTGTCGGTGGAGTTATCAAGAGGGGTACAAAGCAATATTTCAAGTGAAAAGGTTAAGGAAGTGATAGGAATTGTAATGGAGAAGGGAGGGAAAGGAAGGGATATGAAGAGAAAAGTTGAAGAGATTGCACACCATATAAGGGAAGCTATGAAAGATGAAGGAAACGAAAAGGGGTCTTCCATTAAAGCAAATGATGATTTTATTTCCGCCATTAAAACAAGGAAACAAGAAGTGTTCACTTCATCTATCTTGGATCTATCTACAAACTAGCATTGTGTGGTAGTTCAGAGGGGAAGCAGATTGTAACGGTTCATCTTTGCTAGTTTACATTTTCTTCTTGTTCCATGGAAACTACGTGTTATTTTGATGATTTTTAGCAATTGAGAGCAAAAAGAAGTAAAATAAAAAATAGGAGTTTAATTATTTTTTTAAAGTTTGAGGGTATTCTTTTTTATTATGTATTTTGGTAGTTTAATTAATTATTTTTTTAAAAAAAAATTAAACCTTTCTACGACCTTAAATCTATTTTATTTAATATTCTCATCCTTTAAAAAAAACAACATATAATGACACTGCATTTACATAATTGCTTAAAATTCTATTGATAACTAACGTAAGTAAAATCATGGTGTCTAAACTATTTTTCAACAAAAATAGCATGATGATGTGTGTGAAATAATGAAAAAAAAATTATTTCTAAAATACTCGGCATTTGATTTAATGTAGGTTTAGAAATTAGCGAAATTTGAATTTGGGAACTGGTTATGTGTGAGGGAAGTAGTAGCACCCTCACAATGCTCAATAAATGATATCTCTTTTATATGTGTTGTTTTGAGTTTCGAAATTTACAAGTTCAAATAATCTCTAAAATTTTATTTTATGTTGATAGAGGAGTTTATTTTAAAATTTTAGAAATTAAAATATATAATTTTGTTCACAAAAGATTTCAACATTAAGAATAATAAGTATCAAATAATTTTAGCAACGATTTCGTAATGATCATTATTGACATCATCCATTGGTCATGATCAATAATAAATAGAATGAATATTAGCTAACAATGACCCAACGAAAGGTTAACTCTGAAATGCCAAAACATGATATTAAGACCCTAAAAACAAATAATTTAAACAAAATAAGTTTGAAATGGCAGCTTTGAATAGTACTCACGCAACTTATGGCCCATTTTGCACAAACGACTCAATCTCTTTCTTCTTTCCACTGTAACGGTAGCAACACTGATACTACTGTCCTCAATTTTTGGTGCCGCTCACATTCGATCAATCTCGGAATCGCATGACAGCTTTGCTGCTACTTGTATTTGTGCTTTACCGTCGAAGTTTGCGGGAACCCACTTGGCCCCCATGAATCTGCCTAGCTGAATCTTGGTAGTATTTGAACTGGAGTCTGACGGTTGTACGTACACGGTAATGGAGGGTCTCGGGGAAAGGGGTTAAAAAACAAATGATGGTGTTGTGATGTTTGTCGTTAAAATGGAGCGAGCTCTCTTCGTTCCTATCCTTTTCTTTTTTTTCAACTTTCAAATTAAAATTTCTCCTCTTTCAACCGCCTCGCACATGTATGTACATAAAACTATATATTATATTATTATTATAATATATGTATTACATAGCCGTATATATATTTACTAATAAATTATAATTATAATAAACAATAATAAAACTATAACATAATAATATATTAACCATAAAAACTCAACCTAAACTTGACCCGATCAAAATATAAAACATCTACATCATAAATTATTGTTTCATAAAAATTCTTATTTAGGTCTATTACTGTAATTGTTAACTGTAATATCTTTATTAGCCAATCTATATAATCTCGCCATAAAATTATCTTTCATATAAGTATTAATACATACATATGTATGTGTATGTACACATATGCATGCATGCATACATATATGTTTATATTATATTTAAGAGGTTTATTAAATTGGTGTTACTCTTTAATTGGGTCTCAACTCAATTTGAGCAATTATGGAAAACCCTTCTTTTATAAAATAATAAATATTTTTCGAGGGATTTTATTATTATTTTAAATTAAGTGAAATTTATAAAATGTGCTTGATAAGATTCAAACCTAAAACACCATAAAATTTAAAATTTTATCACTTCAACTAAAATTCCTTTTAAATTTATTTATTACATAAAATTTTCATGAATATGTCATAATCTATTATTAATTTTAAGCGCCTAATTATTAATATACGATAAACACAACTATCTATTAATACATATATAACTACACACTCATAAATGTATTAATTATTAATATAAAAATAAAGTCAACTATATTTTCAAATTTATTTTTCTAATTCTTCAACGAATATAATCTAATTAAAATTTATATTTTCTATATATGCATATATATATAGCCATGTAATGAGTTACATACAATTTCACACAAGTTTTACAATTGTAATTAATTTTATCCAAAGAATATGTGCTATGTAAATAACAAATTATTATTTAAAAGGATTAGCCTTTATATTTGATAATTTTTCTTAGATTAATTTTTAGAATATTTTTAGATCAAATTAGTCTTTGAGATTGGCATTTGTTACACAAAAGATGACATGTGGACAAATGAGAGAATAACAAATGTCTTTCTATATAATTATTCTAAATTTAAAAAAACTTAAAATTAAAAACACAAAGAATATTAATTTATATATTTAAACAAATTTTAAAAATTAGTTTAAATTTCATAAAATTATAAAATTGAAAATATATAAACAATTCAAAATATTTTAAAATAAAAAATATAAAAATTCAAAAATTTAAATTACAAAAAGTTTATAAATTGATCATGTTGACCACCAAGTGTTGACCAAACAATTTTTGCTTTTGAATTTCTAAAATAAGTTTTGAATATTTTATATTTTAGTTTTCTAAAATTTTAACTTTTTTAACTTTTCAAAATATATTTTTTTAATTTTCAATATTTTCCATGTTTCTTTTTTAACTAATTTTATTTTTAATTATATATCTTTAATTTTTGAATTTTCATAATAAATATATTATATATATATTAAAGATTTTTTAATATATATATTTTTAATTTTTTAGAATAATTAAAAAGTAAGACATGTGTTGTTTTTCTGTTTGTTATATGTCACCTCTATATTTGCCCACGTTACTCATTGTTGTTTAAGGTCAATTTTTTTAAATATTAAATTGCATTTGTTGGGTTGGAATGGTTCATGAAAGAAACTCGTACAAAAGTAAACATGAAAATGTCAATTGCCTTTGAAGCAATATTTTCAAGGTTTATTCATAAAGGTTAGCATGTTTATATTTACTTTTGTACGAGTTTTTTTAGGTGTCGAGAAATAAACACACCGTCCATCCGGAGTAAGACACTGATAGCCATTATGATGAGAACTGTAGCCAAGAAAAGTACATGGGTGAGGTCAAAACTCCAACTTATGTTGATTAAACGATTGAAGGTACGGGTAGCAACAACACCCAAAAACACGAAGATGATCATATTTCGGAGGAGTACCATAAAGCACCAAATACGAAGACTAATTTTGAAGAATCGAAGTGGGCAACCGATTTATCAAATGTACAGTACATGAAAAGGCATATCCCCAATACTTCATTGGAAAATAGGCTTAAGCTAGTAATGTGAGCCCAACTTCCACTATATGATGGTGCTTTCTTTCAATAATCTCATTTTGCTCGGATGTGTGTGGGCAAGTAACACAATGGAGAATTTTGTGTTAAGCCAACAATGAAGTAAAGAAGCGAAATTTACCACCCAAATGTAACACCCCAAACCTGGCCTAGAAGTTTAGGTCGAACTCAGGATGCTACATTGATCACCGAAGTGATAATGGGAAAAAAAATTACAAAACCAGTTGACCTTAATTCCATTTCCGAAACCATTTAATAAGGTTTCAGTTAAGTTTGATAAATAACTAGAATAAATGTACGAATGAAAATCTGAAGTGGAAACTGTACCATAGCCTTATAAAACCTTACAGCTCGAAAACAGTATAATCAGAATATAATTTAGAAAGTAGAATTGAAATAAGCTTTTGAAACCATAACCGTCCAAGACCTCTACATACCGAGTCCAGCGTCAGAATTCAGAAAGGTACTTGAAAGGGGAAACAGAAGAGGGGGTGAGCTACTCGAGCTCAATGTGAGATCAAAACCGTCTAACTAAAAAATCAGATACAAAAAACCAGAAAACAGTTCAAAAGCAGAACATACTTACAGCACTATACAAATTCAGATGGTAGGCTCAAAACAGAAATTCTGAAAGTTATTACAATTCGAACCATAACAACTCACAAACAGTCACAAGTACTATCATTAGACAAAACATTCAGAGTTTGTAACATCCTAGATTAGGGGCTATGCATTTAGTGCATAAATTCATGAGTTAGTAGGCTCGGTGAGTGGTTTGGATATGTTTTAGGGGTTTTTAAAACTCTAGGATAAAAAGGAAGTGTCTTAGGAAAATTTTGTTTTAAGTGCTTAAAAGGAGAAGCTAGGCGATGGAGGCCTTAAAGGAAAATTGTAGGAGGTTATGGACATGAACTTGGGCTTAGTAAAGTGGCCTGGGACGTTACTTTCAAAAGGGAGTGCAGGGGGGAAGAGGTTCGAGTAACGCTGGTGCATCGAGACTTTTCTTTTTAAATCTGGAAGGAAGCAAGGCTGGAATCCTTAAGGAAAACCTTAGGCGTGTTTGGACATAAAAGGGCTTGGTAAAGTGGCTTAAGGCGCCACTTAAGGGCCTGGAATGACGCTGGACAAGGCCTTGGTTGAATCCGTTGGCGGCATGGGCATGTTTTATTTTGCTTTGGCGTTAAGACAAGGGGAGCTAGGGAAAGAGGTATTAAAAGAATTTTTGGGTGAATCATATCACAAACAGCGCCTTGGCAAGATGGTTGGGGCGTTATCTGTGAAGCAAGGAGCAGGTCTTATGTTCGAGTCTTGGTGATGGCATGGAGTGTTTCATTTTTCCTTTTAAATCAACAAGTGAAATCAAAGGAGGACTTAAAAAGAATTGAGGCGAAGTTTCATCACAAAAAATGCTCAGGCGAGTGGCTTGGGCGTTATGGCGACTGCGGCGGTGAGTGGGGTTCGATTCACGTGGGCATCGAGGAGTGGGATTTTATTTTTGGCTTTTTGCTTGGTGGAGAGTAATTGATTACACATGGAGTTTCAATTGGATGAGGATTTGGCTTAACTCTCCTATTAAAACTCTATTGCAGAAGGTAGGATAAATATGGCTTTATTTATTTTATTTATTTAGTTAAGATAGAAGATAAGGGTGGCCTTATTTTATTTGTTTTGAATAGGTAATATAGGGATAAAATAGGAGATAAAAAGGGGGTTTTCATAAATGGAGATAAGGTGGCAGATTGTAGGACTCTTGAGGTGTGCTTTTCGGTTTGAAGCTTTTAAGAAGGGGGTGCCGAAATTTGATTTTCTTTTTCCATATGGGTGCCGAATTTTATTAGGAGGGGGTTTATCTTTTATTTCTTTCTTAATTTCTATTGCCGAATGCTCCTAAGTCTCTAACAATCTCCCAAATTTCTCCCTTTAATTAGTGTTAGCCGAATCCTATAAGCTTCCTTTCTCCTTTCTTTGCTTGGCACCCAAAAGAAACATCATAGCCGAATACATCTTTTCCTATTGTGGCTGACTTTTCCATCATTATTTTATAAGGCTTAGCCGAATCTTCAAGTGGTGTTACTCTCCTTATTCTGATGCTAGTTTGAGAAACCGAAAGTATTGTGGGTGGTAAGTATTTAAGTATTCGGTTTGTTTCTTTTTATTTGTATGACGAAATTAAGTGAGTGAGGCCTTGGTTAGTCAGGGCCGAATGTTCATAGTGTCCTTATAGGTGTTTCTTTGTGTAGCCAACATTAAGGAAGCATCGAAGGAGTTTCATGGATTCGATCCGTTAAGGTAAGCAAATATTTCGGGATTTTTGGTAAGTAAGGTAAGTGATTCATGGTATTCGGCCATAGGCCATTTAGGTTATTAATATTAGCCAATCTTGACTATGATGTTTAGGGCCAAATCGACAAAAATAGCAAAGTCTTCGGGATTTGGTAGGAGACCAAATCGGCAGTAAGGGAGGAGGGAAAACTCCGTTCATCCAAGTAGCTAGGGATTTCGTTGAATAGTCAGGTGTGTGATTAACTCACCGTTTTTTGGGTTTTTGCTATATCTGTATGTGTTGATTGTGTACTAACAAATGCAGTAAAAGTTATGTGGTGATTACCCTAAAAAGGGGTATGTCGATAATCAGGTTAGTATTATCTGTTGATAAGAATGTGAGAGTGCCGATGTGAATGTAGCTATGCCTATGGAAATATGATTGTCTGCCTTAATAACATGTGCATGCATTTATTAATATTATGCCATTATTACTTGTGCATGTGCATGGGATGGGATATGAAAGAAGGTACGGGTGTACTTCGAGTACGTGGTTTGATGTTAGCCTTGAGCTACATCGTGGATTGACGTTGACTGAGGTCACATTGTAGATTTATTTGCGATTAAGTTCGCGTGGCTTGATGAGTAGCTCTGTGCCTCATCGTGGTTGATATAGGCTATGTGCCATATCGTGGTTGATGAGTGACTATGTGTCCCATCATGGATTTGGTGTTAGCTAGGGGTACATCGTGGATTAGCGCTGACTGAGGTCGCGTTGTGGATTTTTGTGCTTAATTGCACGGGGACGGCATTGATTGCCTTTTGGAGTGAAAAGGAGAGGGTGAATTATTAATCCCCTGGTGTGTGGTAGGCTGGATAAGGGGGTGTGTAGCGGATGGACCCTAGGTTTGGGTTGGGTGCACTTTGCATAATAATATGTGTATGTGGATTGGAATAAGAAAATGGGCCAAGTCCAATATGTGAATATGGATCAGTGTGGAAATGGGCTAAGCCCGATATGCGAAATCCAGTGGTTAGTTACCTATTTATCTGATAAATGATATGAATAAGGGCCAAGCCCAGTAAGTGATATTATCTGAACATGTTATCTTGTTATCTGTTATATGGGTTAATATGTGGTTAACATGTGGGTGGAATTCAGTGGTTTAATTACACACTGAGTCCGTGTGACTCACCCAAATATTTTATCAAACATCGCAGGTGATATGATGATCGGACCGGGTTGGAGTGGATACGAGGTGGCCCATGCAGAAGATATTTTAATTAATTAATTATTTATAGTTTCAGTATTTTGATTAAGTGTTTATTATAATAAGGCCCATTAAAGTATTTAAGTATTTTTATTAAGTATCTTTATTATTATGTTCTATTATGGATTGGCAATTTAAATATTAATTGCAAATGATTTTATTTTCTTAATTATATATAATAAAGTTTTAATTGGAATTTTGTAACAACTTAATTTATTTCGAAATTTTAAATACACAAGGTTTTCTTTCCTAAAGACAATAAGTTTTTTTTTATACTTTACCTACAAGTCAGATTATTTTCAAACGTTTTTCCGCAGTGGCATTTCAAATTCGGTCGTAGTGAATGGGCGGGTTTGGGTGTTACAGCTGATTTAGTATCGAGCCCTGATTCAAAACTCGGCTTTGAGGGTTTTGGGTCCAAAAATGTTTTCAAAAATGGGCTTTTCAAAATATGGACTTTTATTTCAGGTTATTTTGGCATGGCACCTGTAATTCCGGCCCGAAGTCCACCAGGTAAGTACCCCTGACTATTGAAGTGATTTATATGTGAATTTTGTGGGCTTATTTGGGCTCGTAGATTAGAATATTAGGCTATTGAACCCTAGGGCTAGTGCACTCAAACACAAGCATAAGACTTAAGGACTATTAAACAAACCTGTGAAGTAAGTCGTCGAGTTAAGGTGTGGCAACCATTGTGCGCATGTCTAGGAGTGGATTCAGTAAGAGCTTGGTACTTAAGCAGTCCTAGCGACTCACCTCCTCTTTACTCGATTCCTACCTGGTGCGTAGCTACAGTTCACCCTAACCAAGAGGACTTATTCATAGGCTAAACCCAGTAACTAAAACCCGAAAGGGACTAGCCGTAATTTTTTTATAAAAACCCTAGTTTTTTTAAATCCTTAAATTACCCTTTGATTTGTAACAAAATCTATTTTGAAAAATTTCCCAAAAAAAAAAAAACTCTATTTTGCAAAAATTCAATGTACTTTGATTTGGGAAAATTACTAAAATGCCTCTGTGTTATAAATTACTAAAATACCCTTAGTTTTTAAGATTTTCAAAAATACCCTCGACCTTTAAAATATTATTACTTTACAAAAATACCAAAAAACCTTATATTTCAAAATATCAAAATACCTTGATTTTGAAAAAATTACAAAATTGCCCCTAACTTACAAAATTACCAAAATGACCCTGGTTTCCAAAATTTTTGCAACATCACTGTTTTGGAAAGTGCTATTCTCAAAAGAACTCTCAAAGTTTTGCAAAATTTGGAAATACCCCAGAAATATTAAACTACACAAATTTACCCGGGTTCATTACCAAAATACCCCCGAGTTCCAAAATTACCGAAATACCCTCGAATTTCAAAATTTTCCAAAATACTCCAGGAATTTAAAAATTTCCAAAATACTTTTTGACAAAAGCACCAAGGAACTTTTTCTTTTGAAAAATTACGAAAATACCCCTGTAGGGCAAATTACGAAAATACCTCTGGGTAGTGGAAAAACGATAACAATGAAAACTACAACGTTTCTCTGAATGAATGAGAGTTCATAATTGACTGATGGATGAATGAATGAATGTGTCTCTATGGAGATAGATGAATGTGAATGTGAACGTGTGAATCTCTGAAGCGGAATAGTGAACTTGAACTAAAACCTTGATTGATCGAAAGAACCACTTTTAGAATTTCTTTTCATAAAATTGTTCGCGGTTAAACAGTGGAACAAATACTAATGCATAAAACTTCTTAATCAGATTAAATCGCGACGTTAGAGATGAGTTCTAGAGGACATGGTCGTCGTGGACGCGGTAGAGGTAGAATGGCCGTGTCGGAACCCATTAGGTCGAGTCAAGGATCTGAGAATGGGGTACCACCGCCACTACCACCAGCTTTTGGTGTTGAGCAGCAAGATCAGACGGGGGATGATGCAGTATCGCGTGCTATGTTGCGAGTACTAAAACGTGTGGCAGGAACTAGTGTGGGAAATAGAGCTCAAAAATCAGTATCGGAAAGACTTAGGTCGAACGGAGCCGAAGTTTTTAGAGGAGTATCAGGAGTAGCTCCGAATGTAGCGGAGTATTGGCTGGAAGCAGTCGAAAGAATCATGGATGATTTGGACTATACTGATGAGGAAAAGCTGAAAGGTGCTGTTTCGTTGCTCCGAGATGAAGCTTATCGATGGTGGCTCACTGTCAGGCAAGGTGTTCCGACAGATCGAGTGGATTGGGAATATTTTAAGCTTAAGTTCGAAGGGAAGTACGTTCGATCTAGCTACTTAGACTCACAGAGAAAGGCGTTTCTAAACTTGGTTCAAGGAAGCAAGTCGGTAGCGAGTATGAAGTCGAATTTATGCAGTTAAGTCAAGATGCCAAAGGAATCGTGACTCTGACACAAAAGTGTGTCCGGTTCAAAGATGGGCTACGAGATGAGTTGCGAGAGTTGATTGCTCCTCACAGAGAAAGAGACTTTGCCATTCTAGTGGAGAAAGCTCGGATAGCTGAAGAAGTTAAGAGGGCTGTAAGAGAGAACCGAGATAAGGAAAAGAATGGAAATAAGAGAAGTTCTGGACCGTCAGCATCATTTGGAGATGTACAGAAAAGACCAAGGATCGAGAATTCTGTACGTGCACCTGTGGCAGTTTTTGAGAATCGGAGTCGTCTATGCGCTCAGTGTGGGAGAGCTCACACAGGAGAATGTTGGGGTAATAGTAAGGTATGTTTTCGATGTGGATCTAAGGCTCATTTGGTTAAGAATTGTCCTCAGGCAACGAAGGTTCGTGGCCCAAACCATGGAGGAAATGGTTTCGGCCAAGGTCGTGGAACGCCAAGCAGAGGTGCTGAAGGTTTGGATGCGAGGTAACCAAGGAAGTGATAGCGGGTAAGTTCCTTGATTTTGAAATATTATTTATTGCTTTGAGATAGTTCATTCTTATGTACTAGTGAAGTGCTTGAACTCTAGATGTGAACTTAGAAATTGTGCCTAGGAAGTATGATGGTTCTATTAAGATCAGAGTGCACAGCATAAGCGTAGTGTGGTGAGTTAAGATGTACGATTATTCATTAGTAAGTAATTTCGAGGACGAAATTATTTTTAAAGAAGGTAGAACTGTAACATCCTAGATTAGAGGCTATGCATTTGGTGCATAAATTCATGAGTTAGTAGGCTCAGTGAGTGGTTTGGATGTGTTTTAGGGGGTTTTAAAACTCTAGGATAAAAAGGGAGTGTCTTAGGAAAATTTTGTTTTAAGTGCTTAAAAAGAGAAGCTAGGCGATGGAGGCCTTAAAGGAAAATTGTAGGAGGTTATGGACATGAACTTGGGCTTAGTAAAGTGGCTTGGGACGCTACTTTCAAAAAGGAGTGCAGGGGGGAAGAGGTTCGAGTAACGCAGGGCACATTAGAGACTTTTCTTTTTGCGTCTGGAAGGGGAGTAAGGCTAGGGAGGCCTTAAGGAAAACCTTAGGCGTGTTTGGACATAAAAAAGGGCTTGGTAAAGTGGCTTAAGGGTGCCACTTAAAGGCCTGGAATGACGCCTGGACAAGGCCTTGGTTCGAATCCCGTTGGCGGCATGGGCATGTTTTTATTTTGCTTTGGCGTTAAGACAAGGGGGAGCTAGGGAAAGAGGTATTAAAAGATGTTCTGGGTGAATCATATCACAAACAGTGCCTTGGCAAGATGGTTGGGGCGTTATCTATGGAGTAAGGAGCAGGTCTCATGTTCGAGTCTTGGTGATGGCATGGGAGTGTTTCATTTTTCCTTTTTGCGTCAACAAGTGAAACTGGGGTAAGGAAGACTTAAAAAGAATTGAGGCGAGTTTCTGTCACAAAAAAATGCCTGGGCAGAGTGGCTTGGGGCGTTATGGTAGCTTGCAGCAGTGAGGGCTGGGGTTCGATTCATGTGGGCAGCGAGGAGTGGGATTTTATTTTTTTGGCTTTTTGCTTCAGGTGGAGAGTAATTGGACGGCACATGGAGTTTCAATTGGATGAGGATTTGGCTTAACTCTCCTATTAAAACTCGGCTGCAGTAAGGTAAGATAAATATGGCTTTATTTATTTTATTTATTTAGTTAAGATAGAAGATAAGGGTGGCCTTATTTTATTTGTTTTTGAATAGGTGATATAGGGATAAAATAGGAGATAAAAAGGGGGTTTTGATAAATGGAGATAAGGTGGCAGATTGTAGGACTCTTGAGGTGTGCTTTTCGGTTTGAAGCTTTTAAGAAGGGGGTGCCAAAATTTGATTTTCTTTTTCTATGTGGGTGCCGAATTTTATTAGGAGGGGGTTCATCTTTTATTTCTTTCTTAATTTCTATTGCCGAATGCTCCTAAGTCTCTAACAATCTCCCAAATTTCTCCCTTTAATTAGTGTTAGCCGAATCCTATAAGCTTCCTTTCTTCTTTCTTTGCTTGGCACCCAAAAGATACATCATAGCCGAATACATCTTTTCCTATTGTGGCCGACTTTTCCATCATTATTTTATAAGGCTTAGCCAAATCTTCAAGTGGTGTTATTCTTCTTATTCTGACGCTAGTTTGAGAAACCGAAAGTATTGTGGGTGGTAAGTATTTAAGTATTCGGTTTGTTTCTTTTTATTTGTATGACGAAATTAAGTGAGTGAGGCCTTGGTTAGTCAGGGCCGAATGTTCATAGTGTTCTTATAGGTGTTTCTTTGTGTAGCCAACATTAAGGAAGCATCGAAGGAGTTTCGTGGATTCGATCCGTTAAGGTAAGCAAATATTTCGGGAGCCATAGGCCATTTGGGTTATTAATATTAGCCAATCTTGACTATGATGTTTAGGGCCAAATCGACAAAAATTAGCAAAGTCTTCGGGATTTGGTAGGAGACCAAATCGGCAGTAAGGGAGGAGGGAAAACTCCGTTCATCCAAGTAGCTAAGGATTTCGCTGAATAGTCAGGTGTGTGATTAACTCACCGTTTTTCGGGTTTTTACTATATCTGTATGTGTTGATTGTGTACTAACAAATACAGTAAAAGTTATGTGGTGATTACCCTAAAAAGGGGTATATCGATAATCAGGTTAGTAGTATCTGTTGATAAGAATGTGAGAGTGCCGATGTGAATGTAGCTATGCCTATGGAAATATGATTGTCTGCCTTAATAACATGTGCATGCATTTATTAATATTATGCCATTATTACTTGTGCATGTGCATGGGATGGGATATGAAAGAAGGTACGGGTGTACTTCGAGTACGTGGTTTGATGTTAGCCTTGAGCTACATCGTGGATTGACGTTGACTGAGGTCACGTTGTGGATTTATTTGCGATTAAGTTCGAGTGGCTTGATGAGTAGCTTTGTGCCTCATCGTGGTTGATATAGGCTATGTGCCATATCGTGGTTGATGAGTGACTATGTGTCCCATCGTGGATTTGGTGTTAGCTACGGCTACATCGTGGATTGGCGCTGACTGAGGTCGCGTTGTGGATTTTTGTGCTTAATTGCACGGGGACGGCATTGATTGCCTTTTGGAGTGAAAAAGAGAGGGTGAATTATTAATCCCCTGGTGTGTGGTAGGCTGGATAAGGGGGTGTGTAGCGGATGGACCCTAGGTTTGGGTTGGGTGCACTTTGCATAATAATATGTGTATGTGGATTGGAATAAGAAAATGGGCCAAGTCCATATGTGAATATGGATCAGTGTGGAAATGGGCTAAGCCCGATATGCGAAATCCAGTGGTTAGTTACCTATTTATCTGATAAATGATATGAATAAGGGCCAAGCCCAGTAAGTAATATTATCTGAACATGTTATCTTGTTATCTGTTATATGGGTTAATATGTGGTTAACATGTGGGTGGAATTCAGTGGTTTAATTACACACTGAGTCCGTGTGACTCACCCAAATATTTTATCAAACATCGCAGGTGATATGATGATCGGACCGGGTTGGAGTGGATACGAGGTGGCCCATGCAGAAGATATTTTAATTAATTAATTATTTATAGTTTCAGTATTTTGATTAAGTATTTATTGTAATAAGGCCCATTAAAGTATTTAAGTATTTTTATTAAGTATCTTTATTATTATGTTCTATTATGGATTGGCAATTTAAATATTAATTGCAAATGATTTTATTTTCTTAATTATATATAATAAAGTTTTAATCCGAGAATTTTGTAACAACTTAATTTATTTCGAAATTTTAAATACACAAGGTTTTCTTTCCTAAAGACAATAAGTTTTTTTTTATACTTTACCTACAAGTCAGATTATTTTCAAACGCTTTTCCGCAGTGGCATTTCAAATTCGGTCGTAGTGAATGGGCCGGGTTTGGGGTGTTACAGAGTTCACGAAGTGTACACAGACATAGGTACTTTTCAGTCAATCAGGACAGTCAAACCAATGCGTATGAATGTTGTTCAGTTATAAACCCCACCCAACCAGCCAATGCAACATTCTGTCCCCCATCATTCCACATAAAACTGTTTGAGCTCACCCAACCACTCACACTACATAGGAACTTGGAAAGTCTATCCATCCCTACACTCCAATAATGTCCACGACCCTCAGGGTACTAGGACTGCCCACGACCCTCCGGGTATTAGGGGCTATCAGTAAGCTGTACAGTGCTATGCGGTAAATTACGGCATAGACATACAGTATGAACTGCCAGATTAGATAGTTATGATACATAGCGAAGTTGATGTATAAACGGTACAGTGCAATGCAGTAAACCACTATACCTATAAAGTGCAGTTAACCTACCAGATTAGATAAGTACACGTAGCAAGGCTGATATATGAGTTGTACGGTGCAATGCGGTAAGTCGCTAACAGCAAAGTCCATAACCCTCAGGGTATTGGGATGTCCACGACCCTCTGGGTATTAGAGGCTAACAACCAACAGATCAGCCTCCAGTTCAGTTTAGTTTCAGTCTTCCTTCTCTTCACAATCCCACCCAAAAACATTATATGCAAATGTATGTGTGCATACAGATGAACAAAATTAGAGTACAAGGTTACAGACAGTCATTCAGAGATAGAACTCACATCCAGTCAGTCAGAATTAGAAAGGTGAATACTCATCTACCCAAATTCAGATTCAACGTCAATGTAACCTCGCAGAACAGTGACACCTAATCAGACAATTAGACAGAACCATATTGCACACACACACCCCATCAACCGGGTTCAGAATCAAACATGTTACGCAACCAATCATGAATGTCACCTAAACTGAAGTTAGAACAGAGTCATAATTACCCTTACGAAAGCTTAGCCAAGGGTTGAAACACACAAAGTCACAATTACAATTAAATTGACCTAAAATCAATATTTGATGAGATAGCGCCACATACCCGTGTGCCCCAGCCGTGTAGGACAATCCAAGCCATGTAGGGGTCCAAACGCCCATGTGAAGGGAGGCACACGGCCGTGTGAATAGGCCGTCTAACTCACTGTCTAGTTTCGCAAAATTCAAGTGTAGGGCAGACATGGCCGTGTGAGGATCTCACACACCTGTATAAGCACATGCCCGTGTGGGATCCCTAAATCTCCAAATCAGTCACATGGCCGAGTAGCTAGGCTGTGTGACACAAAATCTCTGAAACCCTAATTCCCAAACCCACACGCCCATGTGTCCAAGGGACACGACCGTTTGAAAATTGACAAAATCCCCAAATCAGTCACACGCCAATGTGGCCAGGCCGTGTGGCACCCAATTTAACCTGAAAACCCTAACACCTAATTTTATACGACCGTGTGAGTCGGCACACGCCCGTGTGGACGCCAGAATGGTCACGAAACCACCCTTAAATAGCCCCAAAAACGTCAATTTAGCCACCAAATATGTTCCCAACCTTAGCAACATCAAAAATATATCAGAAAATAAAGTATCGCACTCCCTTTCAGCCATCAAAACTTTAAAATCAAGGAGTTAAAGCACTCTCTCGAAAAGCCGAAATAATTACTTGCAAAACAAAAAAAAGTAGTAAAGGTTCGAATCCCACACCTGTTTCGACGACGACGGAAACGACAGATGAGTAAAAATCCCCGATGCCAAAAACCAAAACCAATCTTTGAGTAATTTTATCAAAAGTGAAAAATAAAAATAAAAATAAAGTAAAATAGAAACAACTTATATATTAAAACACATAATTTAATAATTTTAAAAGATTATAATTATTAACTTAATAAAAAACAAAATAGAATAAAAATAAAAAGGCTCTCCAAAAACGCACACCCCAAGACTCAAACCCAAAACCTCGAGGTACATTGACTCTCATCCAACCACTAGACCAGCAGGCCCATTCTGCCACTAAATTGCACGGTTAAACACATATGTGTAGCCTCCTCATTGACCCTATGCTCAAATCCCCAAACTTCTAGGCCTAAAATTCAGGGCGTTACACCCAGTCACTCTGAAACTACTTTATATCTTTGCCAAACTGAACTTTAATCATCTTCTGAAAACGAACAAAACAATCAACAACTTGAGACTTCTTTGGGATAAGAAAGAACCATGTAAACCAGCTACAAACATCAACAAATGAAACATAATACCAACTAGTTCCACAATTAACAGAAGCAGGTCTCCATAGGTTATAAACAACTAAATCAAATGGATGATGATACACTATGGTAGAAGCTGAAAATGGTAACTTGTGCGACTTCCCTTGCTGACAAGCAGAACATACATGCTGCAATTTATTAGTATTAACAATATGACAAGCTTTTAAAACTAAATTGAAAATACTCGACAACGAGTGCCCAAGTCGATGGTGCCACAACTGAAACAAATTACAATTAGAAGGCAAATAGGAACTAGTGCCCAATTCTACATCGTGAAGAGACATTTCAGCACCTTGAACAAAACTCATATTGACGGAAGACGGCATCGAAGAAAACTGATACAATCCTTCATGTTTGTGGCCTTGAAGCAAAATTTCCTAGGTCATTATATCCTTCATAAGACAATGAAACGGGTGAAACTCAAAAAACACATTACTATTCTGAACAAATTGAGAAACTGAGAGAAATTTTTTTGAATCTTAGGTACATGTAACACATTTGTTAAATGCAATATATACGAGAAGTAAAAATCGTGCAATGACCTAAACGTGCAATATGGGAACTTATACCATCACCCATAAGCTGAGGAATTTTACTTGAATATTCACTCAAACTATTCAATAATGAGGCCTTTTGACATACATGATTGGTGGCACCTGATTCGGAATACCAAATAGACATTTTAGTAGAAGCATGAAGCAAAGATATTGGCTATTTGGACAGTGTGTGGATGAGCCCAGCAACATGTGGTAATAAGGGCCCAGTAGCATCATTCGGCTGGAATGCCCAGCAGCACTAGAAAGGTATAACCTAGCAACCCCAGTTGACAAAACAGGCCTAGTGGTATAAGACAAATACGTCCCAACAGCAGTACTTGGTAGCACCGAAAACTCAACTACAGTATTATGCAGAAACACGGGCCTAACATTATTCAAGAGCCGAGCAACAGACCCAACAAATGAATCCCTAATCCTGAATGTAGCCAGAAGTCCATACCCATAAGCAACATGATTTATTTGGGCCGTTGGTCTTAGTGAATAGATCAGGCTAGAAGAGAAATGTGGAAAATTATTAGGGTTTGAAGAAACCCTTGAAATTCCATTAGAAAACAACCCCTAAGCATCGATGCAGCCATCGAAATATCCTCCAAACCTCAAGAGAAAGCAGGCGCTTAAAAACCATCAAAATCTCTATTAAATTGGTAGAAACACCTCTGAACAAGGTGGCCAAGTCGACCACAAAGCTAACATTGAGGACAACCCTTAGAGCTCCGACCACGACCTCGAGAAAAACTATTACTACCTCGTGGAAAAGAGCCCACTGAGCGAAATGGAGGCACAGAATCAGAAGGAGAAACCGGAATAGGCAAAACCAAGTGGTACACAAGATTGGCTTAAACCGGAACATCGGCCACAAAACGCTTTTGTTGATTCTCACATTTAAGAAGAATGTCAGCCAAGCGATCCATCCTCAAAGGTTCTGGCGCAAATGATGTAACGGTGACCATGACCTTAAACTCCACTAAAAGGCTTGCCAACACTATATCAGCTTGGTGGGTATTCGAAATAGAATGACCTGAGGCAGTAAGAAGATGACATACATTTTTTATTTTGGCCAGGTACTCCTTAACGAATAGATGACCCTTCTTCAAAGAGTGCAAGTCGTTCTTTAGCCATGAGATTGACACCAGAGGCAGCAGTAAATAATTGAGTCACTTTGCTTCACAGTTTGTGCGTAGTGGTAGCACCTGTAAAATACGATAAGATTTTGTCACTGATCGTGGATAAGAGCCAAGAGTCAAGAGGTTTATCTTGCTGATGAAAAGATACAAATTCTAGGTTAGACCAACTTCCTTTCTCGATCTGGCACAAAATGAGATGGAGTTGAAAGAGTGTCATTGACATAATCAGTAAGGCCATATCCATCTATAATGAGTTTTAGTTGGTGTTGCCATTGAATGAAAGCATCTTTTCTAAGCTTTATTGTTTTGAGTTTAGGGAAGGATTACACCATTCAATAGGTTCTTTCTTTATCGGGAAAGCACGATGAAGATGAGTTGTGGACAAGAGCAGAGTTTCTAGGGGACATTGCTTCATTTGTGGACACATCTTATGAAATGGTAGCTATGGAGCACAATGGAAATTAGCCTGGGAATTGGTGACTGATACCATGAAAGAAACTCATACAAAAGTAAACATGAACATGCTAAACTTTATGAATAAACTTTAAAAATATTGCTTGATTGATTGAGTACATGAGGAGAGTATTCATATACATACAAGAAGGAGGAAACTGCTACAAACTAGCAAGCTGAATCTATTATAAGAATCTAACAGACTCTAACAGTTCATCGAAAAAGCTGGTGGCAAAGAAGCTCCTAGGCAAAAATGTTTTAACCCTGATGGTGTTGTATTTAATGGAGGAGACGACGGTGCAACTGCTGTGACGATCTCTGATTCGAGTTTGGCAAAGATGGCTTTCCGAAGTTAAAGGTGCTATGTTGGATTGAAATGAGGGGCTGAAAGCTTGGTGAGTTGAACGTGACACTGTAGGTAGTGTCAAGCTTGGGAGTTTATTAGGGGAAAATATTGAGTTCGATAACGATGGACTTATTAGTAGGGATGGATCCAAAAGGCGCGGGGCGGTCGCCCCTTAGAATTTTTAGATTTTTAAGTTTTATATATAAATTATTATGTATTTTAAATTTGGCATCCACGTTATATAACATTCGTTCTTTGGTCAAATTGTATTTCATATAATTCACCCCCTTATGCTATAAGATTATATTTTATATTAACAAAGTATTTTTCAATTTTTAATTATATAAATTTAATAATAATTAAATATTAATGTATGATGTAGTTAATGTCATAAACTAAAACGTTGCTCTGAACATGGGTGTGATCCTTTGTTTGAGAAAATGAAGTGATTTTGGAAAAATAATGAGATAAGTCCCCAATTTAAGTGCTCCATACAAAGTTGGTCGAGGTTGGTCTCGCATCTAGAGAGATAACCTCACAATTAAACATCACTATCAATTTGATATATTCATTGCTGGTATCGATTCATTGCTAACAGAAATGAATTCTCAGCAATGAATTCTCGCTTTAATGATGAGGTAGTGGACTTACTTGCTCTTAGCTCCGTTTTGGATCCATGCAATAATTACAAAGCATTTCGGGTAGAAGATATCTGCAAGCTTTTGAATGATTTTTATCCGGACGATTTTACAAAGTATGAAAAGCTACACATAAAGATTCAATTAAAGCATTTTCAACTTAATGTTTATCAAAGCACGGAGTTGTAGAAAGTTTCTACAGTTGTTGAGTTTTGTCAAGTGCTAGCTAAAATAAATAAGTCAAGTATTTATCCTCTTCTTGATAGAATTATTCGTCTTGTACTAACTCTTCTCGTGTCTACTGCAACAACTAAATGAGCATTTTCAGACATGAAAATTGTGAAGACAAGGCTTCGCAACAAAATGGAGGATGATTTCCTTTCAACCTACTTGATTACATACAACGAAAAAGAGATAGCTCGATAAATTTCAACAGATTCTATTATTGATGAGTTCGATTTTATGAAAAAGCGGAATGTGTAATTTAAAATGTCTAGTATTGAGAAATAGAACTAAGGCTAAGTTTTTTTAATTTAAAATTTAAAATTATAATGATATTTTAAAATTTTTAGTATAATATTAGTTATTCTTTTGCATATTGGAAAGAACTATTTAAATTTATATAGTGTGATTTTTTTCTTTTAATTTTTTTACGGTTAAATCGTTCATGCTTTTTAAAAACATTAAATTGATTTGATTGATAAGAAAAAAAAAGTATCCAAGTAAAATTGACACTTATTTATGTTAAAAAAATTGTTCAAATTTATAAGTTTCGCCCTCCTAAAGTAAATTCCTATATATGTCTCTGCTTATTAGTAGGCGAAGATGGTGGAGTAGTTGCACTAGGCGACAGTACTGGTGGTCCAAGCCTGGTGTTGAGCTTGAGTTTGACAGCTTTGATGGTTGAGAGGAACAATAGGTGCAATTCTCCGTGGCGTAAAGCTTTGTGTCATGTTGGAGACCCACAGAATACCAGTAGGCAAATATGAACATAGCAGAAGGTGATTTTGCATGTAACAGTCCGATTTTGGCCTTAATTGGAACGGTAGTTTCGAGACCACGAATCCGGGTTAGATAAATATTTTTATATTTAATTTGATAACTATGTTATGTGTTTGAGCATGTCCTAAAATATCGTAGGCTAATTCGTCCGTTTGGATGTTTAATTTTAGATAAAGAACTAAATTGCATAAGTAGTAAAGTAGCCAATTATTAAATTGAGTGACTAAATTAAATTGTTTTCTTTTGCATGAGGATTGAGGTTGGAAATTTACCTTTTTGAAAGCTAGTGGACGGCTTTGACTTTGAATATGTATTGGGGAGTGTTTTAATTATATTATAAAATAAATAATATGTTAAGTAATAATAATATAATAAGTTAATAACATTAAAATAAGAAAACAAGGGAAAACATCATCACCTTCTTCCCTCATCACCGAAAATAAAAGAAAGGGAGAAGAGTTTAAGCTCTCAACCATTCGGTTTTTGCATGCTCAAATAAGGTAAGTAATTGAACTTAGTTTTTGATAATTTTAACATTTTTGAGGTTGTTGTTATGTAATTTAGCTAGCCCATACCCGAAATTCTTGATTTGGTTGTGTAATTCATATATTTCCATGGTTGGAAATTTGATGTTTGTGAAGTTAATGATAGAATATGATACAAGCATGCAAGATTAACAAGATTCTCTTTAGAATTATTGATGAAATTTAGTATAAGGATTAATTCATAAAAATAAAATTCTTGAAAGGACTAAATGGCAAGATAAATGGAAGGAATGAGTTAATATAGGGACTATGAGTATTCGACCCTCAATAGGTGTGGTTAAATTCTTGATATTTTGTGTTTTGAGCTATAAGGACTAAATTGTAAACATTGTAAATGTCGGGGGTAAAATGATAATTTGCACAATTAATTATTTTTGGATTAAATTGAATGGAAATGTATTTGAATTGGTTTAATTTGAAATTAATTAGATCAAGAACAAAAGGAAACGGGATTGGATCGGGGAAAAGCTAAGTTAAACGAATAGTCGGGAAGCTTAATCCGTCAATTTCCGAGGTAAGTCTTAAACAATTGGATTGATTTGAATTTTATTTCATACTATGCGCATATGCTAAAGGATTTTAAGGAAGTTAATTATCATGTTGCTGAATGTGAAGATGAATTTAGCATGAAATGGTCGAATGTAATATTTGATAAATGTATAAGTAAACTTGATTTAATTGAGTTGTTGAATTTATATATATATGCAATACAAGATGGTTATAGGTAAGAATGATACGAAAGATGATTGTTTGAAGATGGTGAATATGTGTTAAATGCATAATAAGTGTGAGCCGAATGTGACGTATATATATATATATATATATATATAAAAATGAGTTATTTGTGAACCCCTAATTAATTATATGTGCATATATGAATAAAGATTAGAACATATGTGTGTTTCTTTGTGAGGAAACATGGGATTGGTGGCACTATGTGTGCGAACTTATACACTGAGCACTGTGTGTGCGATATTGGTTCTGATCACTATGTGTGCGAACTTATATACCGAGAACTGTGTGTGCGAAATCGGTCGATATGCACTAAGTGTGCGAATAAAATGTCCGGGCACTAAGTGTCCAAAACCGGCTGAAGGGCACTAAGTGTGCGATTAACTTTAATATCAAAAGGTTGAAATCGGTAAGTTGGTTCTATGAAATTCTATAATTCAAATTTCAAATACATATATATATATATATATATATATATATACATGTAAAGTATGACTTGAATGGAATGTTATATTTGTTTTTAAGTATAATTTTGAATGGCTGAGTTGGTATGAGATATATTTGCTAAAGTAATGAAATGTTGTTTAGCTCACTTGGGTGATTCGGTTATGTGAGATAGTATATCATGATTTTGTGTTAATGGCTTGAATTTGAGTAGATGAAAATGAGTGATGATAGAAGTGTATTACATATGTATTCGAAACCAAATTTGAGGGTTAATAGGTGGTTTATGATGGTATTTTACAATGAGTAATGATAAATCCTTGTTTACCATTTTTGAATTATATTAATTTGAGTAATATTGATATTATATGATAGATTGTTTAAAACTTACTAAGCTATAGTAGCTTACTTGGGTGTTGTTGCTTTTGTTCCTTAGATTTTGAAGTAGAAGCTCGAGCTCGGGGATCATCTTGAAGTCAATCACATTATCATCAAATTTGGTACCTTTTTGTATTTGAACCTAAGGTCTATGGCATGTATAGGCTAAATTACACTCTTAATATAAATTGTATATGATGTATAAAAGGCCATGCGAATATGGCTTTATTTTTAGGTTTGAGTTAATTGACTATGCTTGAGATGTTGCTTATGTATGTGTATATTCAACTACATTATAAGCTTATTTTGACAGGTGCGTTTTCATGAGATTATGTATGGCATGATATTCATATAATACAAATAAATGTTTATTGAATGACTTATAGGTTTAGTTTAGAAATTATTTCATATTAAGCTATACGTGAAATTGATTCATTGGTGATCTAATGAAAACAAACTAATTGTAAATATATTCGTCCATTACATTTATTTAGTTGGAAACTTTAAATTTTCTTTGGATGTTCATATATGTGTCCTGCCATGAGAAATGACTGGTTAATTCATGAATGAAATATCTAGCTAAGAAGTGCCTATGACTATATGTTTATGCATATGAAATGATCATTGCTGAATGTGATAAGGAACTAATAGATAATGTCTTGATTTGAAATTCATATTTATAGTATATTCCAATGTGAGATAAGTAGATAGGAAATGATATATTCATATGTGATATTGAAATAGGAAGCATACATGATCAAAAGTGTAACATATGTTCAATAATGTTATATGCTTGAATATACCATTGATAATAGAAATGTAATAAAGGTTCAAGTGCCATATACCTATTCGGCCATTGCATTTAAATGACCATGTGAATAGTATTTTTGCTAGTTGGTTGTAATTAGTTACTAACTGATGTTAATGATATTAATCATGATATGCACATTGATGTATTGAGATTAGATGGAATATACATGTTTATTCGTGATAGTCTGAAATGGTATGCATTTACCAAGTAATAGTTCTGATAGAGTGCATTGAATTTGTATTTGGTTTAGTAATGCCTGTAACCCTAATCCGGCGACGGATACGGGTTAGTTACATTGCAGGCAATGTCAAGCTTAGCATTTTATCAAGGGAAGATGATTTCAATGAAGCCTATAGGTGCCTATAGCAGGTTGTGCTAAGCTAGTCGTTAAAGTTGATGACGATGGATTATCAGTAGGCAACGGCGGTTCGATCATAGTGGAAGATGAAGTTACTGGCATTGACAAGCTTTAGTACTTTATCTGGTGGATACGAATGATGGGTAGAAACCATAGGTGACATAACAAGTTGAGACTTAGTCGTAGTTGACATTGCAAGTTGCATCAAGATTGGAGGCACTGTGGATCTATTGAGCCCAGACTTGAACTAGATAATGATGGTTGATAAGGAGGTTTAGGCGCCATTACATACTGCAATGAGGTCAGTGAGGAACTTAAAACGGATGGTCGTAGGGAAAATGTCTAATTTAGATATGTAACACCCTTAACTCGTATCCGTCACCAGAACAGGGTTATAGAGCGTTAACGATACTTTTGAGAACATTTTCAGATAAATCATGTAAATCATTATTCATTAATCGAGATTGTTCAGGATGTCCCTTAAATGGACCCTCGAGGCACAATATGAACATTATAATCGAGTCTAGACTTATTCGAAAACTCTAAGAATTTTTTGTGACATTTTAGAAATTTTCCAAGATGCAGGGCTCACACGCCCTTATGCTCCAAGGGACATGCCCGTGTGACCCTTAGACACGCCCGTGCTTCAGGCCTTGTCCAATTTAGGTTGCTCTCTGACTTGCGCCACATGACCATGCCACACGTCTGTGTGCTAGGCCGTGTGGTTAATTAATTTAATTCGAATTAGGTGCAGGTTACACACGACCATGACACACGCCCATGTCCAAGGCCGTGTCACCCACACGGTTGAGACACACGCCCGTGTTTCCGCCTATGTGCTCAATTCTGAGCATTCTAGTTTTTTTCAAAATTAAAGTGCAGGGGACACACAGCCAGACAACATGCCCATGTACCACACAACCTAGACACACGCTCGTGTGTCTACCCATGTGGACAAAATAAGGCCATTTCCTAGACTCATTTCTCACCCAAATTTTTCGTTTTCCTGCACCAACACTTACAAGTATAATCCAACCAATTACAAGTATAGTCCAAATAATATATTAGCCATTCCAATGGCTAAGTTTCATTCATCATTTACACAACATCATTTGATTTAGTTAGCCTATACATGCCATTAACAAAATAAGATTTTCATTTATACCAAAAGGATAAGTTGATAGTGTGATGATTTGCTCTGACCAATCTCCAACCTTCACGAGCTTTGAGCACTATAAAACAGGGAAAATAAAACCTAGTAAGCATACTATGCTTAGTAAGCTCGTATAACATAAATTAAGCTTACTATTACATTCAATATATTAACCATACAAAACATGCTTTCCAACTATTTGGTAATTTACCTATTCGCACATACTCAACCAACATGTTAGTCATAATATGCAAATATGCATAGATGAGCTCATCATGCCATATGTGCATTTTATCCGTTGAATCATTGAATTTCTGATGGATATTTCAAGTAGTACACTCGAGGTGTACAATTCCATTATCCGTCAATTCATGTCCAATAGTACCTTATAGGTATACTCTTGAGCCACATATTACACAGTAGAATTACCAGTCCAGGCTAAATTCTAGCTGTAACATATACTCTAAGGGCTTTTTCGGATTACCAGTCTAGGCTAAATCCTTTATATGACAAAGAATTCCCTATAGAGTTCATTCTGGATTACCAGTCCAGGCTAAATCCAGTCAATTAGGATTATCAGTCCAGGCTAAATCCTAATTGAAACATATACTCGATAGGCTCATTTCGGATTACTCGTTTGGGCTAAATCCATTCAGCAACACATGCAGTTTCATCAAGGAAATCACTTTTTAATCCATCGAAATTCAATATTCAAGGAATTCAACCTTGATTTCATATCTAAATCCAAACATGTATCATTTCGTTCATTGCCATATCTATATAATTCACATACATGATTTCATATAACATAATCAATGTAATATAACATTCAAATCAAATACATTTCCATACTCATTTAAGTTATACGAACTTACCTTGATATTTGTTCATATCTAAAATCTACTAATCCAAAATCTTTTCCATTCCTCAATCTAGTTCTTTGTTTGGTACTTCCGGATCTGTATAAATGAATTTAATCATCAATTCAATCCATTTCATATTCTATTGAACTCAATTTACAATCTAGGCAAAAGTACCATTTTACCCCTATACTTTTGATTAATTCCAATTTCGTCCCTAGGCTCAAAAATTAAAATTCATGCAATTTAATCCTTATTCCAAGACTAATCAAAATTCTAATATAACTTTTACAACACATATATTCTAAAAATTTTATAATTTTCCATAGGTTTTACCATTTTTCAATTTAGTCCCTAAATCAAGTTTCCATCAAATTTTCCTTTGTAAAAGTTGTTTATCTATCAACAACTTTTCAATTTCTACCATAAAATTTTAAATTTCAGCATGTTCATCAATGGAAAATTTTCTATACTTTTATATCCATTCAAATTAACCCCCCAAATAGAGAAATTAAGCTTTCCCGATCTCAAAAATATAAAAATTACTAAAAACGGGACATAGAAACTTACCAATTTATGCTTGGAAAGCTTGTTTTCTCTCTCCTAGGGTTTCCATGGATTTTAGGTTTAAGAAGATGATACAAGATGATGATATTTCATTTTAATTTAATTATCATCTTTATAATTTTTCTATTTCCAATTTAGTCCTTAACCTTTTCTAATTTTTCCATGGATGATTCACCAAAAATATTTACATATTTTTCATCAATGGTCTAATTACCATTTGACGACTTCAAGTTTTGAATTCCATAGCTATTTAATCCTTATAGCTACTAGAATTCAAATTTGACATTTTATGCAATTTAGTCCTTTCTACAATTAAGCACCTAATTGATAAAATTTTCTTATCAAAATTCTCATGCAATATTTCTACCACATTACTAATCATTTCTTAATATTAAAATATTTCATCTTTCTGGCTCGGATTTGTGATTACGAAACCACTATTCCGACTTCACTAAAATTGGGCTGTTACAAAATAAAACCTTCCATGTACGGAAAACGTTTAATTTAAATAAAACGTCAACCTTAAATGTAAAAAATAAAATAAAAATAAAGGAAAAAAACGTTAAATAAATGAAATGGAAAAGCAATACTCATTTAATAATAATAATGATTCTTTTTAACAATTTATCTTTTATATAATAACAATCTTAACGTTTAACTATTATATGTATTTAAATATTATTAATTAATTTAGTCGATTTTAATATTATTTTAGTTGATTATTAAATATTATTAGTTGTTTTAAGTCTTTTCTGCTGCTACTATTTCTTATTTTTGTTCTAATTCATGTACAACTCCTTATATTTTAAAATAGATTAATTAATTTGGAATAAAAATATTATTATATTTTAATTAATATTATTTTAAATATTTTTATTGTTAATTAATGATTGCTATTTATATCAAATTAATTAATTTTAATTTTTAAGAGTTATATTTGAGTCTTTTGAATTATATTTTAGAGGTTACAACTTCTCCATTTGTGGGCAAATATCCCAAAATACCAAAAAAATCAAAATTACCGAAAGGACGGGTTTCAAAAATATTGACCGGAAAGGCAATTTCCCCAAAATCGCGTCCACGTCGGTAGCGTTTTTGGGAAAGTTTAAAGACGTCCATGGGGAGCTTTAGGCCACCTCAAAGAAAAACGCTCCCACGGGGCGCTTTTCTTGAGGTGGCTCAAAGCGCCCCCATGGACGCGCTTTTAAACATAGAATGATCAAAAATTTGACCGTTGGACCCCAACGGTCAAAAAAGCAACGGTAAAAAAAAACTATAAATACCCCCAACCCTTCATTTTTTTCACACTTCAATCCTTTCTCATTTTTCTCTCAATTTTCTCTCAATTTGCTCTCAATTTTCTCTCAAGTTTCTCTCAAAGCCCTTGAAATTTACGCTTAAATTTCAAAATAGTCTTCTACCATTTACGAAAAAGCCCTTTATAATTTTTAATATTATCGAGTACAATGGTAGGGATTTACATCGCCTAGACAAAGAATCACATTGGCGTCAAAGAATTGAAAATGGTAAGTTTGAATTTTAATTTTCAATATTATTAAATTTTTTAATTATGCAATTTTAATTAATTTTGAATTTTATTATTTTTAAAGCAATCAGTAGATCGGGTGTTGCAATGTTATATTCGCAACATGCCCGGTCCCCATCGCCATTGATCGAGAATTACTGCGGAAGCGGGTTTTTGCACGTACCACTATAGGTAGGGGTTCAAGTTGGACCCGTTTTGATCGGTAGCGTTGATAGAGGTGGAGACCCGAGACGACACTTTCCATCGCCATGCGAGAGTGTACCATCACCTTAGAAGATGTGCGATTCTGATTGGGATTACTGGTGGGCGGGTTCGGTGAGTCACCGGTCCGTAACATCTCTCGATTGGATGGCCATATGCTACGAGCTCCTGGGTGCCATTCCGGATAAATTGCAAGGAGGTCGGATCGATATGGTTTGGTTACGAGACACATTCCCACAGCCGAATGAAGATTCGACTGAAGATGAAAGAATACGGTATGCACGGGCATACATACTTCAGATAATTGGAGGCTATCTGATGCTGGACCTCTCTAGAAACCTCGTCCACCTGAGATGGCTCCTGAAACTTGTTGATTTCAGAGCAGCCGGTGAATTGAGTTGGGGGTCTGCCGTGCTATCGAGGTTGTACCGGAGATGTGAGGGCGACGGTCGAATAAAGCAAAAATCAGAGGTTGCCTATCACTACTGCAATCATGGGCATGGTTTCGATTTCCATTTTTACGTCCTCGACTCGACCAGCCATATTCATTCCCATTTATAACGAGGTAAATTTAATATTATATTTTACAATTATGTCGTAGATTTATAGTATAATTGCATGCTAAAAGTTTATTTAATTAGGTGGAACCATCCGACAAGTCATGTTGGAATACCTGACTCGCTTGAGGATATACGGCTCATATTGGAACAACGGTCGGAATCACAAGTGTTGAATTTCGTTATTATAATTTAGTATTTATGTATATAACTAATATTTTGGTAATGTTAATATAGTTTCAATAGACACCGTATGAGGATCCCGAAATTTGGGTAGTAATTCCGGAGGAGTTCCTCCAAAATCTGAACAGTTGGCACGTTAAGGTCCCGCTAATCACCTACGCGACCGTGGAGATGCACCAGTCAGATCGAGTTATGCGACAATTTGGATTCCGACAACCGATTCCCGTGGCTCCTGAGGTGCTCGATGATGAGCACAGTGTGGACTTACTGGCGGCGACACGGATTGGCCAATATTTTGGTCGAACATATCGAGACGATGGGAGAACCGGTATGACTTTTTACCTAACCGGAACCGATCGTAGTTCTGAGTTAGCGTGCGTCTTGAGTACATGCCATGGTTTAGAATCCAAGGCAAGTCGTATCATTGTCGGTGAAGAGAGGCGACAACAAATTCAGCGGCGAAGGAACGTCGGGCCCTTTACATTCAATGAGAAGGGGTGATGAGGCGGGCCCGACAACAGCGCTTACACGATCCGGGCCCATCAACGGCGCTATACAATCACCGGGTCCATCGGTTCACCGACAACACCGACAACACAGCGTCCACGCTTTATGCCGGTGTGTACCACCTCTACATGTATCCTCCTAACCCATATATGTTTCCTTTTCTAGTCCCCAGGTTGGAATGCATGGCGGGTTCGAGTCCGTTCTCGACAACTCCTTTTAGCCACCAATCGTGAGGCCGACATCGGTGTGGGATTAGAGGAGGTGCCGTCGGGAGCGATTCTTTCTACCGAGCTCCTTCACCGTGACGGATCAGCCACCCCGCCGTGGTTTATGCAAACACCTCCGGTCATTATTTTATCAAGGTGGGTCATCATCGCAACACCTGAACTGGACCCACCGCCGAGGGACGGATTCCCACCGAGGTTCCACGACCCCGTAGAAAGCTAGAAGAAGGAGGAATCCAAATACAGAATCAGACCGCCCCAGTGTGGCACTAGTTCCCACCCATCACTGCACTAAACCCTAAACCCCTAATTTGAGTAATTGTAAATTAATATATAATTTGAGTTTAATTTTTTTGTAATTAAGGTTTAATTTTTGTAATTAAGTTGTAATATATTTAATAAAATTTGAGTTTGTTTTTTTTTGTAATATAATTTTTTAATTTATTTAATTTTAATAACTTTGACAAAATAGGTTTGGTTTTTTTTTTTGTAATTAAGTTGTAATATATTTAATACAATTTGAGTTTGTTTTTTTTTGTAATTTAATTTTTTAAATTATTTAATTTTAATAACTTTGACAAAATAGGTTTGGTTTTTTTTTTGTAAGTAAGTTGTAATATATTTAATACAATTTGAGTTTGTTTTTTTTGTAATTTAATTTTTTAATTTATTTAATTTTAATAACTTTGACAAAATAGGTTTGGTTTATTTTTTTTGTAATTAAGTTGTAATATATTTAATACAATTTGAGTTTGTTTTTTTTGTAATTTAATTTTTTAATTTATTTAATTTTTTAAATTTAATTTTTAAATTATTTAATTTTAATAACTTTGACAAAATAGGTTTGGTTTTTTTTTGTAATTAAGTTGTAATATATTTAATACAATTTGAGTTTTTTTTTTGTAATTAAGTTGTAATATATTTAATATAATTTGAGTTTGTTTTTTTTGTAATTTAATTTTTTAATTTATTTAATTTTTAAAATTTAATTTTTTAATTTATTTAATTTTAATAACTTTGACAAAATAGGTTTGGTTTTTTTTTTGTAATTAAGTTGTAATATATTTAATACAATTTGAGTTTGTTTTTTTTGTAATTTAATTTTTTAAATTTAATTTTTAAATTATTTAATTTTAATAACTTTGACAAAATAGGTTTGGTTTTTTTTTGTAATTAAGTTGTAATATATTTAATACAATTTGAGTTTGTTTTTTTTTTGTAATTAAGTTGTAATATATTTAATACAATTTGAGTTTTTTTGTAATTTAATTTTTTAATTTATTTAATTTTAATAACTTTGACAAAATAGGTTTGGTTTTTTTTTTGTAATTAAGTTGTAATATATTTAATACAATTTGAGTTTGTTTTTTTGTAATTTAATTTTTTTAATTTATTTAATTTTTTTAAATTTAATTTTTTTATATAATAAAAATTGAGTTTACTTTTATTTGTTTTGTATTTTAATTTTTTTATTTTAATTTTAATATCTTTGATAAGATAGAAATGATTTAATTTCGTTTTCCTCCAAAAAAATAGAAATTACATAGCCAGCAAGAGACAAACAAGCTAAGAACACGGTCAACTAGTCCGATTTGGACACGAGCGAGATGTATGGCCCGGGTTCCTACACCACCCGCACCGCCGACTTTGGTTGGTCGGTTCTCGGATATCCATATTGTTGCGTATTCTAGTCGAGGAAGGTCGACCTTTTGGTTTATGTCTCAATTCTCTATCCCAAGAATGACTTATACTGTGCAAGCGATACTGATGGCCACTTACGTTCATCTGGGATGGTGGGAATACGTGTCTCCACACGTTGTACATGTTTTCTAATTTGTAGACTTCCTCGACATAGCTCATGGGGTCAAGACGAAGATTATGACAAGCCGCAAGTATATGAGCACATGGGTAACGAAGTGCATCAAATATCCCACAGTCGCATGTCCTATTTGTCAAGTGCACATGATAATGCCCGCCAACAATACCTTGGTTCGGTCTGTCAAACTCCGTGACACGAAACCATAGGCTGTCGCGGTCATGACAAACTGTGTGCATAGTGTTCGCCCGTGCCTTCTCACGGTTAATTTCTTGCAAGACCTTCGGGCTCCATACATGGCCTCCTTGCATCTACCCTCGATAACTCGCTGTTCTCTTGAAATAGTGCCGCTAAACGAAAATATGTCTCCGTAAAACTACATGTCGGCGGATGACGGGTTCCTTTAGCATGTAATTTATGCATTCGGCCGGGTTTGTGGTCATATGACCATATCGTAGGCAGCAATCATATGCTTGTGTCCACTGTTCAAAAGGAATATTGCACAGGTACTCTGCGCCTTCGGCGTTATCTTCGCGTAAACTGGCCAACATCTCGTGAAAACGGTCTTTATTGATCTCGTACCCTGCCAATATACGTTGATATCGAATATTACATACCACTATTCAATTGCGAATAAATTGAAAATTTCAAAAGAAATTATATTAATAGAAATTTCATACCCATATCGGTCACTTGCCGTTTCTGTCTTTTAGATCGGTGTTGCCCATAGTAGTTGGATGCCACATGCCTCAGGCAATATCGATGGTGTGTGCGATGCCACATGCTTCCCTGTCGTTCTATTGCCGCAAGTATTCCAGGGCCCCGATCCGATATAACGCATATGTCAGGTTGAGGGCAGACATGCCTCCTTAACATAGATAGGAAGAAGTCCCAGTCATCAGCTGACTCCCCTGGTGTTATTGCGAACGCAATCGGAAGGATTCTCCCACAGCCGTCTTGTGCCACAGCTAGCAATAGCCGATGCATATATCTACCATACATGAAGGCACCGTCAATTTGTACTAATGACTTGCAGTATGTAAAAGCATCTCGACATTGCTTATATGTCCAGAACAGGCGCTTGAACACTGCACATCCACGGAGCAGACGATCGTTGTAGTACGCCGGTTCCGTTTCAATGTCTGTTGTGCTGCCTAGGACATATCTCTCCAGCACCTTACACCACTGCCACACTTCATTATATGAAGCGTCCCACCGACCGTGTAACTTTTCCAATGCCTTCTGCTTGGCTATCCAAGCCTTTCTGTAAAAGGGCGTGTACCCCATTTGGCTACGAATATTGCCAATTAAGGCCGGCACTGTAGTTTTGGGATCGACCTTCACCGTCGGGATTATTAAATTAGCCAACATATCTGAATCCATCCTCGGATGATCTTGTGTTACACCTGTCAATGAAGTACGTTAAATAATGCAACATTACATAATATTAGTGTTATTCAAAATCATTGAACACATAGTGGTCTTGTCTGAAGACATGTATGCGGACCTTTGTACTTCTTCACCTCCCACATCCTCCTCCTTTTCTCAACGACGCCATGATTTTCCATGCACATGTGCCGCCTTGCACAAACACACTTCGCCTCGTACCTATCGAGCTTTGATTTAACCATAGTGTAGTTAACCCGTTCGATCTTGTATTGTTTCAATGCACTAAGAAAAGTGTTCTTGTTGAAAACCGGTTACCAACTTTTAATTGGTGCGAATCCAACGAAGAATTTATGCAGTCCGCGTCCGGTGTGGTAGTTCAGAAACTCAATGCATCATCTTGAGATAGATCGACATTATGCATGTCTTGCGGAGGCGAGTATGCCTGAATAGCGGATCTTCTTCTTCTTCGTCGAACCGCCTCAACATCTTCAGTACAATTGGAGCGGCTCCGGTTCGTAAAATAGTCCAACTTCGCACCGCCGTCGCCCTCGGCTCCCGAGATGGATCCACATCGGATTCATCATCCGATCTTCCATAACTCGCAACAAACGAGGGCCCCTCGCTGGTGGATGCCGTCGGTAATACATCATCCCTCCTTAAACATCTTTCGTAAAGATTCCAATCGTATATGGATTGCCATCCACTAGAAGTTGATGACGTCCCCCAATACGTATTTCTGTCATCCGACGTCGATTGACGAATATGCATGTCCCATCCATCAACCGAGTGTCGTGCAGGGGTTATGTTTTCCATACTACCACCGCACACGGGCACTTCTATATTTTGCCTCCCACTTACAGTGTCGACACGGGTCGTGTATTCCCTCGAACGATACTAGATGTTGAGGTAGCGGCGATCACTTGAGATGAAAATTCTACATATAACTCGAGATAAGGCGATCCACCGGCAAAATGAGTCTCCACCATTGCCTCAAGGCTCAGAGGACCTTTGATGTCGAATCGTCATATCTCACCGGATCAACCAAGCGCAAAATCTATACTTAATAGATCGAACTTTCATTGGCGTTGTTCAATATTTTACGCCTAATTCTTTTGCGAAGTTCTACCAAATTGACGTTTCGATTAAAACTCAATCGCCGTGTTCTCTCGATAAGAAAACAACACCATTTTCGTGTCACGACTTCACCATCGTAGTAAATAACACCATTAATACGTTCACTCATTTTCAATTTTTTTCTTTTTGCTTGAATGCTTTACGCTAACCGAGAATGCAATTTGGTGATTTATAGCCTAATTTTGCCGGACAAAGATCAGAGCAAAAGTGCGTCCCACGTGGGGCGCTTTTCGGTGTTCCGGTAATAGTGCACCTATTTGAAGCGTTTTTATGCTTGTTTGTTGAAATGTCTCCTCAAAATAATTTTGTCGGAGACCATTTGTAAAAAGCGTGTCCACGTGAGAGCATTTTCGGCCACGGTTTGTTCAAACGTCTCCTCAAAATTATTTTGCCGGAGACTACTGCCCAAAAAATTATTTCATTTTCACATTGCAAGTGGATCGGAAAGATTCCCAAAAAATGCCTAAAGCGCGTCCATGGGGGCGCTTTAGGCCACCTCAAAAAAGCGCCCTCGTGGGGCGTTTTTCTTTGAGGTGGCCTAAAGCTCCCCCATGGACGCTGCTTTAGTTCGCTTTCCCAAAAAAAACCGACGTGGGCGCGATTTTTGGGAAATTGCCTTTCCGGTCAATATTTTTGAAACTTGTCCTTTCCGATAATTTTTAGTTTTTTTTGGTATTTTTGGGATATTTGCCCCCATTTGTGTGTGTATACATATATCTCGAATTTGCTTATGAATGTTGATTAATCTCCTTTGTATTCCTCATTCATACAAACTTGACGATATGGCAATGGGCAAAGTTTTAATAGTAGAGATTTAGGTGTGTTATATCTAAAAAAAATTTAGGGTTTTTAATTTAGGGATTTAAGCATGGTTGGGGTCCTTGGGGATGAAAATAGTAGTAGGGGTGAAGTTAAAAGTTGAAGGTAGGGGTCTGTAAATTTTGGGTAAAATCGAATTAATTTGGTTAACCGGCCGAATACGGTTAATCGGTCAGTTAATTGAATTAATTCGGTCAGGGGTCGGTTAATAATTTTTTGGAAGTTCGGTTAACGGTTAATTTGGTTCGAAATTGATCGGTTAACCGAATTAATCGAATTTAATAAATAATATTATAATATATAAGTATTCGGTCGGTTCGGTTAATTTTTTGGAAATATAAATTAATCGGTCGGTTAAGTCGGTTAATTTTTTATATGTTTTATACTTGTTTTAACCAAAAATAAAAAAATATAAATAAATTTTGGTTAATTCGGTTAACTGACCAAAATAATAGAAAAAATTTGGTTCGGTTAATTTTTCTGAAAAATTTCGGTTCGATTAACGGTTAAGGATTTAGAAGGGTCGGTTAATTCGATTAATGGTAGTTCGGGTCGGTTAACTGGTCGATCAACCGATTGAATACCCTTAGTTGAAGGAAATGGCAATGCGCAGCACAGCAGTGGGGTGAAGTTAAAATGTTAAGTTTTAACTTCTAATTGAAACGACGTCGGGGTGGGAGCTTAACGGGCAAGGCTTAAAAAATACACCAGAATCCAAAATCACGTGGTTCTGGTTTTTTGATTATTCGACTTTTAAAAATTCAACTCGATTCAAATTCAAAAAATTGACTCATTTATTTAAATTGACTCGAAAATTTGAATAACTCGACCAATTTGATTTAAATAACTCTTAAATTTGAATTTTATTTTATTTTTTCGAGTCAATTCGAGTTTTGCTCACCTCTATTTATGGTCATTGAAGCATTAATCCTGGGCTTAAAAGTTGTCCCTGCAACGTATGTCTCGAGACATGGTTGAAAAAAAGTCGTTGGCAGGCCATGTCTTGAGACATGAATAGTGTGTCTCAAGATAATATATCAATTGTCTTTAGACATATTGCACAATATCTCAAGACAGGTAACTCCTAAACAGGCTTTTTCTTCAAAATTTTCATGTCTCGAGATATATAATCATAGATCTCTAGACTTGCATACCAAAGCCTCTCAAAAATATTTTAAACACCTTAGAACATTTTGGTATTAACCTAAAAACATTTGGATAAATTAAAATATATTTTTGAGTATTTTGCAAGTATTTAAAAATGTTTGATAAAATTTTCAATCATACTTTCACCAAATGATTTAGGATTTATAATACATATAAATTTTATTTTAAATGTTGTTACATCAAAAGTTTGGTACATCAAAGCTAACAAAAAAACTACACCATTTGTTGGCTGAAAACTCACTTTTATCAATGATCAAAACATAACAGCAACTTCTTTTTTGGACCTCTACTGAATCCACCTGACAAAACTATTGGAATGCACTCTTGAACTTTTCAAAGAGTTTTTGAAATTCCCTTCTGCTGCTAGACTTAGAATTTTGGGTAAGAGATACACTATTTGCTTCTTTTTCGTTCAAAACTCTATTTGAATAATAGTAGACACGTAGACGATATTTAGGGATTTAGTCAAAATGTGATATCCTCCGTTCATAAACATGATATCAGTTTCCTTTTAAAATCCAACATCATCTTTTTTTATTATCCAAAATTTATTAAATATCATATTTAAAAGTTCGGTAAGACGTTTATTAAATTAAAATATGTGAAACATATTGATGTGAGCTCGTAACCTTTAGATGATTACGAGATTACTTTTGTGCCCGACCGCTTCAAACAGGTTAAAAAAAATTAAAATAATAAGGTAACAAAAGATAGGACCTTTGACACGATAACGAACCTAGAAAAGAGCCAACGACATAAAAGATCGTGACCTGTTTTCTATAAAGTTGTTAAGGAGGGAAGACCAAGACCCGCTAACTATAAAAAGTTAGGAACCATCAGTATAATTGATCGCTACACTCCAAACAAGGATGAGAAGAGGAGTGATAAGATCGGGATGGTTTGAAAACCACAAGACAAAGTCTAGATAAATTCGAATGGGTGTTCTAAAGAACAAAACAAATAATTCTCACAATATTATAATTTCGTCCAAAAGATATTTTCAGCTTACAAATGAAATCTATTTATAGACCAGCCTAGGTAAATGAGTGACCACATTCGACAATTAATATCGTACATGTATATGATCATGCATGAATGTAAATCCTAGGTTCAATGCATGACCGAATGGTCATGTTCATCTTCCCTTACCATGCATTCCCCCTTGACGTCTTCTTGATGTTCATGAATAGTTGAAAGGTCACAACATCTCTCTTAGACATGCATGCACTTGGGAAATGCACAAACCTACGAATGGACACCTTAATCCCCCCTTACCATACATGAACTTGTAGATTCAATGTTTGCCTCAAAAGTCACATCTTTCCTCCCTTGATGAACCGTCCATCTAAGAGACAAGTGCATGAATTTAACCATTCATGAATCTGAAAAGAACAACTCATTTGTGAACATAATTCAAATAGTCACTTGATGGTTGAAGAAATGCATGGATTCTTGTTTACTAAGGAAATGGATGTGCATGAATTTGAAAGGAAACACAACCAGTCATAGGGTACCTTATATAACCAGCCATATACCTACAAAACACTACAAATAGAGACCATTAATTCATTTACAAAACAAATCACAAACAAATAAATATTACTTAAGGACACTATTTATAAAAAATCATACACAATGCAAAAGAGAAATATGCATTGTACGACCCATTTTGTTGGCCAAACCCAACCAAAACCCAAACCCGAAGCCCATTTTACAAACCCAACCAAAACCCAAACCCGAAGCCCATTTTACAAACCCAATAACCTAACCCAAGACCCGATTGGCCCATCCCCTAATTAACCCTAATTAAAAGAATAAAACAGAAACCCTAGGTGCGCCGCACCTAGGGCCACTTGCCTCTGCCCCCCTGTCCCATCCACCGCCTCTGCCAAAGCTCCAGGTCACCAACGCCTCACCACCGCCCTCAAGTTGCACCTGCAACATTAAAACGAAAGGACAGGACCAAACAGAGAAGAAGAGAACATGTATTTTCCTTTTTTTTTCTTTTCTTATTCTTTTGGCTATAAAAAGCCGGAGAAGGACATTGTCGAGGGTTCACTGTTTTTTTTTTGGATCAATAGAATACAAGAGATTTTACACCAAAAAAATGTAAAAAAAATATATAAGATAAATCATAAATCGAAGAATCAAAGCATCAAAAGATCGAAGTCAGAAGCAAGGTATTTCTTATTTTTTTCTTCTTACGTTCGGATCTGGTTCTCCCGTATTTGTACATATGTAAAGATATGAAACATTAAAAAAGAGAAAGGAAATAAACACAAAAAAAAGGGGGAAAAACTTACCTTTTTTGAAATTCCGCGTCGGCTACAAGACGACGGCAATGCGGTCGATTTACCAAGCTCCAGCCTCCTGCAGAGAAAAAGAAAGAAACAAAACACAAAGTTTTCAGCAAGCAGCTGAAATGAAAAGGGAAGAAAATTTTTTGTTTTTATAAGGATTTCAAAACGACGCCGTTTAGGGCCTGATTCAGTGGCCCCAAAACGATGTCGTTTGGCCTGACCCATGTGACCGACCCACTCCAGAGGATCCGTGTTTTTTGAAGGGATGGGTTAATTTCGCAATCGGCCTTTCCGCATTTTTAGTTTTTTTAAATCAAACTTTTAATTATTGCAACATTGGCCCAATGATTTTTCGCGATTTGCGATTCAGTCCCCCCTTCAAACGCTGCGTTTTAATTTTTGGGAAAATTTCCCCTTTGGTCCCCTTTTTTTCACGCGCGTTACAAATATGCCACTTCCCTTCTGTTTTATTCCAAATTAACCCCAAAATCTCATTTTTTAATTCAATTTGATCCCCTCTTTTAATTAATTCACGATTTTGGCTTTTTGGCCATTATTTAATATATTTTTATTACTACTATATTATTCATTGCTTATTATTATTATTATTATTATTATTATTATTATTATTATTATTATCATTATTATTATACTATATATTATACTATATTATGTTATATTATATTACATTGTATCATATTATATTATATTACATTATATATTATTTTATCATCCTAAAGCCAATTCTTACATATTAAATTGTTTTGTATGTTATCAAGTTGATATCATATAAATTTTGTCACTCATATATGTACATATATATTATAATATTATTATTATTATTATACTATTACAATGTAATATATGTATTTATTTTCATCATATTCCTTATACCTCATATTACTATCGTCATTATAATATGCTTACCTCATTATATCTCTTATATAGTATATTATTATTATCATTATCATATTATCATTTTCACAATGTACATACTTTGTTATTACTACCATATCGTGTTATTATTATCGCTTCATCATTTTTTCTACTACCGCTACTATATGAAATGCCTTCAATATATTATATATCCTTCAGATTTATACGTGTATATATATACGCATGTGTCCTTTTATTATTCTTTTCGCATATAACATCGTGTTTTCACATTTTCGCGCTAATTTTTCTCGACATCTCAATCTTCATAACAATCGATATCTCGTGTTAGCAATTCGAGAAAATCGAGCCCTAACTTACTAGGTTCTGATTTTTTTCGTTTAAGCTAAACAACGGAAGATCTCTTTTAAAATCACAAATTCCAGCTTTAAAATCGACGTTCCGTATTAGCAATTCGAGTGAATCGAGCCCTAACTTACTGGGTTCCGATTTCTTCTCGTTAAAGTTAAACAAACGGGATATCCCTTTTGAAATCGCAATTTAAATGTTAAATAAAACGCTTAATCTCGGATATTCAAAATGTTGCGCCCTAACTTACTGGACTCAACATCTCGATATTTCGGGATAAGTTTCTTTTTTTTCTAAAATTAAGGCGATATTCCTAATTTGGATTTTCGAGAGAACGAGCCCTAACTTATTGGGTCCTAGTTCCTCGTTTGACAAATGATGGGAGATCCTCTTCAAAATGAAAATCAAGTTTTAAAAGACGAGCTTAATTTCGGGAGTCTAAATTATTACGCCCTAACTTATTGGACATGATGCTTTATGTTTTCGATAATAAGAGAGTCTTAACGTCCCTTTCAATTCCATCAAATTTTGAAAATAAAAAGCATTGTATTTTCAAACCCTTTCAAAGTTTTCAACGAAAAGGACATCAATCAATCAAGTTTGGTACCAATTTTGGGCGTGTCGAGGGTGCTAATCCTTCCTCGCATGTAATCGACTTCCGAACCCGTTTTCTCAAAGTTCGTGGACCAAAAAACACTGTTTTAATAAATTAAATGTTTTATTAAAACAAAGGTGATCCGATCACACCAAATAAAGATCGGTGGCCACTCCCTTCCTTTTCTTTTTTAAAAAACTGAGTCGACTGCGTCGTTTACTGTTTCCCCAAAAAAAATGGTTATGACAGCTTGGCGACTCCACTGGGGACCCGAGAGTCAGTGTAACATCCTGAAATTAGGCCTAGTAGGATTGAGCCCAATGGGCCTTAGGTGTAGTAGCGTTTAAAATTTTTTGGAGAATAGGAGATCGGCTTAAGTGCAAGTTGGACCTTTTAGATAAGTGATTTTGGAAGGTTAGGGGGCTTCTATGAAGTCCCAGGATCAAATATTAGCTTTGGGAAAATTTTGGTTTTAGGTGAAAAAAAACCTTGGAGGTTGGCGGGTAGGCCTTAAGAATAAAATGTGGAGGAAAATGACACAAGTGGTGTGTGTGGTGTAGTGGCAAAGTGACGCCACAAGGAAGGAAGGAGGTCCAAGGTTCTAGTTGTAGCGTTTGCATTCCTTTTGATTATTTTTATTAAATGAATTTAGACCTTGGCCATAGGGTTATATTTAATTGCGCATGGTTTGAGGCACAAGGAGCTAGTTGGTAAAGTGGCTAGCAGCGTGGATTTTGTTATAAGGGAGCCTGGTTCAATCTCATGAGAAGCAAAGGAGTATTTATTTTATGAGTGGACGGTAAGAGTTTGATTGAATTTAAACTCTCTTGACGAAGGATCCCACATCGGAAAGATACAAGGAATGAAGGTGAAGAGCTAGCTATATAAAGAGCACGCCAGAGAAGGGTTAACATACCTTGGTGGGCGTTGGGCACGAGGAGTGGTCGCAGTGCAGCTTTAGCACCGTAGTCCTATCGGTGTGTAACTATCTCTACTCTAGTTGTAGAAGCGACAAATCTTAAAATGTCAAGTGTCCACGGCAATAGTAGTTACACGAAGCGCTGGCGCGTGCGTGGGGCTTCAACAACGATAGTTGAGGCCATCGGTAGTATTCTTGTGGGTTGAAATTTGCTTGAGGTGCGATGGGTCAAGTGGGCCCAATGGGCCCGTAGGCCCAATTGGAATAAATTGTATGATGATATAGTATATAGTGAACTAGACTAGGTGGAACTTATATACGTGGATAGATTTGTGTTAGGTGGGCCACACGAGCGTGTGGGCCTAAATGGGCTAAAATCGGGTTTTAGGCCCAACAAATCCCAGAAAGACCGAAAATGGTAGTTGAGTCGCTCAAGGCGACCTTTCGCACCTTTAGAAAGGCCATTCCAGGTACAAAATTACGAAAATACCCTTGGTGGGTAAATTACGAAAATACCCTTAGTGGGTAAATTACGAATATACCCTTGGTAGGTAAATTACAAAAATACCCTTGGTGGGTAGATTACGAAAATACCCTTGGTGGGTAAATTACGAAAATACCCTTGGTGGGTAAATTACGAAAATACCTTTGGTGGGTAAATTATGAAAATACCCTTGGTAGGTAAATTATAAAAATACCCTTGGTAGGTAGATTACGAAAATACCCTTGGTGGGTAAGTTACGAAAATACCCTTGGTGGGTAAATTACGAAAATACCCTTGGTGGGTAAATTACGAAAATACCCTTGGTGGGTAAATTACAAAAATACCTAGGTAGGTAAATTACAAAATACCCTTGGTTAGTAAATTACAAAATACCCTTGGTGGGTAAATTACTTAAATACCCTTGGTGGGTAAATTACGAAAATACCCTTGATGGATAAATTACAAAATACCCTTAGTAGGTAAAATTACTATTATACCCTTAGAGGTTGATTAGCATGATTATGTTGTTTTATGTCTATCGATTATGATGGTAATTCATGTTATACTTATATTTGATATATGTCTAGCATACATGACATAACGCATACACGAATTATTATGTCATATTGCGGGTATGATGAGAGGAGGGAAGATTGATATCGTGACTTGGTCACCAAAGATTTGGTATCACATTCGTGTCTTCGGACACCGTAGGTTTGGCACCTCATAGCGACTCGTCCACGTGGTTAATACCACCGTGGGTTGGCCCCACTTTTGAGATATAGGATCGCCGCCATGATTTGGTATCACACGTGGGTTGGCCCCACAACTTGATGATTCGTGACTTGGTCACCGTGGTTTGGCACCACCAAGATTTGGTATCACATTCGTGTCTTCGCACACCGAGGTTTGGCACCTCATAGCGACTCATCCCTATGGTTAACACCAGTGGGTTGGCCTCACTTTTGAGATATGGGATCGTTGCGGTGATTTGGTATCACACGTGGGTTGGCCCCACAGATGGATTATTCGTGACTTTGGTCACCAAAGATTTGGTATCACATTTATATCGTGACTTCGGTCACCGTGGTTTGGCACCACCAAAGGTTTGGTACCACACGGGTAGAAAAGGAGTTATGGATGGCTAGGTTGGGTGCATTATACATATATGTTGCTTTGTTATAATTTGTGTAAGTATGTGGTATTTACCCGGAGAGGAATATGCATCGAGTCTTGGTGACTCACCTTCTCCCTTATCTTTTCGTGTGATTCGTGAGTTTGCGGATGAGGAGCCGGATGAACTCGAGGAGGCCATGCAATAAAATTTGGTTTTACATGAATTTCCAATTGGGTACTTTATTTTAATTTGGTTTTCATATTTTTATGGATTTGTAATAAGGCCTGTTTAATTACGTTTTGGATTATTTTATGTTTTGAATATGTTTAAAATATGGCTTTTAAATTACTTGGTTAATTTAATAATTGAGCCCAAAGTTTTCTAAACTAAAACTCGCAATGGTTTTAAAAATCTTACCATCGGGTAACATGAATAGTTTAATAGTAAAATTACAAGTTAAATGTTTTCAACAGTTAAGTGATTTCCAAAATTCAAGTTTCTATACTCAATTGCAAACGGATTTTCCAAAATGATATTTCAATTTTCTTAAAAGATATAAATGTTTTCTATCCTATGATTTATCAACTAAGTTTTAAAGTTTTATGTAATTTCAAGTAAATTTCAATTTTAACTTATTTTCGACAAATAAAGAATTACAAAGAGTTTTTCACAAAAATTTAATTGTTAATTCGATTCTTTCAAAAATTATTTTCCTTAGTGACATACCAGATTCGACCGTGGCGTATTGACCGGGTTTGGGGTGTTACAGTCAGGCCATTGATTGATCGATTTTTGTCCTTTTAATTAAAATTGGAAAATGGTTTCAAAATTTGTGTTTCTTTAAATGCACTTTCAACGTTATATTTGATCTTTTGAATATTGTGGCATTGCATTGCATGACCGTTGTGGTCGCACCTTTAAGTGGGAGCGAGAAGCTATGCTTTCGTGAGGTTTTCACCTCCGTATGGGCTAGTGGACTGCTTTCGGGATACATCCGTACCTATGTCTTCGTGAGGTTTTCACTTCCGCATGGCCATAGGGAAATGTATTCCCCTGAACCGAACTCGGTCCGTATGAGCCTATAATGGGTGAGGATCGAGGAATCTGCTGGTTCAGGTACCTCGAACTTTAGAACCAAACCGCATATAGTAAACCCTAGGAGCCCACCTTAGGTAGAGCTATGTCAAACCTTAGTGGTCACCCAGATAGGTGTTTGTTTATCTTACTTGTTTTATATTCCATGGTATTAACTTGTTGTGTTTCTTTCTTTTTGTGCATATCATTTCATATTTTAAGAGACATCGATTCACGGTCCGTTTTTGAGTTAGGAAGCTGGTTATGGAAAGTGAATTCCTTGATAAAGTGAAAGATAATGCGGCCGTCCGCATATGGTCAGAGTAATGCCAAATAGAAAAAGGGGATAGCTTGGTTGAGGGGTATGTGTCGGAGCTAAGGGATTTCACCAACATCGATTGTCACACGTAAGCGAGCTTGGGAGTTGAAAGAGATTTGGACTCAGTGGGATGATGAAGCAAAGCAGTTGTTCTATGGTACTTACAGTGACCTGCCTTACCTGCTAGAGGTCAAAATAGACAAGCACCTGTTTCAAGCAATGACCCAGTTTTGGAATGCTGCTTATAGCTGTTTCTCCTTCGGAAAGGTGGATCTGGTTTCCACGGTAGAAGAGTATATGACCTTGCTACATTGCCCAAGAATTCAAGTTGACAAAGCTTATTCTAAAGCGGTTAATGGCCCAACCTTCGTGAAGAAGTTGATGAATATCACCGGAATGAGCGAACATTGGGTCTCGGCTAGAATGCAAAAGAAGGGCGGAGGTAAATGCATACCCTGGATATGTTTAAGAGACCTGATCCTGGCGCATCCCGATGCAAAGAAAAAGATTGACATCTTGGCCTTGTGTATCTACGGCCTGGTAATCTTCCCGAAGGCTTTAAGGCACATTGATGAAGCAGTTATTGATCTATTCAGCCGATTAGACAAAGGGGTCACACCCGTTCCTGCCATCTTAGTCGAAACATTCAGGTCCTTGACTGCATGTCAGAGAATGGGGGAAGGCAGGTTTATTGGATGTGCGCAGCTGTTATTGGCTTGGTTCCATAGTCACTTCTAGAAAGTGGGGAAAGTGTCTTGTCGGTTTATGTCGGAGAATTACTCCCCGCTAGAAGAGATAGCATCTACGCTTAGAAGAGAGGATGTGTCCGAAGAAAATTGGATCACGCTCTTACAAAACCTTCAAGAAGATGACATCGGGTGGAATGCTCCGTGGTTGATTACCGACAGAATCCTTTATCGTTGTGGAAGCTTTGACTGGGTTCCCCTATTAGGAATTTGGGGTGTCACGGCCTATGCTCCTTTGCTGGTCCAAAGACAGTATAGTTCAAGACAGTTTGTACCGATGACATACAGGCTAGCTCAATGTGAGTTCTCATACGAAGGGGGAAGCTACAAGAAAAGGGTTAAAGAGATTTCTGGTGCCTGGAATCAGATTCACAGAATGAGAAGATTATTCGCAGGGCAGGGACGACTTCCCGAATAATGATGAATAGAGGGTTAGGAGAGTCAATGATAACATTTCCGAGCCAAATCCAGAAGGTGCCCGATCGAGAGAGGAATGCTTGCGAGTGATCCCGTCAGAATTAGAGATTGTAAAGTAAGATTTCGAATGGATGAGTTCGAAACTCAGGAAAAGGATAGAAAGGTTGGAAGAAGAAAAGATGCTCCTCTAGTTAGAAGTGGACGGTCAAAAATCAGAGGCTGAGAAACTCAGAAAAGAAAAATAGAAGGTAGAAGAAGACCGAGATAACTTGAAGACGGAGTACAAGAAGATGCGCTTGACAATAAAAAATGCGGGATTAGGGAAAACTTCGGAGCAGTGGCGACAAGAGGTCCGAGAGGAAAAAGCCAAAGTTAGCAGTTGGGAGAAAAAGTTTCATGAAATACTGACGCAAAAGGAAGACTTAGAGCGAGGCGGTGACGGAAGACCAAAAAGAGAAAAGGATTAAAAGCTAGAATAAATGAGCTTGGGCGATCTCTACACCACTATGGAAGTCGAGACTCGAAAAGCCAACTAAAGTCAAGCCTGAACAGAATAGAGGAAATGAAAGGTAGGGTTGAAGAGTTAGAATCGGCATTGTATAGTAGCGAGCTCCGGATTGAGCTTCTGGAAACGAGAGAAAGACATTGGGAGGAGGAGCTTCGCCATTCTTGCGAGCAAGTTCGAAGCCGGGACTACCTCATAGGTGAAGTAATAATTTAGATTCGAGAAGTAGCTGATCACCTACAGACTTTGGCTGAGGAGGCTGACATATTGGGCATGAGATATGGGCTCCCACCAGGTCATAATGAAGAGCTAATCTCTCTGCTTGGAAAAATCAAAACCTTAGGTCTTAGGGCGAGAACATATTTGTAATCTACTTTATGTAAAGGGTTTTGCCTTCTAATAAAGTTTTCTAAAATGAAGTTGATCAGAATCGATGTCTTCTTCCTGCATTCATGCATTTGCATTGCATCATATTACATACATTAAAGTTTATAAAAAGAAGCCTAATTGGTTAAAATTATCAGAAAAAAGAAAAAGAAAAGAGGAAATCTGGGAACTGAACATTACTACGGGACCCGTGCTAAGACAAAGAAAATGGATCAAAGATTTGAACAATTTCAGAAGGAAATGCAAGAACAGATGCAGGAGAAAATGATAAAACTCCAGCAAGATATGATAGAACGGATGCAAGAGTCCCAAAATAACATGATAAGTCAGTTGGCGCAGCTATTGGCCAATGAACGAGGAAAGGGCGCGCTAGCTCGTGGAATAATGACGACCTCGCTTACCTCCGGATTTACCCTTAAATACCCAAGCACCACCGTAAATATGTCCCCAAAGGACGATTTTGTTATCGAGCCACAGAGTGCGAGTTGAGACCGCAATGCCAACGCACTTCCCGACTAGTTCAGGCACTAATCCCGGAGAAGGTCCGGCTAACCCTATAGTCCCCAATTTTGATGAAATGGCTGAAATGGATAAGGCAAAAGCGAACCTTCCTGCATAACTCGAGGATCGTTGCAAATGGTTAGAAGAAAAGTTTAAGGAAATAGAGGCTCACGACCATTGCTACGGGTGGACGCTAAAGACTTGAGCCTAGTCCTGCACCTCGTACTTCCGCCAAAATTCAAGACCCAGATTTTGAAAAATACAATGGGACCATTGCCCGAAGCGCACATCACAATGTTACGTCGACGGATGGCGGGATATGTTAACAACGATCAACTGCTGATTCACTGTTTTCAAGACAGTCTAGTTGGGTCTGCCACCAAATAGTATAATCAGCTTAGTCGTGCCCAGATCAAGACATGGAAGGATCTGGCACAAGCCTTCATGAAACATTACGGTCATGTGGCTGATATTGCTCCTGATAGAATCACGCTCCAAAATATGGAGAAAAAGCCGGGTGAAAGTTTTAGACAATATGCCCAGCGATGGAGAGAGGTAGCGGTACAAGTTCAGCCACCGCTTTTGGAAAAAGAGACTACCATGCTTTTCATTAACACCCTGAAGGCCCCTTTCATAACTCATATGATAGGGAGCACGACTAAGAGCTTTACCGACATAGTAATGGCGGGAGAGATAATCGAACATGCCATAAGGGGCGGCAAGATCGAGGCGAGAGAAAGTACAATGAGGGTCGCTCTTAAAAAGAAGGACGGTGAAGTAAATAACGTGAGCACACACAAGGCGATCACGGTTAATCGGCCAAAGATAGTCACCTCTGGACAACAAGGGCCAGCAAGACAGGAATCGGGGACTAGACCAAATACTGAAAAGATCCATTTTACGCCAATTCCGATAACGTACAAAGAGCTATACCAGATTTTATTCAATGAGCACATCGTGTCCCGTTTTATTTACAACCATTGCATTTCCATACCCTAAGTGGTACGACTCAAACGCTCAATGCGATTACCACGCAGGGATAGAGGGGCATTCGATAGAGAATTACCTTGCCTTCAAAAAGGTAGTCGAGAGGCTAATCAAAATGGGTGTTATAGCGCTTGATGACTTGGTAAGAAAGGGGAACCCATTGCCTAATCACGAGGAAAAAGGGGTGAACGCGATCGGTGAGGAGATTGTGAGAAAAATCAAGAGGGATGTCACCGAAGTGAAGACCCCATTGCGAATAGTCTAGAAGGAAATGGTAAAAAGAGGATTGATAGAGTCAGATTCTACAGGAAGCGAAAGACATATAAAGAATTGCTGCAAATTCCATAAGACGAGGGGGCACGAGATCCAAGAATGTGTCGAGTTTAAAATTTTGGTGCAAGGCCTCATGGACAACAAAGAACTGGAGTTTTATGAAGAAGGAGTAGAGGAAGAGGAAATATGCGCGACCGAGGAAGAATTGACAAAACCCGGAGTTAATTACCCGAGAATCATTATTTCACGGAACACAGAGGGCGGAGCACAGGGAAGACCAAAAATCACAATTCAGAAACCTGCTTCTTTTACCTACAAAGATAGTAAAAGGGTACCTTGGAATTATAATTGCAATGTGACAATACCAGGAGCGCAAGGTTCCACTAGTATTTTGGAGGAAGTCAAGAACGAAGGTTCCTATACGCATAGTAGAAAGCGTTATGACCCTGAAAATAGGAGAACGAAAACAGCGAAACTGAAGACTGTGTCGATTGGGCAGGAAAAAGAACCCAAAACCATTATCAATGAGCCCGTAAAAGAGGAAGAGGCTAAAGAATTCTTAAAATTCTTGAAACACAGTGAATACAGTGTGGTGGAACAACTGCATAGACAACCAGCCCGTATCTCTGTGTTAGCACTACTTCTAAGCTCCGAAGTGCACCGCGAAGCATTAATGAAAGTACTGAATGAGACCTATGTTACTAAAGATATATCCGTCAACAAGTTGGATCGTCTGGTTAGTAACATAAGCGCTAATAATTTCATCTACTTCAGCGATGACGAAATCCCACCGGGAGGTATGGGGTCAACAAAGGCATTACACATAACTACCCGTTGCAAAGGATACACCTTGCCAAGTGTGCTAATAGATAATGGGTCAGCATTAAATGTCTTACCACTAGCCACACTCAAGAGGTTGTCGATAGATAGTTCTCATATGAAATCTCGCCAAAACATAGTGAGAGCATTCGATGGCACCGAAAGAAGAGTGATAGGAAGAATAGACATACCATTATTGATCGGGCCTAATACATATGAAGTAGACTTTACGGTCATGGATATCAAGCCTTCTTACAACTCGCTACTAGGGAGGCCACGGATTCATTCAATGGGGCCGTACCTTCATCATCGCACTGTAAATTGAAATTGGTAACAGAAAATCTACCGTAACTATAAACGCTAAAGATGATATCATAGCAATCGTTACCAACGAGCGCCATACCTAGAAACGAATGAGGAAGCCATTGAATGTTCCTTTCGATCCTTAGAGTTCGTGAATGTGACTTTCATTTCGAAAGGAAATAAAGTCCCGTCACCTAAACTATCCAAGACTACCAGATGGGATTGCAAATGTGATGGGAAAAGGAGCCCTACCCGGAAAAGGATTAGGTAAATATCTCAAGGGAAAGTCCAGCCCCGGCGTCAAGGAAAAAAGGGATCGCTTTGGTTTAGGTTTCAAACTGGATGCTAAACAAATGAAGAAAGAGATGGAAAAGAAACAAGAAAGGAGAAAGGCCAGGTTGAATGGAGAAGACGTTAAGTGGGAACCGATGACATTCCCCCACATATCTCGCACATTCGTATCAGGAGGAATGATTTACCCGGGAAAAGAATCTCCTAGAGGGGAATGTCCTCACATCAATGCCATACACGATGAGGAGATTGATCAAAGAAACTTGTTGGGCATCCGCCCATATGAACCTGGAAGCACATTAGACAATTGGACTACAGAGGAATTTCCTGTAGTGTTTAGAGATTATGCAGAGTAATATTCTAACACTCTTGTTGTTTTAAACCTAGAAACAATGAGATTTCTTTTGTGAAATAGGCTCATGTTCGACATTTTGTTTTAATGAAATGCATCTTCAATTCTATTAAATATCCTCTTATTTTACATTTTACCATTTATTCTTTGTTCTCATTCATATCATGTGAATAATTGTCCTCAAATTCATTTGTTCTTTATACACCCTTCGATACCCATTACAGTCTCTAGACATCAATGATATGAGTAATGATACTACTGATTCGAGGTCTGCTTTGAGCAAGACATGTGTTCAGAGGAATCTCGGGACTTTGGAAATGACACGAGAATCGACTTGCCTCCGGATTTGTTGAAAATGGTAGAACAAGAAGAAAAGCGATCCTACCCCATAAAGAGTCGGTAGAGAAACGGTGAACCTAGGAGAGGGCAAGAGGTGAATATTGGAGCTTGTATTATGCGAAACCAAAGGAACCTCATCGAACTACTCCATGAATTCAAGGATATGTTCGCATGGACGTATCAAGATATACCCGACTAAGATCGATATTGCAATTACAATCGACGCCCATAAGAGAAGAATGCAAGCCAATCCAATAGAAGCTCAGAAGAATGTGACCAGACGTCTTGTTAAAGATAAAAGAAGAAGTCAAGAAATAATTTAATGCCGGGTTCTTACAAGTGGTCAAGTACTCGGATTGGGTGGCTAACATTGTCCCTGTCCCCAAGAAAGACGGGAAGGTACAAATGTGCGTGGACTACAGAGACCTAAACAAGGCCAGCCTGAAAGACAATTTTTCGCTGCCTCACATCGACACTTTAGTAGACAATACAGCAGGGTATTCGTTGTTCTCCTTCATGGATGGTTTTTCGGGGTACAACTAAATAAAAATGCATCCTAAGGACATGGACAAGGCAATGTTTATAACCATGTAGGGAACATTTTGCTACAAGGTAATGCCATTTGGGCTAAAAAATGCAGGCGCGACATATCAGAGAGCCATGGTAACCTTGTTCCATGGCATGATGCACAGGGAAATTGAGGTTTACGTCAACGATATGATCGCCAAATCCCGAACTGAAGAAGAGCATGTGCAGGTCTTGAGAAAATTACTCTTGAGGCTGAGAAAATTCCAGTTGAAGCTTAACCCATCAAAGTGTACCTTCGGAGCTCGATTTAGGAAGCTGCTCGGGTTCATAGTCAGTGAAAAGGGGATTGAGGTTGACCCAGATAAAGTCAGAGCCATACAAGAATTACCTTCACCACGTACCCAAAAAGAGGTTAGAGGTTTCTTAGGAAGGCTAAATTACATCGCTCGGTTCATTTCACAACTGACCGAGAGATGTGATCCCATATTCCGTCTCCTCAAGAAACACAACCTAGGTACGTGGGATGAAGAGTGCCAAAAGACCTTCGAAAAGGTGAAACAATACCTGTCTCAGGCCCCGGTATTAATGCTGCCTCAACCAGACAAGCCCCTCATCCTTTATCTAACAGTACTTGATAATTCGATGGGATGCGTGCTGGGTCAACATGATGAATTGGGGAAGAAAGAAAAAGTAATATACTACCTTAGTAAGAAATTCACCGCATATGAAATGAGGTACCCACCAATCGAGAAATTATGTTGTGCCTTGATTTGGACAACTCGAAGGTTGAGGCAATACATGCTGTATCACACGACATGGCTCATCTCAAAGCTAGATCCCCTTAAGGATATGATGGAATCTACCACCTTGAATGGAAGGATGGCCAGGTGGCAGATCCTACTTTCTGAATTTGACATCGTTTATGTAAACTAAAAGGCGGTAAAAGAGAGCGCGATAGCAGACTTTCTAGCCAGTAGAGCCCTTGAAGACTATGAGCCCTTAGATTTTGATTTCCTAATGAGGACTTGATGTACGTGGCGGACATTGAAGAAGGTACCTCAAAGACCATCCTTGGAAATTAAATTTTGACGGGCATCAAATGTCAGGCAATGGAATTAGGGCGATCTGATATCCCCAAAGGAGACTATTATCCATTCACTTGTAAACCGGATTTCGATTGTACTAATAATATGGTGAATATGAAGCTGCATCATGGGGGCTCGCTACCGCTATCAAATACAAAATCGTGGTATTAGAAGTCTATGGAGATTTCATACAGTAATCTATCAACTCAAAGGAGAATGGGAAACCAGGGATCCAAAATTGGTTATCTATAAAAGATTGGCCCAAGAACTTGTCAAAGAGTTCGATGACATCACTTTCAATTACACCCCAGGGCGAGAATCGATGGTGATGCTCAGCCACCCTCAGCTTCCATGGTCCGAATAAATGAAAGCGAAGATATGAAGCCAATATAAATGAGCATTCATCAAGACCCAGCCCATTGCTACAATGTCGAGGAAGAAGGGAAAATTGGCCCACCATGGTACCACGATATATTGCGGTATGTGAAAAATCGTGAGTACCCAGACCAAGCAACTGAGAACGATAAAAGGACGCTGAGAAGACTAGCTTGCGAATACGTCCTGGATGGAGAGGTCCTATACAAGAAAAGGAAAGATCAAGTACTGCTGAGATGTGTGGATGCCGCCGAGGCTAAGTTAATCCTGGAAGAAGTCCACGAAGGCGTCTGCGGAACTCACGCCAATGGTTTCACAATGGCCAGACAAATAATGAGGTTTGGATATTATTGGTCCACCATGGAAGGAGACTGTATCAACTATGCCAAAAGATGTCATAAATGTCAAATTTAGGAGATAAGATTCATGTGCCTCCATCACCTTTACACGTTATGACTTTTCCGTGGCCATTTTCCATGTGGGGCATGGACGTCATCGGACCAATCTCAACGAAAGCTTCAAATGGGCATCGGTTCATTTTCGTGGTCATTGACTACTTCACCAAGTGGGTAGAAGCCGCCTCGTATGCTAACGTCACTAAGTCAGCAGTCAGTCGGTTCTTGAAGAAAGAAATCATTTGTCGATATGGAATGCCTGAGAGGATCATATCAGACAACGCATTGAACCTAAACAACAAAGATGCGATAGCGGGAGTTTGCGACCAATTCAACATTAAACACCACAATTCGCTCTCAGATCGTCCAAAAATGAATGGGGCGTGAAGCGGCCAATAAAACATCAAAAGATAGTGGGAAAGATGACCGAGACTTACAAGGATTGGCATGAAAATTACCGTCAAGCTTCTATGCTTATCGAACGTCTGTCCGAACTTCTACTGGGGCAACGCCTTTCTCATTGGTCTATGGGATGGAGGCAGTTCTACCTATTGAAGTAGAAATACCTTCCCTTCGAGTATTGTCAGAAGTGAAGCTGGATGAAGCTGAATGGATCCAGGCTCGATATGATCAGTTGAACTTAATCGAAGAAAAGAGATTAAGGGCTATTCGTCATGGTCAGATGTACCAAAAGTGAATGATGCGAGCTTACAACAAAAAGGTTCGCCCAAGGGAATTCCACGAAGGGGACCTCGTGCTGAAAAAGATCCTTCCCATACAAAAGGATCACAGAGGAAAATGGATGCCGAACTGGGAAGGACCGTATGTGGTAAAGAAAACTTTCTCGGGAGGCGCACTGATTCTGACTGAAATGGACGGGAAAAGTTTACCTAACCCCGTGAACTCAGATGCAGTAAAGAAATACTTTACTTGAAATAAGAAGAGGCCAAGGTGAAAACCCGCAAAGGGCACTTTGAGACTTCGAAAAAAAAACGGAGAGGCCAAGGTGAAAACCCGTAAAAGGGCACCTTGAGACCAAAGGGCTTTTTGAGTTGAAAACCTGAAAAGGGCGGCTCAAATTTTGAAGGGACATATCGTGATCTTGCAGCGCTATAATCAACAGAAAAGGAAGCACATTGCATATTGGGGCATCGACAAAATACTTTGAGTCTTCTAAATACATGACAGGCTCAAAGCAGTCTTCTTGAAGTTTGTATATCGAAACCCAATCGGTGATGCCTAGGGCTGCTGATCCATGTTGTTTATTTTACCCTTTTTGGGTTCTTTTTCGCCATAAAAAAAAGGGGATATGTCCCCAGTCAATTTTTCTTTGTTTCATAGATAATTCATTTTAATTCTCTTTGAAATCGATCTATTGTTATCTATCATTAACATGCTGCATTGAAACAACAATTGATGAACTAACGATTTCACAAAGGAAAGTTCCACGTATCACTTTGGAAATCACTAGATAAAACAGGAAGCCGAAACAGAACATTTGTTTAGAACTTCCACGAACACGAGATAAAGACATTCTCAATGGAAACTTTCTTCAAAATTTCTCGCCCGATTCAGTAATTGTGGCAAGGGTGAATAATGTTACTTGGTCACTTAGAAAACACATGATAGGCCAATTTTCGATAAGGAAAGATTCAAAAACCCTAAATTGTTGAGGAACGAATCTAAAACAAACCAAGTCGAGCATTCTTCAAGCAGGAGTTGGGACTCCCAGGGAAGACAGCTAGAAATCCAGGCAGGCCCACGTTCTAAGTCCTAAAATAGGTTTCGAAATTTCTACAGGGGCAAGCCATTCATCCGAAAACGGTCACCGCAAAGGAAACGAAGATGAAACCTTGACAGATAAATGAGTGATAACACCTTAAATAGGAATCATACTCATAACATTCTGACTCATCATACTCATGGCATCCTAATCATTAGGCATAAGTATGTACTCATTCTACAAATTACGTCCTCAAGAGGACAGTACGGTTGAGCAGATCTTGTCTCCCTGAGCATGCAGTGCAGCCGATCGAAGATAACAGATTTGACGTTCCTGAAGTTGCAGGAAGCAGATCGAAGATTCAGTCTGGTGATCCTTGAGTTTGCAAGGATCAGGTCGAAGATAGCAGATCTGACCTTTTTGAAGTTGCAAGAAGCAGATCGAAGATAGCAGATTTGATGTTCCTGAAGCTGCAGGAAGCAGATCGAAGATTCAGTCTGGTGATCCTTAAGTTTGTAGGGATCAGATTGAAGAAAGCAGATTGGAGCTTCCTGAAGTTGCAGGAAGCAGATCGAAGATGCAGTCTGGTGATCCTTGAGTTTGCAAGGATCAGATCGAAGATAGTATATCTGACCTTTTTGAAGTTGCAAGAAGCAGATCGAAGATAGCAGATCTGACCTTTTTGAAGTTGCAAGAAGCAGATCGAAGATAGTAGATTTGACGCCCCGGGTTACAGAAGCGGATCAAGACATCACCGGTGGTCCCCGAGTTTGCGGGGATCAGATTGAAGAAAGCAGATTAGACATTCTTGAATTTGCAGGAAGTAGGTCAAAGATTCATCGGTGATCCCCGAAGTTTATCGATCGATTGAAGATGGCAATTTAGACATTCTGAATTTGCAAGAACAGATCGAAGATAACAAGTCCGCGATCCCGATGTTACGGAGAGGATTGCGAGAATAGGTCAAGATGCGGTATGCAAGTAATAAATTAGAGCCACAAGTCCTGTTTCACCAAAGCAACGGTGGAATAGGATCGAAACGACCAGATGCGGTGGACTGAATAGGGCTACCGGAAGGAAAGAGCACTAAAAGAAGTTAAGGCCCACTGAAACCGGGCAAAATGGGTCTTTCTTACGTCTTTGCTCCATTCTCGTTACACGACAATGAGCAAAGAGGGGCAGCTGTACGACCCATTTTGCCGGCCAAACCCAACCAAAACCCAAACCCGAAGCCCATTTTACAAACCCAACCAAAACCCAAACCCGAAGCCCATTTTACAAACCCAATAACCTAACCCAAGACCCGATTGGCCCATCCCCTAATTAACCCTAATTAAAAGAATAAAACAGAAACCCTAGGTGCGCCGCACCTAAGGCCACTTGCCTCTGCCCCCTCTCTCATCCACCGCCTCTGCCAAAGCTCCAGGTCACCAACGCCTCACCACCGCCCTCAAGTTGCACCTGCAACATTAAAACGAAAGGACAGGACCAAACAGAGAAGAAGAGAACATGTATTTTCCTTTTTTTTCTTTTCTTATTCTTTTGGCTATAAAAAGCCGGAGAAGGACATTGTCAAAGGTTCACTGTTTTTTGGGATCAATAAAATACAAGAGATTTTACACCAAAAAAATATAAAAAATATATATAAGATAAATCAGAAATCGAAGAATCAAAGCATCGAAAGATCGAAGTCAGAAGCAAGGTATTTCTTATTTTTTCTTCTTACGTTCGGATCTGGTTCTCCCGTATTTGTACATATGTAAAAATATGAAACATTAAAAAGGAGAAAGGAAATAAACACAAAAAAAGAGGGGGAAAACTTACCTTTTTGAAATTCCACCACCAGTATGGTGGTGGCCGTGGCAGCCAAGAAGACGAATGGCCACGGTCGATTCGCCAAGCTCCACCTCCTCAAAGAAAAAGAAAGAAACAAAACACAAAGTTTTCAGCAAGCAGATGAAATGAAAAGGGAAGAAAATTTTTTGTTTTTATAAGGATTTCAAAACGACGCCGTTTAGGGCCTGATTCAGTGGCCCCAAAACGATGTCGTTTGGCCTTGACCCGCGCGCGACCCGACCCGCTCCAGAGGATCCGCGTGTTTTTTTGAAGGGATGGGTTAATTTCGCAATCGGCCCTTCCGCATTTTTAGTTTTTTTAATCAAACTTTTAATTATTGCAACATTGGCCCAATGATTTTTCGCGGTTTGCGATTCAGTCCCCCCTTCAAACGCTGCGTTTTAATTTTTGGGAAAATTTCCCCTTTGGTCCCCTCTTTTTCACGCGTGTTTCAAATATGCCACTTCCCTTCTGTTTTATTCCAAATTAACCCCAAAATCTCATTTTTTAATTCAATTTGATCCCCTCTTTTAATTAATTCACGATTTTGGCTTTTTGGCCATTATTTAATATATTTTTATTACTACTATATTATTCATTGCTTATTATTATTATTATTATTATTATTATTATTATTATTATTATTATTATTATTATTATTATTATTATTATTACCTTATTATCATTATTATTATTATACTATATATTATACTATATTATGTTATATTATATTACATTGTATCATATTATATTATATTACATTATATATTATTTTATCATCCTAAAGCCAATTCTTACATATTAAATTGTTTTGTATGTTATCAAGTTTATATCATATAAATTTTGTCACTCATATACGTACATATATATTATAATATTATTATTGTTATTATACTATTACAATGTAATATATGTATTTATTTTCATCATATTCCTTATACCTTATATTACTATCGTCATTATAATATGCTTACCTCATTATATCTCTTATATAGTATATTATTATTATCATTATCATATTATCATTTTTCACAATGTACATACTTTGTTATTACTACCATATCGTGTTATTATTATCGCTTCATCATTTTTTTCTACTACTGCTATAATATGAAATGCCTTCAATATATTATATATCCTTCGATTTATACGTGTATATATATACGCATGTGTCCTTTTATTATTCTTTTCGCATATAACATCGTGTTTTCACATTTTCGCTTAATTTTTCTCGACATCTCAATCTTCATAACAATCGATATCTCGTGTTAGCAATTCGAGAAAATCGAGCCCTAACTTACTGGGTTCTGATTTTTTTTTGTTTAAGCTAAACAACGGAAGATCTCTTTTAAAATCATAAATTCCAGCTTTAAAATCGACGTTCCGTATTAGCAATTCGAGTGAATCGAGCCCTAACTTACTGGGTTCCGATTTCTTCTCGTTAAAGTTAAACAAACGGGATATCCCTTTTGAAATTGCAATTTAAATGTTAAATAAAACGCTTAATCTCGGATATTCAAAATGTTGCGCCCTAACTTACTGGACTCAACATCTCGATATTTCGGGATAAGTTTTTTTTTTCTAAAATTAAGGCGATATTCCTAATTTGGATTTTCGAGAGAACGAGCCCTAACTTATTGGGTCCTAGTTCCTCGTTCGACAAATGATGGGAGATCCTCTTCAAAATGAAAATCAAGTTTTAAAAGACGAGCTTAATTTTGGGAGTCTAAAGTATTACGCCCTAACTTACTGGACATGATGCTTTATCTCTTCGATAATAAGAGAGTCTTAACGTCCCTTTCAATTCCATCAAATTTTGAAAATAAAAGCATTGTATTTTCAAACCCTTTCGTAGTTTTCAACAAAAGGACATCAATCAATCAAGTTTGGTACCAATTTTGGGCGTGTCGAGGGTGCTAATCCTTCCTCGCATGTAATCGACTTCCAACCCGCTTTTCTCAAAGTTCGTGGACCAAAAAGCACTGTTTAATAAATTAAATGTTTTATTAAAACAAAGGTGATCCGATCACACCAAATAAAGATTGGTGGCGACTCCCTTCCTTTTCTTTTTTAAAAAACTGAGTCGACCGCGTCGTTTACTGTTTCCCCAAAAAAAATGGTTACGACATGCATGCTATATAATTAAAAACACATAACAAGAAGCTAAATCTTACGAGGACAACAAACAAACATGTGACTCAACATAAATGCTATGAGCACAAAAAGCTGTGGACAAAATTAAATATGACACAAGGCATAAATTAAAGACACACTTGATACCAAAAAAACACAAGACATTCTTTAAAAATGATTATAAATTAAATCAATGAAGTCTTGAACCCAAAAGCTAAATAAATGGCTAAGTGTTAGGGCTCAAATAGCTAACCCAAAGTGATGTTTCATCTTAGTATTGGGCTTTACGTAATGGGCCCAATCATCTTTATCATTCTTCCAATGTGATCCAAAACAAATCATGTTTGCAAATGAAAGTTGATCATTGGCCCATTCATGAGTCCTTCTACTCGAATTAATACATGATGTGGCCGGGCTCATATAACATATTCATATTATTTTAATTGGACTCTCTATATAAATGTATCAAGTATATGTGCATACCACATTTAATTTTAACTCTATCAAATTAAATTTAGTATGGGAGCATTTCTATAATTAATTTAACTCTTGTAATTGGTTGAATATAGTCACATTTTTTTAGTTCCTGTCATTACAACTGTAGGGTGTAACCTTATAGGATCCTATAAATGTTTCTAATAATATTAAAACATTCCTAATATTACAAACATTGCGTCATCTAACATTGCATCATTGATGCCCAAGTTAAGGGAAGTCATGGTCTGACATAACCTTTTTGTGATAATATTAGTATATATCTTTTTGTCCATGATATAGTATATATCCCTTTATCCAGGTTGAGGGAAGTCATAGTCATGTCTAACATAACCTTTGTCCATGATATCCAGATTAATTACAAGTCATAGAACAATCAAACATGTATTGTCCAATATTTTATTTCTTGAATCTTAAGTAGACTAAGATAAGCAAACGAGTTTGATATCTCATATCAACACATTTGAGATATTAACTCATTTGAACACGATCATGCATTTCTAGTCTCACCCAATCAAAGAGTCCGAGATATCCTTCCATTATGTAGGAGTGACAAAATGCTTATTAACCATTCATATCTTACCACATAGTTTGTGGTATACCTAATAATTGTCTTTATGGTACAACCATTTATGGAAGAAATTAGACTATGTCAAAGTATACGACTCCCGCTGTTGGAACTATGATGACTTTAGTCTAAGGATCATACACACTGTTAGCACTATGAGAATTGTTGTGACTAATATATAATAATTCAAGAAGCATTCTCATGGTGGGTCAGTCCATTACATTGTTTTCTAACATGTACTCGTGTGTTGACTGGATATTTCATATCCACGAAAACACATTGTCATCTATCAACCACATAGTATCCTCAATGTATTATTATTAACAAAGACCACAATAATATTCGACTAAGGATGTTTTGAAAATAATCATATTATTCTCGAGATTTTATTATTAATCAATATATTTAATATATAAGAATAGATACCGAAAGTAATAATCGCAATGCCTTTTATTAATAAACTAAGCATACTCTTCTAATTTGTAAGTTAAATAAAACCTTATACAGTCTCTTAAACCTGATCCAAAAAATTGTGAAATTTTATTGTGTTTGGATTTAAGACCTCTATAGATAATTCCTTGTTGTTTGTAAGAAGAGGTCAACGCTCATGTGCCTTTTTGTTTGTTTATGTAAATGATTTTGTTTTGATTAGAAAGAGCTAAAAGACTTGAGTTAATTTATTGGTATTAAAATAAGTCATATTGGGGCAAATCAGTACCGACACCAATGGTTACTACACAAATACTTTATAGCCATATGTGATGAAAGCACCAACTGAAGCTACAAAATACAAAAGTACTGTTAGAGCTCTTCATAAATTTCTTTGAATTGATCTGACATCATATGTAGCATGGATAAAGTGAATCAATTCATGCAAAAACCAACGATGAAACAATAGTCATTTTTTGGTCTTTGAAGAAAGAGAAAGAGACGTGCAAGTCAATATTAGAAGCTGAGTATACAAGTGTAGCTAACACAACAGCTGATGTAACCATGTGTTGGCCTTTAAACTAATTGAAACACTTGTGATTTGGTGCCAGAATGCAAGTGCAATGCATATTGCTACCAATCTAGTATTACATGTTACAATGGAGAATATGGAATTGGATGTACATCTTGTTAGGGAGAAATTGGTACGAGGATAATTTTTGAGTCAATAATGTACGAGCCAAGGAACAACTTGTAGATATCTTTACAAAACCCTTGATAGGCTACTGGTATGTTCTCCAGAACATCGCTAGGTAAATACTGTGTATAACAATTATTTGGGAGAGTGGTCCATCTAGAATCGGACTAATCCTACAAGTAAATTTTCAATTTTTTATTTTCTATTTTATCACTCCAGTATTTCTCTTTATTTCCCTGCCCTATCATATTTTGGTTTCATTGCCGAGAAATAAAGATGGTAGTCACCACTCGAAGTACTTCTAATCTCTCCAATGAAACACAAGAAAACCATCTAGTATCAACCAATCAAACTTTTAACCCTATAGCCACCTAACTAGTCGCAATGGCATCCAAACTGGAAGTCGTGGAAACCCTTAGAGCAGAGGTAGCAGCCTTGAAAATTCAATACCAAACTTATCAACTTTCTTCTTCTAATACAATCGACCCTCGAGACAATGGAAGACGAAAGATGGACCAGAGCAGCCTGAGTAATGACCCTGGTGGAAAAGAAATCCAGTACATCATCCCCCATACAAAAATTGAATTCCCCAAATTTGATGGTGGCGACCTACTCGCTATTATCAAACCCCAGAAGAGCTTAAAGTAGACGTAGCAACAATGTACCTTGAAAGTGATGCTCTTGATTTATTTTCGTGGATCAACTCTAAATAAGGTATCTTTTATTGGGACGAGTTGGTTTGGGCATTACACGAAAATTACAGACCAACAGAATTTCAAAATCTTGATAAGTATATTTGCAATATCAAGCAAGCCGGTACCATTCAAGAATATCGCTAGAAGTTTGCAAAAAGGTCAGCTCAAGTAACAAATTGGCCCGATCATTGTCTATTAGGGGTTTTTCTCAATGGATTGAGAGAAGATTTAGAGGTTGATGTGCGCATTTATAAACTACGAACAGTCTACAAAGTAATGAGTCTGGTGCTTGAATATGAGTCCAAACTAGGCTCAACACGTGGTTCGAGAAGAACCTCTTGGTCCAATTCAAGTAAGCCCAACCTCGCTCTACAATAATCTCGTCCTCTCATCTCTTAAGAAGGACACAGTAACATACCCCAACTAGTCGCAAATACGCGCTTCAACAACCCCGTTGAAATTGAGATGCTGAAAGACAAGCAAGATTAGCTAAGGGGCTTCATTTTAGATGCAACAAAAAATACGGTTCTGGCCATCGTTGTAAAACAGGATCTTTTTTACTTTTGGAAGCTAACGAAGAAGGTGATGAGCAAGAGACTTACTCGACTGAAGAAGTCGATAATCTTTAGCGAAATGGCTTAGCAACACTTAGTTTTCATGCCATATTGGGGAAGACAAATACCACCATTATGAAGCTTAGACGGGACATCAAGACCAAAGAAGTTTTAATTCTTATTGACAGTGGTTCTACACATAATTTCATAGCTGATACCATTGTCAAGGAATTGAATCTGAAGACACAAATTCTGCCATATTTTACAGTCCAGATTGGTAATAAGGACATCATACGTTGTAATTATGTTTGTCGCAATGTAGAGATCTAGCTTTCTGGGTTGAATAATATACAAGATTTCTACCCTTTTAATATTGGAGGAGCCGATTTGGTTTAGGCATCCAATGGTTGGTATCCCTCAACACGGTGCAGACAAACTGGAATGAAATGTTCCTTATCTTCTCGATTGATGGGCAAAAGTATAAACTACAAGAAGAGCCTTCAAAAACTACAACTACTGCTACCTTCCAGTACTTTTTTTTACTGAAGTTAACCATGCCTAGGTATCATCTAGCCTCCTGCAATCGTTACTTTCTGAATACCAAGCTATTTTCTATGAACCGAGTACTTTACCACCCTTTCGGTCTTACACACACTCTATTCCTCTTATACCTAATGCCCAACCTCCAAACATCTGACCATACTGTTATCCTTATAACCAAAAAACTGAAATAGAAGAACAAGTAGCTAAACTTTTAACCACTAAATTTATTTGACCCAGCACCAGCCCCTTTGCTAGCCCGGTACTCTTAGTAAAAAAGAAAGACTATACTTGGAAGATGTATTCCGATTATCGTGCCCTTAACAAAATCACCATACTAGATAAATATATGATTCCCAATATTGATGAATTATTAGATGAATTATAAGGGGCTACAATATTTTCCAAGAACGACTTGCGTTCTGGCTACCATCATATTAGAGTCAAACTAGAAGACATAGCTAAGACAGCATTCAGGACAGGGCATTATGAATTTTTAGTCATGCTATTTGGTGTCAATAACACTCCATCAACATTTCAAGCTGCTAAGAATGATCTGTTCAGGCCTTATTTGCAGAAATTTATTCTAGTCTTCTTCGATGATATCCTTATTTACAGCAAGGATATGAATTAACACTTACAACACCTCCATATATCTCTTGATCTACTCCGCAACAACATATATCATGCCAAAGCTTCCAAGTGCCACTTTGGCAAACCACATATGAATTTTCTTGGATATATAGTAAATTCTCAAGGTGTACAGGTTGATCAGGCCAAAATTCAAGCAATCCAGTCCTGGCTTGTTCTTACCAACTTAAAAGAGTTACGTGGATTTCTAGGCCTGATGGGATACTATCACAAATTTGTCAAGAACTATGGACTGATAGCACGCCCTTTCATTCAACTCACTAAGAAAGATGGCTTTCAATGGTCCCTAATTGCGGAATAAGCATTCAGCAAAGCATGCATTGACGACAGTACGACTTCTGGATTTTTCACAACCATTCACCGTATAATGTGATGCATCATCCGAATGAGTGGGCACCATCCTATTGCAGGTTGAACATCCAATAGTCTATTTCAATAAAGGGCTTTCCTTCACGAATAGCATAAAATCAACATATGACCGAGAATTACTTGCTTTGGTGCTGACATTACAGAAATGGACACATTATCTATTGAGGAGGCATTTTTTGGTCAAAACAGACCACTATACGCTTAAGTTTTTATTGGAATAGCGTATTACGACAATCGAACAATAGCGATTCTTGATGAAACTAAAGCCATTTGACTTTTCCATTATCTACAAGGTAGGAAAAGAAAACAAATGAGCTGATGAGCTTTCCCACAGACTACATTTTACAGATTTTTTATCTCCAGCACTTCCATTTAGCTTGGATTTGTTGGATTTACAAGAGTCACTCAAAGTGGATCCTTACACCAGCCATATTATGCTGTCAATAACGTCAAATCCTGCTTCATTCCTAGATTTTATTATTGCAAGGCAAATGTTTTATTATAAAAACAGGCTAGCTATTCCTGATAATGTAACCCTCAAGCAGAAGATTCTTTTTGCGTCTCACAATACTCCTACCGCAAACCATAGAGGATATTTGAAGACTCTCAAATGGTTGTCAGCATAATTCCTTTTGGTCTCAATTAAAACAAGATGTCCATTACTATGTCCAAAACTGTTTACAGTGCCAACAAAACAAATATCAAGCTTTGGCGCCAGCTGGTCTCCTCCAACCCTTACTGATTCTAGATCGTATTTGGGAAGACATCTCTCTTGATTCCATTGTGGGCCTTCATAAGTCACACCGCTTTGACATGATTCTTGTAGTGGTAAACCGTTTGAGTAAATATGCTCACTTTATTCACTTGGCTCATCCTTTTACAGCCAAGATAGTTGCTGTGAATTTTTACAAGAAAATTATTATACTCCATGGTTTTCCACGTTCGATTGTATTTGACCGAGATTTTATTTTCCTCAATAATTTTTGGCAAGAACTTTTCAAACTAAGTAAAATGAAATTACAAATAAGCACAAATTACCACCCTCAAACTGATGGCCAAACAGAAGTGGTCAATCGATGTTTAGAAGCCTACCTTCGTTGTTTTGCACAAGAACAACCTACCGGATGGAGTAGTTTTTTGCATGGGCCATATTCTCTTTTAATACTGGTTTTCACATATCAGTAAATACTACTCCTTTCAAGATAGATTATGGTCATGATCTATCACCGCTTTATCCTTATGTTCTTGGCAAGACTGTAGTGGAGGAATTGGATCAACAACTAATCCAACGGGATGACATGCTGAAGCTTTTAAAAGGTAACTTGCTTAAAGCTCAGTCTCGTATGAAATCTCAAGATGATTCGAAGCGTCGAGACCTCTCTTTTGAGGTTGGATACTATTTTCCTACGTCTTCAACCTTATCGACAAAAATTACTTGCCAAGAAACGGTATGAAAAGTTGTCTCCACATTTTTTGGCCCTTATAAAATCTTGCGACGCATTGGGAAGGTGGCGTATGAACTCAGCTTGCCGTCTTCTTCTCAAGTTCATCCTATATTCCATGTATCACTACTTCAACCAGCCACGGGCCAGCTGCCCTGTTCACCATCTCCTCCTTTGCCCATTTCGGCAGATTGGGAAATAATTCTTTCTCCTGCCAAAGTATTATCTCATCGGTGGGTTCGAGAAGCTGGGTTCCTACGTTGGAGTTGTTGATTGAATGGGAAGGGAGGCCTTTGGAAGAAGCTTAATGGGAAAATTAGATCTCCTTGTCGAACAATTTCCATCCTTTAGCCTTGAGGACAAGTCGTCTTACGAGGGGGGAAGTATTGATGCAACTCCCCTATAAGTATACTCAAGGCGGAAATTTAGGGCACGTGAAAAACATATGGAAGAAGTCACATGTAGTCAGTTAACTAAAATCATGGAACCACCTTGGTTACACTAATCTGAAAATTAGGAACCACTTTGGTTGTTATAAATTATGTTCATTTATTTAAGCTTGTTAGTTAAAGCTGTAACCTGGGATTGTTAGTATAAATAACCTAGGAAACTCTTTAGTAGGAGGGGAGTCTTTTTATTGAAAAGTATTATTTGGAAGACTGGTCCACCTCGAATCGGACTGATCCTACAAGTAAAATTTCAATTCTTTATTTTCTATTTTATCACTCCAGTATTTCTCTTTATTTCCCCGCCCCTATCAATATTGGAATACAAATAGGAGTTAAGCTGATCAAGGTTAGCTTAACGTGTGCAGTCTGTTCAACTGAAAGTTGTTTTCTGAGCGGAAGAGTATATATTTTCTCAATAAACAAATATTTCCTGAGGAAAATTCTCTCAAGTCCTCCTTGATTTCTTTTCATTTTCAGCTTTGCTTCATGTTTTGATCTATTACTTGATCATGCTTAGCAACTTAGCTAGCTATGAACTGAACACTTACATTTAAATTACAACAAAAGGAAGAAACAGAATCTAACAATGTGGTCTATTGTCCTCTCCATATTAAACAAAATGCCAATAAATTGCTTACAAAGATCAAAATTGTATTGTCAAAACAAACCAGATTGTAGTATTTAGGTCGGGAAATATTTTCCAAGTTTCACTAAAGTAACCGATAAGTTTGGTAAACTAAATTACCATGATGCCAATGACAATGACATCTGGGTCCAAGGGGCATGACAGGTCTATGAACTTGGCAAAAGTCGACCGTTGTACATCTTGTCAAGCAATTTCTGTGCATCAGGCCTCCTTAGAAGACCTTTGTTATTCGGTAAACCGGTACCTAAACAAACAGGACACACCAGTTTCCCCCGACCTGCACACGGTAGCAGCCAGAGATCAGTTACATAAAAATTCTTGAATATGGACAATTTGGAGAGGAACATAAAAGTTTAGAAGAAAATTTCATGACAGTTTAGAATCTCAAGCTACACAATCAGTATATGTTAAACATAAAACAGACATCGTTCTATGCTACACGCTTATGCATCCTTGTTTGTACTCAATAGAATTGGCCAATAACAGCAACTAGATCACAGAAAGGTGCGTATTCAGCTTATTTGTCATCAAGTATCATAAGAAATGCAATTCCTGCTATATTCTGAGGTATTGACATGAACACATGTTCATGATTACCCATTGCTTTTATGAGTAACCCCTAGGCAATCAACCATAACATGGAATAATCTTCAGATAAGTGCATGCTCAACTCTCCAGGCAAGTTAAATAGCAATCCAAAACAAGAAAAACTAAAAATATTTGGTGATATAGCAAGTTAAGAAGTAATGTTAGGGGAAGAAGACTGCATACCGTAACAGTTTGGACATTCAGTAAACTCGTAAACATCCTTAGCACGTTTCCTGTTGAGAGCTTTCCATTTTCCTGTACCACCACACATATCACCTAAATAGAAAACAGATTAACATCCTGCGAATCAAAAGGAGGATTAACAATTTCACTACTGATGTCTGCAAGTTTTTTCTTCTTCTACTTCAGAAAGAACATGTTAACATGTCAACAACAAAAGAGACAATTATATGTGATGAATAAACTAAAAGCTAAAATCGAGCCAAAATACTTGCATTCAACGAGGACTTTCCCTAAAAGTTCAATATAATTTGATTAGAAAAAAAGGGTCCCATGACAGTCAGCCATGCAGCACAACTAATCCCCGCAGGACAAAAAAGAAAATAAACTACTCTAACCGGTTTGTTAGGTGGCTATTATCTAATACATAGAAATCAATAAATGGTGCCAGGAAATTTGCACCATTGAAGACTAATGTTTTTATCATACAAGGCAAGCAACCCGTAAATCAGAAACAAGAGTTCGTATGTCTTTCGCCGATGTCAGAAAGCAGGGTAAAGGGCAATCTCAAAACAAGATTATAAGATGCATACAAGGATGGTTCACTTGGTTAGACAACAAAGTATCATACAAAAGAAATTGCAAAAGTGTCACTCACAAAGTACAGCACCACTCCCTGAACAATTCCGGCATACAGCCCTTTCATTCCCATCCATAGCCATTGCTGATACTGCAGAAGCACAGCTGCTAGAACTACTGATTAAAGCCAGGCTTGAACATAAGCATGTAAGACACATACGCCGTGATGTTGGCAACTCAGCTGCCTGCAGAAAAATTTGGAACCTATCAACACTATAAACAAGGTAGCAAATAATGAAGATTCTACCCAATTAGTGCAAATCAGACATGTAAAATGGCTTTAGATTCTTTGGTTTCTGAAACAAATAAAAGATGCTGTGTGAGTAGTGAATTTGAAGAGTACTAACAAAATAGATGTTGGAAAACAAATAAGTGAAACCTTCTTCTTAGCAGGTTCTAATGAATCATTTGAAACTCCAGTAGTACAGCTCTCATTCTCCAAACTAGATCTTATCTGAGCTGAAACCAACCTTGAGCTTGCTGTCGTTAAAGCAATGAAAGGCAGGGTTTAAAACACTTGTATAGTTGAAGAAAATCCATAAAAACAAAAATACATGCATTGGCAGCAAAAGGTGCAACACCTCAAATTCATAGCTAATTGGAAAATCAAACATGAATGGATAAATTCAATATGTTTCTTTTTTAATAAATTGTATCATGATCCAGGAATTCAACAAAGAATACATATTATGAAGTTACTTTGACTTCTAATCCGATTTTCAGTTGCTAAAATGGAGCCATCCTTTACATCCGCACTCAAAGCATTTAACAGCACCCAATTCACTGGAAAGGAAAAATAATCTCTACAACAAACTTTCCATAAATTCTTTAGAGAAAAGATTAATTACACTCAATATTCTAATCCTTGAGCATCTTACACAACTTGCTACTCAGCTAATTCATATAAACAATGTACCAACTGTTAATCTTTTTAAAAGTTAACAGAAAGGGATAAGATATCTTTAAGGAACTGACCTAAAATGGAAATAATTTTAATAACTATCTAAAGTTTCAGAATTTGGATAAAAAGGTTTAACCTGAATGTACAAAAAGAAAACCCCATGAGCATAATATTATATGCGAAACTTCCACTGAAAGGAAATGAAAAATTAAAAACAAGGCGTAGCTCTATTTCACAAATATGCATAACTAAATATATAGACAAGGAAAGAAAAAACTTACAGCGAGGCGGGGAAGGTTTTAAAGTGAAAGAAGGAAGGTGTGGAATTGAAGAAAGATTTGGAGAAGAGTAAGCCATAACTACTCTTCTCTTTACTTCTTTGTGTGTAAATTTTAGCACTGAAAAAGAAAAAGAAGAAATGGTTAAAGAGTCCCCACAATTACAACCGGCAGAGAAAATAATTGACTCGTTAACTGGAGTGCGAACGGGTGCACGATGCACCTTGATCAAGACCGTCAGATCAGGTTGACCTTTTCACCCTCAGATCAGATTGGGAGAAAATATATCTAAATTTAAACAATAATAAATCTAAAATGTCCACTGAATCTTAACTCAATTATTATTTGTATTGTTATTACTGCAAAAAGATATAAATTTAAATGTAGTAAAATATATTTTATCTTTTTATTTAAGAGTTAAAAGGGAAGCAAAGAAAAGTTATAAACATTTGTTTAAACATTTAAAACAACCTCAATATTTACAGCTTTATTTTTATAAATAAATTTTAATATCAAACCTCAAATATTTAAATTGTTTGTGGTTATAAATAAAAGTCAACTTCAATAGCCATGATATTTTAAAATTTTGAACATTAAATATTACAGAATATGATTAATGAATTTAAAATCTACCTAAATTTTATTTTGAGCTAAAATTATTTTACCAAAGTTTAAAACACCCAAATTAGAGAAGGGTATACATATTGTTATTTTAAACAATAATAATGATAAATGGTGTGGTCCCAAAAATGAGTGTTCCCAGCTAGCAATCCCACACAATGAAATCCAATAAAGAAAAGGGATTGCTGACTTCTCCTCCTATATGCAAAGCTGATTGTATAATGAGTGGAAAATCATGCCGAAACCCCTACCCTTGGATGGGGATATGTAATTTCGAATGCTATCTACAACATGTTGGATGGCCTCACGTTCCGTGAAATTAAATTTATGCTGATATTGTAATAATTAGATTAAAATTAACCGCATTTGGATTTAAGTTTAGAAAATAAATTTTAAGTACATTAAATTAGAATATATGATAAATTATTTAAGGATATATTTATATTACATGCATAAAATAATTCCAATTTTCTTTATTATTAACAAGCCTGGAATTGTTGTTGCTCTTAGAAGCTGAGCTTGTGTTCCTTGAAGCAGCTGATCATGCCATGTATTCAAATCTTTGTTGCAAATGGAAAAAGGATAAAGTTCAGCAGATACATAGTTTAAGTGAAACGAAAGAAAGGAAGATTGGATTGAGAGGCTTTGATTGAATTGGATTTTCAATTTTTTTTCTCTTTTGGCTTGGAGAATTATCTGATATTCACTATGTGAAACTCAATGTTTTCTTCCACTGAGCTTCTGCCACCTCTGCACCATATCCATTTCTTTGGATAATGAGATACAAAAGCATCTTTTAAGTGGCTACATCACCCATTAATAAATACGGTAAATTCCTTCAAATGTTACTAAATTATTAATAATTTTACATTTTAATCATCAACTTTAAAAAATTATAATATGGTTATTAGATTATTCAAAACTTTCCATTTAAGTCACTAAGATGTTAAAATTAATCTTGTATGACTTTTTCTATTCACACCGCCTGCACCAATAGAAAGCTATCCTTCCTTTCCTATTCTACGATTCAATTTTTTTTCATGAAACAATTTTGAACACTACGAATATGTAAACTAAAATTTAAACAGTTTTCTTTTTCGATTTTCAACACTGACTGTTAGATCGACTTGAATTTAATGAATATTCTTCTACTCGTTGACGATTTCTAATCCAACGTATTGGTTATCAAATCGTAACTTGAAGCTCACAAGTCAAACTTTAAAAAAAATTAATAACTCAATGACTTAAATGAAAACTTTCGAATAATTCACTGATCATTTTCTAACTTTTTTAAAATTGATTAATCAAAATATAAACTTACTAATAGTTTCGTGACCATGAAAATAGTGTACCCAAAAAAATAATATTATTGCATAGTAGATTATGGCATACCATGATGCAAGTGAAAAAATATTTATGAAAAATTATATAAAATTAAATCAACTTTACTTGATAAAAAACATGATAACAATTTACTTGGTTAAAAAAATTATTCTAATCATTATTTAATTAATTTAATATCAAATTATATTGTAATATTAACTTAATCAATAATTTAATATATAATATAAATAACACAAAATTATATATATAAATATAACCTATTTTAAGCATGAAAAAAACATATAAACATAAATATTACAAATACAAAATCGTCCTATTTAATTCTTGCCCATCTTTGCAATCTACGGGTAGAAAAAATTATATCTTTGAAAATTCTGGTTTATTGATTGAATATTAGCTTAATTGGCATGAGTATTGTTGTCAATACATGAAGACGTTTTTATATTGTTATCGACAAATAATTTCCATGCCTTCTCGGAGAGATTGCAAAAGGTAGAGGGGTTGAATTAATAAATAAAAAATTATATTTTAGTTTCCTTAAATTATAAATTTATATATGATTAAATTCTACTTTATTCTTTAAATAAAATAATTATTTAAAAAAATAATTTGATCATAAATTAATCTTTTAATCTCTATGATAGAATTTCGATCCCTTTTTTAAAAAAATTTCTAAATTTGACATTTGTTTTTACGGGGTAGAGGTGTGCATGGGCCGAGTGGCCCGGCCCGGCCCGGCTCGAAGGCCCGCCCGAAATGTGGGAGGGTTTGGGCAAAATATATGCCCAAAAATGGGCTTGGACCAAAAATAAGGCCGCTTAAAAAATAGGCCGTGCTCTAGTAAGGCATTTTTGGCTCTCAGGCTCTTACCGGCCCGAATTCATTAAAAGAAAAAACTATTTTTTTAATATTATTTTCTTATTGTTTTTCTCCTTATTTTGCTACCATTTTACTATTATGTTTCTATTATTTTGTTGTTATAGTTTAGATATTACATAAAACTTATTTTATTGTTAATTTTGTTATTATTTTAAAGACATTTGTTATTTGTTATTATTTTAGAGGCATTTGCTTGTTAAGTTGCATCTATTTTTTTTTTTTTTTGAATGTAACATCTTGATTGGGCTTATATTAATAAAATAAATAACAAAACAAGTCATAGAGCAAACCCGAAACAGGAAACCAAACCCAAATCATAGGCCCAGACTAAGAAGAAAAACAAAACGGAAAAGAAGGACCCTCAAAGCCACGGCCCTGATGATAAAACAACGAAACAGAAAGAAGAATCTAGATAGTTTAAGACTGAACAGACACATTTTGGAAAAAAGAAAAGCTACCGACACTTTTTGAAAAATGAAAAGCCAGCGACGCTGTTACCCAATCAAAAAGCTTGACGGACTGCCATTACTCTCCATCATCATAAATGCTCCCCTTAATGACCGTTCCTCTCTTCTGAAAAAGCCATTTTCTCTCAAAAGTTTTTCATTTATTTAGCTTTTCTTTTCATAATTTCTTTCGGAGAATCCCCTTCAATCTGGTTCACGAACCGATCCCCGCTGCCTATGGAATTCAGCAAAGTCTGAATCAGCCCCTTCCAGGTAAATCTCCTTCTTGTTTCTTAAAGACTCTGTTGCGATCTTATGGGCCAGGGTATTCGTAGATTTTGGTATGTACTTGAATACGAAATGATTGAATCTGGGTACCATCTGTTTTATATCCCGTATGAAAGCTCCGATCTTAGATCTATCTTGGTTTCTACTATTACATTTCTTTATAACTGTGAGAGAATCCCCTTCAATAATCACTTCTGACCAATTTTTCTCTATTGCTGATTTAACCGCTGTTCGACATGCCAACGCTTCGGTTGCAAAGGCCGAGGGAACCCATCTGTGTATTTCGGAGCGAGATAAAAGAACGACCCCTACATTATTCCTTGCGACAACTCCGGAAGCTGAGACCTCGTTAAGTCCATCAAAAGCTCCGTCAAAATTGACCTTCACAGTTTCTCGAGGTGGGTGTTGCCAGTACTGTACTTCTTCTAAGTTCGACTTTTTTTTATTTCCAGACCATCGAGTTCTGCAATGTAGCTTTTGATGAAATTTTCTAACTCTTTCCCAGTACTAACTTTCTTTTCATGTATTATTAAGTTCTGGTCCCCCCATGTTGCCCAGAGAGCGCAGCAGAAAATACGCCTTATATGCGAAGGAAAACGTTCAAAAACCCAGATAAGCCACTGTTCAAAATCCCCATTTTCATATAAAAGTACATTCTGTAAGTCCAATGCTGACCACATTTCAATTGTAACAGGGCATTCTCGAAATAAATGGTGAGTCGTGTTTGCTTGTTCCTCACACCTCAGACAACTCGACTCAGAGACTAGCTGCTTATGCTGCAAGTTCACTTTTGTAGGCAAGAAATTCCACGTGATCTTTCAAAATGTAATCTTTATTTTGGTTGGTAGATTCAGTAGCCATAGGCTTTTGTAGAGGTTTCTGTAGCTGGTTTGTAAAGTGTAAGCTCTAGGATATTCATCATTAATCTGTAATTGTTTGTAAGCACTGCGAACCGAGAACTCACCTGACGCTTCACCACCCATGCCAAAAAATTATCGTGAGGGACGGTTGCTAGCGGAATACGAAGGATTCGAGCGGCTTCTTCCTTTGGAAAGGTATACCTAATCAACTCCTCTTTCCATTTGCGCTCATTATTATCAATCAACATATGAACATAAGAATCACGCAACGAATCAACTGCTGATGATAACCTGAAATTTAATGCATCCGAAATCCATGCATCATTATTAATTGAGATATTTTTGCCTGTGCCAACTCGCCATATTAAGCCTTTCCTCAAGACATCCTTAGCAGCCCAGATACTCTTCCAAGTGTAAGAACACGAATTTCTCAATCTAGAATTTAAAAATTGATCATTTGGAAAATACTTGGCTTTAAGAACTTTTGTAACTAATGAATCTACATTATTCATAATACGCCATCCTTGTTTTGCTAAAAGAGCGAGATTAAATTGAGACATGTCCCTGGAACCCATACCTCCCTCTTCTTTAGGCCTGCATATAAGTTTTCATTTGCACCAGTGTATACCCCTCTTGTTCTTTCCATGCTGCCACCAATATTTTGCGAAAATGCTTTCTAACTCCCCACATAGAGCTTTTGGTAAAAGAAAACAAGTCATAGCATAAGTAGGTATTGCTTGAAGTATGGACTTAATAAAACCTCCTTCCCTCCTTGTGAAAGACATTTTGAACTCCAATGATAAATTCTTTGATTTATCTTGTCCTTCAAATTTTGGAAAGACGTTTTCCTCTTTCTACCCACCACGTTTGGAAGTCCAAGATATTTCTCAATATTAGTTGAACATCGAACACTTAAAACTTCAGAAATTTCATTTTTTACCCCTTCTGCTGTGTTTGAATTGAAAAAAATCGTTGATTTATTGAAATTCACACATTGGCCTGAACAATGTTCATACTGCCTTAACATATCTTTTAAAAATTTCGCACGTTCCATTGTGGCTTCCCCAAACAATAGGCAATCATCTGCAAATAAAAGATGAGATATCGCTGGTCGCCTTCTGCTTGCTTTAACTCCCCTAAGGAACCCCTCCCCAACTGCCTGTCGAATTAGAGCTGAAAGACCCTCGCTGCAAATCAAAAAAAGAAAGGGGCTCAGTGGATCTCCTTGACATAGTCCTCCAGAAGGGTGAAAAATTCTCCCTCTACTTCCATTAATATTCACTGAATATGAGACTGTTGAGACACACTTCATGACCAAAGACATCCATTTCTCAGCAAAACCCATTTGGAGCATAACTTTCTTTGAAAAACCCCACTCCACTCTATCGTATGCTTTACTCATATCGAGTTTAATAGCCATAAACCCTTTTTTCCCATACCTCTTCTGATGCAAAGTATGAAGGATCTCGTAAGCAATCAACACATTATCAGAAATTAATCGTCTTGGGACAAAAGCACTTTAAGCACTATCAATACAACTACTAATATACTCCTGTAATCTGTTTGCTATTACTTTTGCCACTATTTTGTACAAAATCGTGCAAAGGCTAATAGGTCTAAAATTAGCAAGATTAGTAGGGTTTGGGGATTTTGGAATTAACACTATGTCTGTTCTATTTGTACCTTCAAAGTCCTTCTCCTCATTCAATACTTTAAGACAAAATTCCTCCATGTCTCTGCCCACTATGTGCCAATATTTTTGGAAGAAAAGAGCTAGAAAACCGTCAGTTTCTAGTGCTTTAGTAGGGCCCATCTATTTTAACGAGTTACGAACTTCTTCTATTGAATATGTTGAAAGTAGCGCTGCATTAGTTTCAGATGAGATATTAGTGCCAATACCTTGAAGAAGGGAAGATGACTCTTCCAACCCTTTGGAGGAGAACAATTCTTGAAAAAAATCTGAAGTTGTTTCGCTTATTTCAAATTCATCAGTAACTTCCTGCCCTCCCGCTTTTTCCAGCCTCCTGATTGTGTTAGTCTGTCTTCGAGCTGTAGCATATTTATGGAAGAAAGCTGAATTCTTATCCCCTAATTGCAGCCAATTTGCTCTAGCTCTCTGCTCCCAATACATTTCATCCTTATCAATCTCCATATTTAAATGAATTTTGGTGTCGATAATTTTGGCCATTGTATCATCATTTCTGTCACCATGCAAGAGGGTTTCCATTCCTTTGTGAGCTTCTTTTTCACCCTATCTCTGCCCATCTTCACGAGACTTGCCATCTTGTCAGACTATTTTGTAGCCTTTCCAATTTCTCAAAAATTAAGCCATTTGATGACTCCCATGAATTCTTGACCTCTTGTTCAAAAGATTCCTCAAGTGTCCACCAAGCCTCAAATTTAAAACGTGCAGTTCTGCAAAAAACTTTGTCATTGTCTGTGTGAATAAGAAGGGGACAGTGATCTGAAATTGAATGAGTTAGATGGCGAACATTCCTACAAGGAAAAAGACGCATCCACTTTTCGTTTATCACCCCCTATCAAGTCTTTTTTTTATATTTGTTTCCGGAAGATTCCCTCTCTCCTAAGTGAACCATGTACCTTGAAAACCCATGTCCACTAATTGACAGTCATCTAGAGCCTCTCGAAAAGCTGCTATCTTTCTTTCATCCCTCGGTTGACCTCCACTCTTCTCAGTTGAGTAAAGGATTTCGTTAAAATCACCACTGACCAACCAAGGAAAACTTTGCTCTTACCCTAACTCTTTTAACAATCTCCACGAAGTATGTTGATCGCCAGCATAAGGTGACCCATAAAACCCTGTATATCTCTACTTTCCTCCTATACTATTTTCTTCGATCAAAGCATCAATATGATTTTTTGAAAAAGTTCTAAGGCTTACTTTAATTTCTTCTTTCCAAGCTAAGAAAAGACTACCTTTCGATCCTTCTACACCCACGTCAATCCCATTCACAAAACCACGCCTCCTCCTTATCATTTCCATATGCTTATTATTAATTTTGGTCTCCATAAAGAAGATCAAACCAGGGTTGTGTTGCTTCAACAAGTGCCGAAGCCTTCGTACTGCCCGTGGGTTCCCCAACCCACGGACATTCCAACTAATAATTTTCATTGCACCCGGTCGGCTAGCCCTCTGGCCGCTGCAGATCTACATTGGTTCGGAGAGACATCATTCCCCAGATTTTCTATTAACAGCTCTAGGTCCTCCTTGTTTTCTGAAGCTTGGGCTTGAGATTTCATTCGTTTGACATCATCTTCTACAACTGGTTCCTGTTCGTACCCCCCATCTTCCAATTCCTCCAATTTTCTCTTGCGCACTATCCTTTCAACATTGGCCTGGCCCATTTCCCTCACTGGGTTAGCTCTTTTCCAGCTAAATTTCCTACTTGTTCTCATGCTCCCAACTTGAATGTCATTTTGGAGGAGATCATCATCTGTAACTACCAGCCCTTTCGATTGAAAAGTCAATACTTTCTCCCCTTCGGGTGACTGTAATTCAACTAGTTGACTCTTATGAGGGTCATCTCAGTCGGTCAATTTCGCCTCTCGTCTTTCTTCCAACTAGCCTGTATACGAGCTTTGATGATTACTCTTTTTTGAACTAGCATTCAGCTTTGCACTTTCTCTTCCAAAAAAGTTATTTTCTGCCTTTAAGGCTAATGAGAAAGGGGGTTCTCCCTGATTTTGTCTCTTTCAGCTTGTGTAATTATCGCATAGCTTGAAAAAGCGTGCCCCATTCTGCCACAAACAAAGCAAAATGTCGGGAGCTTCTCATTTTTAAAAGGGATCCAACATTTATCTTGATCACCTGTGGAAACAAATATGCCCCTACGAAGAGGTTTCTGCACATCTATCTTAATTCTAATTCGACAAAAAACACCCTGAATTTATGATCTAATAATCCCTCCAAACGTGGTCCCAACAGCATGCATAAGATCTTTCTTATCAAATTCAGGCAGACATGGGCCAACTTTAATCCAGAATAAGGACTTAACAAGTTTAATTTTATTTCGTTCCACCCTTCCACTCAATCGATCAAAAACAATCAATTGTTTTCTAGAGAGCCATGGCTGACCTTCTAGAATCAATTCTAAATCATCATCAGATTAAAAAATAATCATAAAAAGATTCTGACCTGCTAACTATATTTCAAATTTTCCTTTTATTTTCTAGATACTCTTCATCTGTGCTCTGAAGCTATCTGGGTTGTAAGACTTACCTATCCAAACAGTGCAGATCAACGTCGGTTTCCCATTAGATTCCACTACCGAGCTTTTCACCGATAGCTGAATGAGTTCTTCTGCCAATAATGAGACTTCTTCCTCTTCTTTCAACCCTTTGTTGCCACCACTTTCCTCCGTCTCAAGCCACAGCAAAGGCTGTTTTCGCTAAGACACTAAGCAAAGCACTCTTGGCTCCTAGGGTTTTTTTAAAAGTATAATATTAGATTATTTAAAAAATATTAAGTTGCATCTATTTTAGTATTATTTAAGTCTACATATTTTTTAAAATTTATTTTTAATTTGTTGAAAATATTTATTTTGATTTTTTAATATTTTTGATGTATTATATATATTTAAAATTATATAAAATAATATAAAAATTAATACTGGTAATCAATGGGCTCAGGTTTTAGCATTTTTATATGGGCTAGGCTTGGGTAAAATTTTAGGCCCATTTTTTGGGCCTGGCCCTACCCTAGCCCAATGAACGGGCCTAAATTTTTAATTTAGCCTGACCCGGTCGGCCCATGCACACCTCTATTACGGGGTTTGTGAAAAGCATGACTTCACAAGCATTTAGAAAAAGAATATAAGATATTGCCCTAAATTCAAACTCCTGGACTTCTTTGATTTTTACGAAAACAAGCCTTGATTGTTATTGATTGAAGGGCTAGTGTCATTCACAAGAGCTAGAGCAGACAAATTTATAAATATTTTTAAGGTTGAAATTTAATTATAAATTTTAAGAGATAAAATATAATTAATTTATAATTTCATTGTTTTTAAAATAAAATTTTTAATTTAAAGAGTCAAATGCAAATATACCATATATAAATATATGATTTCATTATTTACATAGGACTAAATTAATAATTTTTAATTTTATTAAAGGATCAAAGTGTAATTTTATTACCGCCACTTAAATTAAGCCCTTCAAGTATTGGGTAACCATTATAGCCTATTTTATTTTGTTGATTTATTTTGATAAAACAATTTGGAGCTTTTATTTTTACCTTTGAATCGTTGACATATTCTAATAAAATTATTGGGTTGTTATGAATATCTTGTTAAGTGGATGTTCATTACGATCAAGAGAAAGTTTTAATATACTTTAAATTCTAATAATTATTAAAATTAGATATCTACTTCTTTTATACTTCTTATGCTTATAAATAGAGACTCGATGAAGCATTATGATCACCCTTTTTGATCAATAAAGTACATTCTTTATTGCTTTCGTATTTTTTTGTTCTTTATTCTCTCTAACTCTAACGCCCGTGTGTAGGGCCGTGTAGCCTAGAAATCTGCTCTTTGGTTAGTTTATGGTTAGGTACTAAAAAGAAAAAGAAATAAAAAATTAAAAAATAAAAAAATGTAAAAATAGGGTTAGTGCTCGGGTTGCCTCCCGAGAAGTGCTCGTTTATAGTCTTAGCTAGACTTTACCTCTCATTCGTATGGTCATGGTGGTTTGAGGAGGTGAAAATCCTTTCTCATGCGATCACTTCGGTTATGGATATATAGTTTAAGTCGAGTAATGTTTACCTCAAAAATGTCAAATTTAGTATTGCTGACCTCGACTGTGCCGTATAGGAAGACATTTAGTACCTCAAAAGCGATTTCTTCGTTTGTCTTGAGGTTTGAATTGGTGATTCGAGGGTCTTCCTTATTCAACAATACCTGATCTCCTAAGTGATTCGTTGTTCCTATCAGCTCGTCTGGGGGCTCCTTCAGTTTCACTTCGTGTGGTTCTGGTTCCTCATGTAATTCTTCTTTATTAGCACGAGGTCTATGATCCGGCTCAGGTTTGTAGCTTTGTGGTGTTTCCTGCAATGAAGGTTGAACAAGTTGGTTATCAACTGAATTTACTTTCTCACCTTTATCACTTGATGTTCTGGCCGAGTCAAGAGCTTGAAGAGTGACTATCTCGTCGCCTACACGAAGTATGAGTTCTCATGCATAGATATCAATTTTAGCTCTGGCAGTTGCTAAAAAGGGTTTTCCTAAAAGTAAGGGGATCGTGTTGTCCTCATCCATGTCTAAAACGACAAAGTCTACTGGGAATACAAATTTATCAATTTTGATTAGAACATTTTCTATTATACCCCTAGGAATTCTTATAGTTTTATCAGTTAATTGAATGCTCATCCTAGTTTGTCTGGGTTTCCCTAGACCTAGTTGTCTAAACATTTTGTAAGGCATAACATTGATGCTTGCCCCTAAATCCACTAACGCAATATCAATAGATAAACTACCAATTAAACATGGAATTGTAAAACTCCCTGGATCTTTTAATTTCCGTGGCAGTTTATTTTGTAGAATTATTGAGCACATTGTGTTTAGCTCCACGTGGTGTTCTTCGTCTAATTTGCGTTTGTTGGTCAAGAGCTGTCTTAAAAATTTCCTCGAGTCTGGTATCTGAAAAGAGCTTCAAGGAGAGGAAAGTTAATATGTACTTTCTTTAAGAGTTTAAGAAACTTACCTAACTGTTCCTCTGAATCGTCTCTTTTCATTGCTTTGGGATAAGGTATGCAAGGTTGGTACTCCTTGATTATCGGTTTCAGCTTTTCTTGTGTTACCTCTACCTTACCTTCGTTTACCTTGTTTTCTTGTATTGAGTTTGGTTCATCTAACCCCTTACTGTCTTGAGCTGAGATGGCTTGGATTTGCTCCTTTGGGTTAACCTCGGTGTTACTTGGTAGACGTCCTAGCGGTCGTATTAGCTTTGCGAGATGTCCCACTAACCTAGTAAGTTCTCCAACTTGATTCTCAATCCCTTTGATCGATTTTTGTTGTTCATCAAGTGCTACTTTAGTCTTTTGGAAACGAGAATCTGTGGCTGCCATGAAATTCGTCAACATCTCTTCAAGATTCAGCTCTTCTTCTTGTTGGTGAGGTGGTTGTTGAAAATCTGGAGGGAGTTCCGATCTTTGGATATTTTGATAATCCCACGAGAAATTGGGATGGTACTTCCAACTTGCATTATAAGTGTCACTATAAAAATTATTTTGATATCTAGAATAGTTACCTGTATAGTGAGCTTGCTCGTTTTCCATGCCATATCCGTAGGGTGGGTACTCAGGATTCGCCACGCCTCCTAGATTTAAATCATATTGTATTTCTAGATGTACCTGCGAGGACTATACCAATCATCAAATTTTTATTCATCATCTCTAACGATTAGATAACTTTGGTGACCACGCCGAGGTCGAAAACACTTGGTTGCTTTAGTAGGAATTTCCCATGCCTTGCCAACGATAATTATTCAAAGGCCATCTTTTCCATATACTAAAATTTTCTACCAAAAGCAAAATAGAGGAAAAAATTAGAAAAGTAAAAAGAAATAATAATAAAGAATAATATAATAATAAATTGCAAATAAAAAAAATTGGCTAAAGTAATAGAAATAGAGCTTTCTTTTTTTTTTAAATGTTCCCCGGCAATGGCGCCAAAAACTTGATCGTGTCAAACAGTTAAGTTTTAATATTTATAAAAGAGTGATCGAGCCTGTAGATTAACTGTGACAACGATAGAGGCAAGTGCACCTATCGAACAAAGAGTATAGCTCGAGCAAGAATATCTTATCGAACCCAAGGAACCCGAAAGTACTACTACTCACTTTCTCTATTATTTAGCCCGAAATTTGGAGTGATTGAATTATTAAACTAACGAAATACTTAGACTAAATGCAAAGACAAAAGATTGAATTGGAGAAAGACTTTAGGAAAACTCAGGTTGATAAAGATCATACCTCGTGAAGAATCCACCTATGACTTCACTTATTATTTATTCCCCAAACCATATGATTTCTTTACTTAGCTTGATCCGTGAGACTCCTAACCTATATTAAACCCTCTCTCGAGGCGAATAACGTCTAACCTTAGGTTAATTAGTGGAACTCCCGTTCTCTTGTAATAACACCCTAAGGAAGCAGTAAATCGATCAATGGATTCCCAAATTAGGTTTCACCCTAATCTGACAAAATCTCTTAACCCTATCTCTAGGCGCCCGATCAACTCCACTCAATTATGCTAGATTTACTCTTAGGTAGGGTCTATTCCTCCTCCACCTAAGCACATCAGATTAAATTAAGTAACATAATTAAGAACAAACTAAGTACTTATCATATAATTTAGAAATCAAATAACAAAATCCATCATAGGTTTCATCCCCTTCAGGTATCTGAGGGGTTTAGTGCATAACTAAATGCGAAAACATCTCAAGAGCAAAGAATAAACAAAACATAAGAAATCCCTAAAACCCCTGAAGGAATTAAAGGAGAGATCCTCCATCTTGAATGGAGTTTCGGCTTCTTGAGATGAATTCACTGGCTATCTTCAAGTGATTCCCTAAAAGATGAACGCTTCGGCAAAAGCCTCTGCCAAAAAGCTCATTTTTCGGCTTCTGCCGAACTCCCCTTTTAGTTGCTACCTTGGGTGTTTATATAGGCTTTTAGATGCTTTACTTGGCTCCTAAGTATCCTAATTCAAGTAGAATTCCTCCTAGGATGCTTAAGTAGACTTAGGAATGTGTTTCTTTGCTTCCAAGCATCCAAATCTGAGTGAAATTGCTCTTTTTCACGGAAGGGGCACGCCCATGGCACACGCCCGTGTAAGTCGTCTTCAGGCCGTGTCTCGATTCTGTCAATTGGGGCACGGCCGTGTAAATTGTGGCATAGTCGTGTGAAGTAAATGGCAAGGCACGGCCGTGTGGCTTGAAGTCTAGGCCGTGTCGATTTCTTGGGTTGGCCCAATTTGGTCCGTTTTAAGCCTGTTTTATGTTCTTTTTATCCTTTGGTGCTTTCCAGAGCATAAGACATGAAAAGAAAGGATTAAGAGCACCTTTTTACATAAATCAGGGATTAATCATCCAAAAGCATACTAAATGTGGGATTAAAATATATTACTTTTATGGTTTATCATATGGAAATCAAATCGTAATGGCCTAATGAACCAAACTTGTGGTGAATTTTCGGTCAATATATTTTCTTTTATCTTGTTAGATAATTTTTTTAAATAAATTCTTCGGATGTTCATAAGGGTGTCCGGCTATGAGAAATGAATGGTAGAATTTTGTATGTGATACCTAGCTAAGATGTGCCCATGATTATATGTTATGCTTATGACATGATTATTGCCAAATGTGATGTGCCATTACTAAATAATCACTTGATTTGAAACTTATGATTATGGTATATTCCAATGTATGCTAAATAGATAAGTTAATCGAATAAACTTTTGTGATATTGAATTAGAAGGCATACACGATCGAAGGTGTAGCATATGGGGAAATAACAATATATGCATGATTATTTTATAGATATTGATATATGTATGAAATGCTACGTATCAATTACCTATTCGGCTATTGTAACATAGGTGACCTTGTGATTAGTGACTTGCTTATGGGTTGTAATTAGATTACTAAGTGATGTGAATGACATTATTACTAATATGCATGTTAATGAATTGAGATTGATGGTATATATATATTATTTCATGATGTTATGATATGGTATGAAATTTACCTAGTAATAGTCCTAATAGAGAGTATTGACTTGTATTGGTTCGGTAATGCCTGTAACCCTATTTTGACCGATGGATACGGGTTAGGGGTGTTACAATTTGATTGGTATCAGAGCTACGATTTAGTCGATTCTCAGACTAACGTAGCACGTGTGAGTCTAGCTATACATGCCATAGTTTATAATGTGATAGTGTGATGACTTCTGACAGCGAAATGTGTTTATTTCTCTCTTATAGTAATGGATCCTGATCCTGAGCGAGCTGTAGCTGATGACGTCGAGAGTGTGGCACCCGTTCCCGTGCAAGGGACCATGCTAGAGGAGTCTCGATCGGCTACGAGTAATCCTGAGGAGGGGGCTAGACATGCCTTCTATAGTATGATGAACGATTGGTTCAGTCATTACATACGAACCAATCCGGCTGTTCAACCACCCCAAAATCCGAATGTACCCCCTGTAGCACCGGTGGTACCTCCAGTTGCCAACCTTGAAAGAGTAATTAAACCTCCTGTTGATTGCATTAGGAAGCACGGAGCTCAGGAATTTAGAGCTGAGGATGACGATGATGCAGAGAGAGCTAAATTTTGGCTTGATAATATTGTTTGTGTTTTCGACGAACTGTCCTACACACCCGATGAGTGTTTGAAGTGTGTCATATCACTATTATGGGATTCTGCCTATTACTAGTGGAATACACTTGTGTCAGTTGTCTCGAAAGAAAGGGTTACTTGGGATTTCTTCCAGACAGAATTTCGTAAGAAGTATATAAGCCAGCGCTTTATTGATTCTAAGCTTAAAAAATTTCTCGAGCTCAAACAGGATAGTATGATCGTATCCGAATACGAGCGCAAGTTTATGCGACTCAGTCGCTACGCTCGCGAGTGTGTTTCGTCAGAGGCGGTTATGTGCCGGAGATTTGAAGATGGTTTAAACGAAGACATAAAGCTCCTGGTTGGTATTCTTGAAATTAACGAGTTCATCGTGCTAGTTGAAAGAGCTTGTAAAGCGGAAAAACTGAAGAAAGAAAAATGAAAAGTTGAGCTTGAATCTAGAGATTTTTTGAAGAGATCAGTGGGTAAACGTTCATTAACAGTATCAAAGAAGTTCAAAAATGATGGTAGCCGATCCAAACCCAACATCGAAATTTCTATACGAGAACGACCCACAGTGAGTTCTCGGGCTACATCAGTTGCTAATGTTGATAATGAGAGATCAAGTAAACCTGAGTGTCAGCAGTATGGCAGACGACATTTCGGAGAGTGTTAGGGTAAATCCATTTCTCGCACTTGTTACAAGTGTGGCTCGTAGGACCATTTCATTCGGGATTGCCCGGAGACTGCTGGAAAGGGTACTTCTCAGAGTGCGAGACCGAGCGGCACTACAGCTAGAGGCAGATCATCTCGTTTTGGGGGAGGTAGGGGTAGTGCACAGAGGGGGACTACAGATGCGGTTGTTCAATCAGATACTCGTGTACCGGCTAGAGCTTACGCCATCCGTACTAGAGAGGAGGTCTCAACTCTAGACTTCATTACCGGTATTTTCACCCTCTTTGATACTAATGTAACTGCATTGATTGATCCCGGCTCAACTCATTTGTATGTGTGTGAAACATTAGTATCCAGTAAGATTCTACCTGTGGAGTCTACTGAGTTTGTGATTCGGGTTTCAAACCCCCTGGGTCGATGTGTATTAGTTGATAAAGTGTGTAAAAACTGCCCATTGATGATTCGGGACATGTATTTCCCGGCTGATCTGATGCTATTACCATTTGATGAGTTCGATATTATCCTTGGTATGGATTGGTTAACTGTACACAATGCAGTAGTGAATTGCAGACGAAAGATTATTGATCTGAGATGCTAGAATAATGAGATAATTCAAATTGAATCGACAGATTTGAATGGATTACCTACTGTGATATATTCGATGATGGCTCAGCAGTATTTGAGGAAGGGTTGCGAAGCCTACCTTACATATGTGATTGACGACAAGGTAACTGAAAATGAGATCGAATCAATACCGATTTTTAGAGAGTATCCAGATGTGTTTTTAGAAGAATTACCGGGACTACCACCAGTTCGGGAAGTAGAATTTGGCATTGAATTGGTGCCAGGGATCACTCCGATCTCGATAGCTCCGTATAGAATAGCACTAACTGAATTAAAAGAATTAAAAGCTCAGTTGCAAGAATTGACAGATAGAGGTTTTGCCCGACCGAGTTTCTCTCCTTGGGGTACACCCGTTCTATTTGTGAAAAAAAAGGACGAAACTTTGAGAATGTGCATTGACTATCGGTAGCTTAATAAGGTGACCGTAAAGAACAAATACCCGCTGCCACACATCGACGATTTATTCGATCAGCTTAAGGGAGCCTCAGTGTTCTTAAAAATTTATTTGAGGTCAGGATATTATCAGTTATGAGTGAGGGAATCAGACATACCGAAGACTGCTTTTTGGACAAGATACGGTCATTATGAATTTTTGGTGATGCCGTTTGGGCTCACTAATGCCCCTGCGGTTTTCATAGATCTGATGAATAGAGTTTTCAGACCGTATCTAGATCGGTTTGTAGTTGTATTTATAGATGATATATTGATTTATTCCCGAGATGAAACTGAGCATGCTGAGCATCTGAGGCTAGTGTTACAGATTTTGCCTGATAAACAATTATACGCAAAATTCAAAAAAAGTGAGTTTTGGTTGAATGAAGTTAGCTTTCTAGGGCATGTTGTTTCAGCATCGGGCATTCGGGTTGACCCGAGTAAAGTTTTGGCGATACTTGATTGGAAACCTCCACGGAATATTTCTGAGATTCGTAGCTTTCTGGGACTTGCAGGATATTACAAACACTTCGTAAAAGGGTTTTCTATGATAGCGGCTTCGATGACAAAATTACTACAAAAAGACGTTAAATATGAGTGGTCAAAAAGGTGTCAAAAGAGTTTCGATCAACTGAAAGCTTTGTTAACGGAAGCTCAGGTACTCATTCAGCCAGAGTCGGGTAAGGAGTTTGTTATTTTTAGTGATGCATCTTTAAATGGACTCACTTGCGTTTTAATGCAAGAAGGTAAAGTCATAGCCTACGCCTCGAGATAGTTGAAACTGCACGAGAGGAATTACCCAACGCACGACCTTGAGTTGGCCGCTATAGTCTTTGCTTTGAAGATTTGGCGTCACTATTTATTCGGTGAGAAATGCCACGTCTATTCAGATCATAAGAGTCTAAAGTATTTAATGACTCAAAATGACCTAAATTTAAGACAGCGACGATGGTTAGAATTGTTGAAAGACTACGAACTTGTGATTGACTATCACCCGGGAAAGGCTAACGCTGTTGCAGATGCACTTAGCAGAAAGTCGTTGTATGCTCTACGCGCAATGAATGCGGATATAGCTTTGACTGAGGATGGTGCTATCGTTGCTGAGTTGAAAGTGAGACCATTGTTTGAACAGTAGATTCAAGAAGCTCAGGAGGTTGATGATGAATTGAAAGTAAAGAAAAGTCATTATGGCTAGTGTAAGAATTCAGACTTTAAGATTGATGTTGAAGGATGTTTACGGTTTAAGAATCTGATCTGTGTACCGAAGAACCCTGAATTGATTCGAATGATTTGTGAGGTCATAGTAGTAGACTGTCGATCCATCTGGGTAGCACAAAAATGTATAATGATCTAAAACAGCACTATTGGTGGCATGGTATGAAACTAAACATCTCAGATTTTGTGTCGAAGTGTTTTGTGTGTCAACAAGTGAAAGCCGAGCATCAAGTATCGTTAGGATTACTTCAGCCAATTATGATACTCGAGTGGAAGTGGGATCGGGTCACTATGAATTTCGTATCGGGTTTACCTTTGATGCCGAGTAAGAAAGATTCGATCTGGGTTATTATAGATAGATTGACGAAATCGACTCATTTTATTCCGGTACGTATGGATTTCTCACTTGATAAGTTAGCTGAGTTGTACGTATCGCAAATCGTACGATTGCAAGGGGTACCTGTTTCTATTATTTCGGATAGGGATCCGAGGTTCACATCGCGATTTTGGAAGAAACTGCAGGATGCTTTGGGTACCAAGTTGCACTTTAGTACAGCTTTTCACCCTCAGTCGGATGGTCAATCCGAGCGTGTTATTCAAATACTCGAGGATATGTTGAGATGTTGTGTTCTTGAGTTTGAGGGTACGTAGTTTTCAATCAAGTATTAAAATGGCACCTTACGAAGCATTGTATGATCGGAAATGTCGTACACCCCTATATTGGATCGAGCTAAGTGAAGGCAAGATACACGGGGTCGACTTGATCAGAGAAACTGAGCAGAAAGTTAAAGTAATTCGAGAAAGTTTGAAAGCCGCCTCAGATCGTCAGAAATCGTATGCGGACTTGAAACGGAAAGACATCGAATTCCAAGTGGGTGATAGAGTATTTTTGAAAGTCTCACCGTGGAAAAAGATATTGAGATTTGGTCGTAAGGGGAAACTAAGTTCGAGATTCATCGGACCTTATGAAATTACAGAACGTATCGGGCCGGTTGCTTATAAATTACAGTTACCACCCGAACTAGAAAAAATTCATAATGTCGTCTATGTTTCGATGCTTCGTAAATATCGATATGATCCTTCACATGTGATTTACCCGACAGAGGTTGAGATTCAGCCTGATATGACATATAAAGAGGAACCGATTTGGATTCTGGCTCGGGAAATCAAAGAATTGAGAAATAAGAGAATTCCGTTAGTCAAGGTACTGTGGCAAAAACACGAAATTGAAGAAGCAACATGGGAGTCTGAGGATACAATGAACGAGCATTATCCGAACTTATTTACCGGTAAGATTTTTCGGGGACGAAAATCCCTAAGGGGGAAGAGTTGTAACAGTCTGAATTTGACCCTAATCGGAACGGTGGTTTCGAGACCACGAATTCGAGTCTGTAAAATACTTAAATATTATTTTCTGTGTTAATTATATGTGAATTAGTATGTGTGGAAGTTTCGTATAAAAATTTGAATGTTTACATGTTTAATTAAAGAAAAAGGATTAAATTGTTAAAGGGTTAAATGTAGCTTTTCTTTAAAGTGGAAGGGCCTAATTGACTTGTTTTTAGCATGAATGGACTTGCATGGTAAATTACCCTAAAAAAACTAGTAAGTGGACGGGATGATCATTGATTAATGTTTTTATATTAGTTATTTTAGTAAGTGGTGTAATAATAATATTTTAGTATGTGATTAGAATAAGGAAATACATAAAAGAAATATAGAAAATTCATCTTCCATCCATGTTCTTATTGTCGAAATTAACAAAGAAAAGGGGGGAAACTCAAGCTCACCATATTCGGCCATTGCATGTGACAATAAGGTTAGATTTTTAGTTGGTTTTTGTGAATTTTCTTACATTTTTGAGTTGGTCTTCTTAAATACTAACAAACCCATGTGGAAATTTTAGAATTTGAAGCATGTTTTAGAATCGGCCATGGATGAATATTTTGTTTTGTTATGTTTGGTGGAAGAATGTTAAACATATATTTGAAATCAACAAGTTTTGAGTAGTGAATTTAGATAAAATGGAGTAAGATGGCTCAAATTATGAAAATAAATAGTTAAGGGTCTAAAATGCAAAATAAATGGTTTGTTTAGACTTGTATCAAGATGTAGAAGATTCGGCCCTTAAGGAGTTAATCCAAATTCCATGTATTTTGTGTTTTATGCTTAGGGCACTAAATTGCAAATATTGTAAAAGTTAGGGGAAAATTTGTAAAATTTAAAATTTGTGTATTTATGGATCGAATTGATTGGAAATGTTTTCTAAGTGATCTTAATTGAAATTGTTTAGATCAAGATTCAAAGGAAAAAGGGTTGGATAAGGGAAAAGCTAAGTTGAATGATTAATCGAGAAACATTAGCCGTTGTTATCCGAGGTAAGGTTTAAGTAATTTAATTAAACTTATGCTTCTTATAATTATATGTGTTAATATGAATTTGGGTATGCATAAAATGTTATATTGTCGAATGTGAAGGGAAATATTAGATGTTAATTCCTATTTGGTTTAATGCTTATTATTTGGTACTTTGGTTCGAAATTTTGGATGAATACTTTTCGTTGAAATGCTAATGTTGATTATAGTTTGAGGAGTGTCAAATTATGGCTAGGTGGTATGTAATTATGATACTATTGCATGATTTATAATTTGGCCGAATGCAAGGTGCCAAATTGAGGTATGGATTCATTTCATTATATTTACATGTTTGATGGGTAATTTACATGTTGGGAATTCATATTTGTGAAGTTAAACAATTTATATGCTTATTAAATGACATCGAGTATATGAGTACATATCCGGGCACTAAGTGTGCGATATCGGTCATAAGGCACTATGTGTGCGAAGTGTTAAGTAACGGCTCTATGTGAGCAATACGTTACGAGAAATGTTAAGTAACGGCTCTATGTAAGCGATACGTTACGAGAAGTGTTAAGTAACGACTCTATGTGAGCGGTACGTTACAAGAAGTATTAAGTAACAGCCCTATGTGAGTGATACGTTACGAGAATTGTTAAGTAACAGCTCTATGTGAGCGATACGTTACGAGAAGTGTTGAGTAACGGCACTTAGTGTGCGATACGTTACTAAATTTTATTCTACCATTGAATGTACAGGCAAGAGGTTCGTTAATTGAATTTAGTTGCTAATGTTGTTATATATATAGGAAGGATCGGATGTAGTATCTTATGTGATACATAAATTGTTAAGTCATGAAAGGTAAGTAATTAAAGGTATGTGTATTGTATTCGCTATCTCGAAATTCATGAATATTTCAAATGGAAGTATAAGATTCGGCTATTAGAAGATGTGTGGACAAATTATTCTATTATACGATGGTGATATATGAAAACGGATTTATATTTTCATATATGTGTAGTTACTATGAATTTATATTCTTGAATAGTTGGTTATTTGGCTAGAACATGACAAGGAAGTTAGTTATGAAATCTTGAATAAGTTTATTTTCTTATGAATTACTTGAATCTTACTAACCTATGGAAGCTTACTTCAAATTTGATTGTTTGTGTGCTGTAGATCTTTAGGGTGTTCGTCTTGTGCTCGAGGATCACGTTTGAAGCTCATCACACTATCAACGATATTTTGGTACCCTTTTTTGTATAACTTTAAGTGTATGGCATGTATAGGCTAAACCATTTTGAGTCAATCTAATCAATAGTTTAATGAATGTATTATTTCCATACGAAAATGGCTATATCTTTTGGATTGGAACTATTAGATTAAGTTTGAGATGTTGTCTTTGTGTGAATAGTCAATTATGTTATAAACTTTTATCTTAGTAGGTGCATTTTCATGAAGTTATGTTTGGCATGGTTGTGTACAAGGAATAATGAATGTCTATTTAATGCTTATAGGGAGAGTTGAAAATTATCTCATATTAAGCTAGTATGGAAATCAAATCGTGATGGCCTAATGAACCAAACTTGTGGTGAATTTTCGGTCAATATATTTTCTTTTATCTTGTTAGATAATTTTTTTTTTAAATAAATTCTTTGGATGTTCATAAGGGTGTCCGGCCATGAGAAATGAATGGTAGAATTTTGTATGTGATACCTAGCTAAGATGTGCCCATGATTATATGTTATGGTTATGACATGATTATTGCCTAATGTGATGTGCCATTACTAAATAATGACTTGATTTGAAACTTATGACTATGGTACATTCCAATGTATGCTAAGTAGATAAGTTAATCGAATAAACTTTTGTGATATTGAATTAGAAGGCATACACGATCGAAGGTGTAGCATGTGGGGAAATAACAATATATGCATGATTGTTTTATAGATATTGATATATGTATGAAATGCTATGTATCAATTACCTATTCGTCTATTATAACATAGGTGACCTTGTGATTAGTGACTTACTTGTGGGTTGTAATTAGATTACTAAGTGATGTGAATGACATTATTACTAATATGCATGTTAATGAATTGAGATTGATGGTATATATATATTATTTCATGATGTTATGATATGGTATGAAATTTACCTAGTAATAGTCCTGATAGAGAGTATTGACTTGTATTGGTTCGGTAATGCCTGTAACCCTATTCCGGCGATAGATACGGGTTAGGGGTGTTACAATTTTCCCCGAAAGCGCGTCCACCTCAGCGTGATTTCAGGGGATGCAGCAGGAAAACACGTCCCTGAGGGAGCATTTTCTGCCACATCAGCAAAAATCACGTCCTTGAGGGCGCGATTTTCTGATGTGGCAGAAACGCTCCGTCAGGGACGCGTTTTGCCTGCTTCCAACGATCAGATTTTTTTGACCGTTGGGCCTCCAACGGTAAAAAAAAAAACTATAAAAACCCCATTTTCATTTTTTTCACACAAAGGTCCGTACTCAATTTTCTCGCAAATTTCTCTCAACTTGCTCTTAAATTACTCTCAAATTTCTCTCAAAGTCCTTTAAAGTTCCTCTAAAATTTCACAAAAGTCCTTTAATTTTTACAAAAAAGCCCTTTTTAAAATTTTTTTAAATATTTTTTTGTTAAATTTAAAAATATTCGATCGTATTAGCAATGGCCGGAGAATAAAATCGTCTCGACAATAAACACATCTCCGTTGATCAAATGACAATAGTAAGTTATAATTTTAAATTTTCAAAACTCTTTAATATTTTTTAGGTTTATGCAATTTTAATTAATTTTTATTTTATAATTTTTTAAACAGTTTGTAGATCGGGTGTTGCAATGCTATATTCGCAATATGCCTGGTCCGCCATCGCCGTTGATCGAGACTTACCTGCAGGAAACTGGTTTTTGGCACGTGGCCACGATAGGCCGGGGGTGTAAGTTGGACCCGAAGCTAATCAGTGCGTTGATAGAGAGGTGGAGGCCCGAGACGCACACTTTCCATCTTCCATGCGGAGAGTGTACTATCACTCTGGAAGACGTGCATTTGCAATTGGGATTGCTGGTGGATGGGTACGTAGTCACCGGGTCCGCAACTTCTGGTGATTGGGGAGCCGTATGCTATGAGCTTTTGGGTGCTATTCCAGATAACATTAACGGAGGTCGGATCTAGATGGTCTGGTTACGAGGCACATTCCCGGAGCCGGATAATGGTTTGACCTAAATAGAAAGAATACGGTATGCTCGGGCATACATTCTTGAAATGATTGGAGGTTATCTGATGTTGGACTTGTCACGAAACCTCGTACATCTGAGATGGTTGCTGAAACTCGTTGATTTTAGAGCTGCCGGTGAATTGAGTTGGGGGTCTGCCGTGCTAGCAAAATTGTATCAGGAGATGTGCGAGGTAACGCGACCGAATAAAGCGAAAGGTTGCCTATCACTACTACAATCATGGGCATGGTTTTGCTTTCCATTTTTACGTCCTCGAGTGGACCACCTATATACATTCCCATTCATAACGAGGTAAATTTAATATTAGATTTTACAATTATTACATAGATTTGAAATATAATTGTATGCTAAAAAATTATTTAATTAGGTGGAACCATTTGGCAAGTTATGTTGGAATACCTACCTCGCTTGAAGATATACGGCTTCTATTAGAGCAACTGTCAGAAGCACAAGTAAGTATTAAATAAAATATATTTTCGTAATAAAATAGCCGTTTTGGATTTCGTATTTAGTATTTAGTATATAACTAATATTTTTATCATATTAATATAGTTTGAATAGACACCATACGAGGATCCGTCAATTCGAGCAGTAATTCCGGATGAGTTCTTTCAAAATCTAGCATGTGAAGGTCCCATTCGTCAACTATGCCACCGTGGAGATGCACCAGTCAGATCGGGTTCTGCGTCAATTTGGATTTGGACAACCGATTCTCGGGGCACCTGAGGTGCTCGATGATGAGCCCAAAGTTGACTTACGACAGTTATATACAGATTGGCCAAGATTTTGGTCAGCATATATCGAAATGTGAGAAAATCGGTATGATTATATACCTACTCGGGAACCGATCATCGTTTCTAAGTTAGCGTGCGTGCCGGAATACATGCCATGGTTTAGAATCCATGGCAAGCAGTATTTATTGTCAGAAGAGGAGAGGCGACGTCAACTTTGTGTACAAAGGGAATGACGGGGCCCTTTAAGTCCAAGAAGAAGGGATGATGTGACGGGACCTTCAACAGCGCCGACACAATCACCGGGCCCATCAATAGCGCCCACATAGTCACCGGGCCCAACACTTCAGCCGATGAAACCGACATCACAGCCTTTTCAGATTATGCTAGGTGCGTATCCTAGCCTTTATATGTATCCTAACCCTTATATGTTTCCTTTTTCCAGTCCTATGGCAGGTTGGAATGCATAGCCCGGTTCGAGTCCGTTCCCAACTACTCCAATCAAAGATATTTTGGACACCTTAAATGCTAAACTTTGAGTAGCACTTGGAGAATTAAACACTAAAAACGAAAGGGAAATGAAGAAAGTCTTAATTATAATATGATCTATTTCTCTACACTCGTCTAAATAACACCTATCTCGATTTTTTTTAATAAAATTTGATACCTCAATTTTTATAATATTTTTAATTTGTTTAAATACTTTATTTTAATTAAAATATTAACATAAACTTTTAAAAAACTATTAACATGTTAAAATATTTCATTAAATTCGCCTTATGGGATTCAGACATCTCCGCCATGGGTGATGCAAACACCTCCGTAGTCATTATTTTATCATGGTGGTTCATCCTCCCAACACCCACAACCAGACCCCTTGTCGGAGGAAGCAGAATCTCCGCCTGAGCTTCCACAACCCCAAAGCTAGAAGAAGGAAGAATCCAATACAGAACCATCGACCACCCCATGCAACCGATTCAATTCTAAGCACCAACATTGATTTTTTCAATATATTTGTATAAACTTTTTATATCTTTAATAAAATATAAGTTCTTTTAATTTTTATTGTAATTTATTTTTATATCTTTAATAAAATAAAAGTTGTTTTTATTTTTATTGAAATTTATTTTATATCTTTAATAAAATAAAAGTTATTTTTTATTTTTTACTGTAATTTATTTTTATATCTTTAATAAAATAAAAGTTATTTTTATTGTAATTTAATTTATTTTTATATCTTTAATAAAATAAAAGTTGTTTTTATTTTTATTTTAATTTAATTTGTATTTTATATATTTAATAAAATAAAAGTTGTTTTTATTTTTATTGTAATTTAATTTAATTTTTATATCTTTAATAAAATAAAAGTTGTTTTTATTGTAATTTAATTTATTTTTATATCTTTAATAAAATAAAAGTTGTTTTTATTTTTATTGTAATTGTAATTTATTTTTATATCTTTAATAAAATAAAAGTTATTTTTATTGTAATTTATTTTATTTTTATATCTTTAATAAAATAAAATTTGTTTTTTATTGGCAATTTTAATTTATTTTTTATATCTTTAATAATATAAAAGTTGTTTTTATTGGCAATATTAATTTATTTTTTATATCTTTAATAAAATAAAAGTTGTTTTTAAAGGTGGAAGGATCTAGAAACTAAGAAGAAATGGATGAATTAGGACTAAATTGAATAAGTGAAAAAGTATGAGGTGTTAATTTGTAATTTTATCAAGATGTGTGTTGATCCAATGTAGGAATTTTGAAGGATCGTAAGCGGCAAAATAATCATTTAGCAAGAAAGATAATTTTGAAGAATATTGATAATGGTGATATTTTAGATTAATTGAATAACATTTTTTTGTTTTGCAACTTAGTCCTTCTACAAAAGTTCACTATTTTCATCAAGAAATTAAAAGAATTTCCATAGCCACCAAGAGACAAATATGATAAGGAGACTATCAACTGTTCCGATTTGGACATGAGCGAGATGTATGGCATGGGTTCCTACACCATCCGTATAACTTACGTTGGTTGGTTGTTTCTTGGATATCCATATTGTTGCGTGTTCTAGTCGAGCAAGGTCGACCCTTTGGTTTGCGATGCAGTTCTCTATCCGGTAACAGCTTAAACGAAGCAAGTGATACAGATGGCCACTTACGTTCATCTAGGACTGGTGGGAATACGTGTCTCCATACGTTGTACATGTATTCTATTTTGTACACTTCGTCGACATAGCTCATGGGATCCAGACAGAGATTCTGACAAGCTGCAATTACATGAGCTCATGGATAAAGAAGTCCGCCAAATATCCCACAGTCGCAGGTCCTATTTCTCAAGTGTACACGATATTGCCCACCAACAATACCTTGGTTCGGCTGTCAAACTCCGTCACACGAAACTATAGGTTGTCGTGATCGTTACACACTGTGTGCATGGTGTTGGCCCCTGCCTTCTCCTTGTTAATTTCTCGCAATATCTTCGCGCACCATACATGGCCTCCCTGCGTTTGGCCTTTGTAACTCACTGCCCGCTTCGAAAATAGTGTCGCTAAATGAAAATATGTCTCTCGCACAACCGATGTTATCAGCAAATGACGTGTTCCTTTTAAAACAGAATTTATGCATTCAGCCAGTTTTGAAGTCATATGACCATATTGTAAGCCGCCGTCGTATGTTTGTGTCTACTGTTCAAAAGGTATGTTGCATAGGTACTTTGCGCCTTCTTCGTTAACTGAGCGCAAAATTGCCAACATCTCATGAAAACGGTCCTTATTGATCTCGTACTCTGCTAATATAAGTTGATAGTGAATATTACATACCACTATTTAATTAAGATTAAATTTAATATTACAAACGAAATTATATTAATAGATATTACATACCCATGTTGGTCATTTGTCGCCGTTCACTTGTAGATTGATGTTGCCCGTGGTAGTTGGACGCAACATGCCTTAGGCAATATCGATGGTGTGTGCGATGCCATAGGCTTCCCTGTCGCTTTATTGCGGCTAGTATTCCAGGGCCCCGATCCGATATAACGCATATGTCAGGTTGGGGGTAGACATGCCTCCTTAACCTAGATAGAAAGAAATCCCAGTCATCAGCTGACTCCCTCGGTGTTATTGCAAATGCAATTGGAAGAATTCTCTCACTGTCATCCTATGCCACAGCTAGCAATAGCTGATGCGTATATCTACCATACATAAAGGTACCGTCAATTTGTACCAATAGCTTGCAGTATAGAAATGCATCTCGGCATTGCTTAAATGTCTAGAACAGATGCTTGAACACTTGGCATCCACGGAGCAATCGATCGTTGTAGTACGCAGGTGCCGTTTCAAGGTCTATTATGCAGCCTGGGACATATCTCTCTAGCACCTGACACCACTTCCACACTTCATTATATGAAGCGTCCCCCCGACCATGCAACTTTTCAAATGCCTTCTGCTTAGCTATCCAAGTCTTGCGGTAAGAGGGTGTGTACAACAATTGGCTACGAATATTGGCAATTAAGGACGGCACTGAAGTCTTGGGATCCGCCTTCATCGTCGGTATTATTAAGTTAGCCAACACATTTGAATCCATCTTGGGATGATCTTGTGAAACACCTATCAACGAAGTACGTTTAAATTATGCAACATTACGTTATATCAGTATTATTCAAAAAACAACTAAACACCTAATGATACTGTACCAGCAAGACATGTATGTGGACATTTGTACTTTTAATTTCCCACAAGCTTGTCCTTTTCCTCAACGAGGCCATGATTTTCCATGAACATGTTCCGTCTTGCACTGCATACTTGGCCTTGTAATTATCGAGTTTTGATTTAACTACGTTGTAGTTAACCCTGTTCTCGATGCTATATTGTTTCAATGCACCAAGAAAACTGTCCTTATTAGAAAACATTTTACCAACTTCTAATTCACCCTAATCCAACGACGAACTTGTACAGTCACACCTTCTATGTGGTAGTTCAGGAAACTCCAACGCATCGTCTTGAGATAGATCGACATTATGCATATGGGCTGGAGGTGAGTACACCTTGAATCGTAGATCTTCTTCTTCTTCATCTGAACCCCCTTCAACATCTTCAGGTATGGTTGAAACAGGCTTCGGTTCAGAAAATAATGCAACTTCTACACCATCGGGGCCGGGCTCTCGAGGTGGATCCACATCGGACTCATCATCTGACCCACCATCATTTGCAACGAATGAGGTCCCCTCGTCGGTGGATGTCGTAGGGAGTACATTATCCCTTCTTAAAAAACTTTCGTAATGTCCCCAATCATATGTGGATTGCCAACCACTAGAAGTTGCTGACGTTCCCCAATATGTATTTCTAGCATCGAACGTCGAAGGAAGGATATGCATGTCCCATCCACCAACCGAGTACCGTGTAGGGGTTGTGTTTTCCATACTACCACCAAACACAAACACTTCCGTATTTTGCCTCCCACTAACAGAGTGTAGGCTTGGGGTCGTGTATTCCCCTCGAATAGTAGTAGATGTTGAAGTCGAAGAAAGATCATTAGCGATTAAAATTGTACATATACCTCAAGATAGGGTGATCTATTGGCAAGATGAGTCTCCACCATTGCCTCCAAGCTCCGAGGACCTTTGATGTCGAATGAGTCATATCTCACGGGATCAACCGAAGCACAAAATCTGTACTTAATAGACTAAACTTTCATTAGCGTTGTTTCGAAGATTTTACGCCTTATTCTTTTGCAAAGTTCTATCAAATCTATGTTCTGGATAAAAACCAGTCGTGCTGTGTTCTCTGATAAAAAAATAACACCATTTTCGGTGTCACAAACCTCACCATCATAGTAAATAACAGCACTAATACGTTAACTCATCTTCAGTTTCTATTTTACTTTTGCCTTAATTTCTATTATGCAACCTGAGAATGAAATTTGGCTCATTTATAGTCTAAGGACAAATAGGAACTACTGTAGCAAAAGAGCATCCACGTGGGAGCATTTTTCAGTACTCTTGCTGACAGTGCATACTGCTTGAAGCGTTTTGGTCACTATTTATTCAGAAACGTCTTCTCAAAATTATTTTGCTAGAGACTACTGTAGCAAAATAGCGTCCACGTGGGAGGTTTTTTCAGTATTCTTGCTGATAGTGCATCCTGCCTGAAGCGTTTTGGTCACTATTTGTTCAGAAACATCTTCTCAAAATTATTTTTCCAGAAACTACTATAGCAAAAGAGCGTCCACGTTGGAGCTTTTTTCAGTACTCTTACTGACAGTGCATCTTGCCTGAAGCGTTTTGGTCACTATTTGTTCAGAAACGTCTTCTCAAAATAATCTTTTTAGGAACTACTGTAGCAAAAGAGCGTTCACGTGGGAGCTTTTTTCAGTACTCTTATTGACAGTGCATCCTGCTTGAAGCATTTTGGTCACTATTTGTTCAGAAAACGTCTTCTTAAAATTATTTTACCAAATATTACTGTAAAAAAATAAATAAGTTTTATATTGTTGATATATTTTTTCTAAAACCCTAAACTTAAAATTATCTTAATTAATTAACCCTAAACTCTAGTTCATTAATTTTCCCCTAAACCTTAAGACCCTAAAACCTTTCAAAAACCATAAACCCTAGCCCTAAAACCTTAAAAACCCTAACCCTAACCATAAAAATAGTTGAAAACCCTAATGGAGGGAAAGGGCAAAAACGTGTCCCTGAAGGAGCATTTTTGCCACATTAGCAAAGCGCGCCCTCAAGGACACGATTTCTACTGATGTGGCAGAAAACGCTCCCTCAGGGACGCGCTTTCTTGCTGCATCCCCTGAAATCGTGCTGACGTGGACGCATTTTCGGGAAAAATGACCCATTCCAGTAAATTATTGGAAAACAAGTCCTTTTCCGTAAATTTTGAAAAAAAAATGGCATTATTTGGTAATTTACCCTATTTTTGAGTTACAAGTAAGATTGATAGAATAACACGTGGGTGTAAAATTAAATATATAAAAAAAAAAACATGTCACTGTTTCAATCATATTTCTAGAGGTTAATAATTTTATCAACAAAATTAAAAAAAGTAACATGCGTCATTCTATCAATTCTGCATCTAGAGTCTAAAAACCCGAAGTAATTATTCTTTTACAGATGCATATGTGTACTAATTAAAAAATATTTATTATTAATAAAATTGCACTTTAAAGTTGATTGAATAGAAGGTTGATACATATTCCGTCCTTAAACAACTTCTATAATTCTTACGGAGAAAATTATGTAATTTGATTGGTTAATGGGATGAGTACATTAAAATTTGAGGTTAGTATAATGGTATTTGGTCCTATCATCAATAGTCTGCTAGCCTATTCTAAGTCTACACTATTTACTAACATATAGTACTTGGTTGGATAAATTACTAATCATTTAATACCAAAAATTAATTTACTTAATCCTATGCACGTGAAAGTGCCACTGGACTAGATCTTTCGTCTCACGATCCATGCGGCCTTAGGCGATCTGTTCGTCTAAACTCACCTAAGTCAGCCTTTACTCAAGTAAAGATTCCTTTAGAAGTCCTCCAAGGCACCACCTTGTATAGCGGAAGTGATTTATGCCAAAAGAAGCAACAAAAGAACAACAGAAACAACGCACACAAGGTGTTTGAGTAAATGCTCTTAATGTTCTTTTATTCACAAAGAATAATGAAACAATGAATGGAATGAGTACAAATGCGGAGGAGGCTCTCTGTTTATAGTTGAGCTCCCCAAAATCAACGGTCAAGATATATTTACATCGACAGATGAGATTAACTATATCCCTTAAATCATTGTATTTACAAGATATGTCATATCAAATCTAATCTAATCTTTACAAGATATGATTCTATCAATCTCTTAAGATTAGTTACCAAAATATCCTAAGTTGCCATATATTCATTATCAGGCCAACTACGTTTCAATCTGACAGGCTTCTCCAACAGGTTATCGGATCGGGTCAGTTCTTGCGGGCTAAATAATCCCTATCTACACAATATGTAACACCCCAAACTCAGCTTAGACATTATGGTCGTATCTGGCGATGTCACACGATACTGTTTTTGAAACCTCGTTGTTACGATGAAAACATTCCATGTTATTATCTTTAGTAAACCTTTGTTAGAACTTAGGAAGTCGTCTTTATTCATTTAAAACATTTGTTTTGAAACATCCCTCATTGCGGAAGCTTTAATAAAACAATCTAGGTGATCATGCGTTTAGAAATTACTTTAACTTTTTAAAACCGAATTTCCTACGACCAGCAGATATAAATCCATAAAGTAAAATAAATAAATAAAAACCCAAATTTAAAACCAAAGTCCTAGAATCATAAATCGTAAATTGAAAACCATGAAGTCTAAAAATTACTGTGGTCACTGTTGAGCCCTCCGTCGCACCGATCCATCTAAGTCTGGGGATTACATGTGCACATTAAACAAAAATGGTGAGTTTACGTAAACTCGGTGTGTAATCTCACAAAAACAAACAAACAATCAGTATTCACAGTGCACAGTTGAACAGTCTTGGGCTTAAGCCCTTTTCAGTATCAGTGACAGTTTGGGCCTTAGCCTATCTCAGTAAAGTGTCAAAAATGCAGTAGGGCCTTAGCCCATCACGATGTCGATGCGATATGATTATGCAGTAGCAAAATCCTACCCAACCAGCCTCTACACGCCATCTCCGTCCAACCCTACACTCCATGTGGGGATAATCAACCCACCCATCCCTACACTCCAAGTAGTACCGAATGCGGCACAAAACAGTAGTTTACAGCTGAGCTGCCAGTAAATTAGGCTTAAAGCCTTTTAGTACACTTCCTCCGAATAATAACCCCCAACCCAATGCAATGCAACATACAATGGATGATAAGCTATTATGCAATTTTAGTACATATATTCAGTTTAGATATTAACATGCTCAGTACAGATATCATTCAGTCAATTTCACACATTTAGGGGTTTAAGTAGCGCTTATCGACCCTACAGTAGGTTCACAGTCGACTTGGACGACCCGTGCAACCTTAAAAATATTTTAGTAAAAAGGAGCCCACATGCCCATATAATCTGCCCGTGTTGGCCCACACGCCCATGTGGCCCACTCGGCCCAAATTGGCCTTGGCCGTGTGATCCATTTTTAAAGTAACCCATGCTAGCTCAATACTCATATATGTTTTCACTATTTACTTATATGTTCATTCAAATTTGTATACTTGAGTCATTATTACTAAATTATTTATATTTTGAGCTACAGAATTCCAAATTACAATTCGCTTGATTTTTTTGAAACTAGACTCATATACCTTTCTACCATAAAATTTTTAGAATTTATAGTTTATCAAATAAGTACAGTAAAATCTTTAAATTTATCCCTATTCTGCTATTTGGCTGCTTCATCATTTCCTTACTAAAAATTATTTATCTCTTAGTACGGAATTTAGATGATGTTTCCATTTGTTTCTCTTGAAAATAGATTAATTAAGGATTTAAACATATAAATTTAAGCCCCTAATTATTTTTTTACAATTTTTGATGATTTTCCTAAGTCAGAACAGGGGAACCCGAAATCATTTTGACCTTATCTCACAAAATTTATTATATCTCATGATTTACAATTCCATTGTTTACACTGTTTCTTCCATGAAAAACCAGACTCAATAAAATTTAATTTCATATTTTATTCAACCCCTAACTCAATTCCCACTATTTTTGATGATTTTTCAAAGTTAGACTACTGATGCTATCCAAAACTATTTTAGTGCAAAATACTGATTTCCAAGTTTATAACACCCTTATTTCATTTCTCTACAATTTTTCACATCATTTTATCTTATTTCTCTTATTTCTCGACAGCATGCAATTTTGGCTTTTCGTCGAATCCCCTTTTTTGTGTTTCGAGTACACACCTGGTATCGATTCGCTATACAAAGTAACTTGAGCCTTCAAAAACCTATATTTGACCAATATATCCCTTAATTAATCACTTGATTCGTCAATAAAACCGAATATCCCCAACATAAAACTAGAGAAACTAAACCAATGACGATTCGAAAACTTACTGAGACAAATCCGGTAACCAGTTGTCTCCACACCCTGGAATATCCGCTTAAAACCTTTGAATAGCACCTAAACAAGAGTAAAACGAACCCTTTGTTAATTGCCTACTCGAAATACAATAACTAAGGGGAAAAAATTCCACTTACCAAAACAGATGAAGTTAAAAGTTGCACCCAAAGAGATGACTCGTAAAAAAAAAATACAGAAACGAAAAGAGAAGGAAAAGAGAATAAACAAGATTCGGCCAAAGGGGAACAAAAACCAAAAGTGAACAAGAAGGGAGAAGAAATGGCAGAGAAACAAAAGTCTAAAGTCAGAAAATTTGTTGCGAAAAAAGAAAATAGAAAACTGATAAGAAGAAAATCTTATTTTGATAATTTCTCCCCAATTATCTCCTAAAAACACTCACTATTAATCCAGTAAAACACAACTACTCAGCAGTTTAGTTTAATTTGAACTCCACCAAGCCACACGCCTCAAACAAAAATTAGTTCCCCTGCTTGCACAGGGACTCGAACACAGGACCTCCTACACACTAACACTCCGCTTAACCACCAGACCAGCGGCCCATTCTGATATATTTTACCAACAATCAAATAAAAGCCTACTGAACAAGAGTAAGGCCTAATTCATTCAAAATACCAAAATTTTCCCAAGCGAAGGCTTGAACTTGGGACGTCCCAAACACTCCCAGAACACAACCACTAAAGCTGACAGATATTTGTGTGATATTTTCACAATAACGAAATTAGAAATTTTCGGGCGTTACACAATAGACCTCAATCGGATGCATTTGGTGCAATGGTCACGGGCTTTGAACTGCGGGCCGTGACATTCTCCCCCACTCATTCTCGCAACGCCCTCGTTGCGACTTCTGCATGGCACTGACTTGACTCGCCTCGATCTCATCTTGACACCTTAGTTTTTCTTTTCCTTCGGGACTTTTTCCTTGGCTTACGTCGCTTCTTAACTCGAACCGTCCTACTCATTGCATTTACTCTGGTCAACTGTCCCACTTGCATCACTTCTTTACCGTTAAAGTCCGATGCATCACCTACCTCTCTCATAGGTGGAAACCTTGTCGATGACTTGGCCAACTCCGACGCTTCACTCAAATTGAGCCTCATTGGTCTTAGCTTCACTGTTTTCATCATAACTTTTTCCTCTATGTTCGCTAGTAAACCAAAAGTCAAGGATTAAATCGTAGTTTTCTATTTTCCTTGATTTTGTTCCGGTTCTGAATATGCAAAAGCTTGAAGTTAAAGCTTCAAAAATTTATTTTAATGGATGTTTATAGGTTGTTACACAGCTAGAGAAGAAAGAGAATAGCTTTACTTTCATTTTCTTTTGTTTTTAACCTTTTTAATAACCAAATTACCAAAATGCCCTTAAACAATTTAAAAGAAACTACGAAATTTTGTTGTCCATGATCGTCCACTATTATCTAAACAGGTATAATTACCCATTAAGTCCTTTAATTTAAGGTTTCATAGCCATTTAACCCCTTTAACATATAAAATTCAACTTTTGCATCTTTTACGATTTAGTCCTTTTCGTTTAATTAACTATTTAAACGATAAAATTTCTTAACCAAAATTTAATATAACCCTAAAAACACTCCGTAAATATTTTATTTTACAGGCTCGATTTATAGAAACGAGGTCTCAAAACCTTATTTTCAAAAATCACTTGACTTTAATAATTTACTACTTGAATTTAATTATTCGTTCAAATAACATAAATTATCGAATCAAAATTTATTATAATACTATATTTGACTCGTAAATATTAAATAATAATATTTACAAATTCACTCGTCTATTTTGTGGCCCCAAAACTACTGTTTCTGACACCACTAAAAAATGGGTCGTTACAATATATGCTTGTAAGGGTTTTGCCTTTCTTTTCTCACAAAATAAAAATAAAAATATTTAATTATTAAATAAGTGAATTGAAATCTAAATATTTTAAACATTACTTAGATCTATCATTTTTACCTATTATATATTGTTACTGAAAGCTGACTGAGTGTTAGCTGAATTAGCATTGGTATTGTTGTCAGTACAAGAAGACATGGGTTTGAGCGCGATGGAGAGTGTTTATCCTCTTGTATAAGGGTTGGGAAAGGGTTATAGGTAGTTTAGGCATTGTATCAATATATATATTGTTACTAGAAAAAAAAGTGTAACACCCCTTACCCGAGACCGTCGCCAAAGTCGAGCACGAGGCATTACCAGACTTAACTTAGTAGTTTGGGGCATAAAAATTTGCTTTTAAAATTAATTCATTCACACACATCCAATATGTTCCTAAAAAGGGCCTTCGAGGCCCTAAAACATGTAATTGAAACGGTTCGTGACCAAACCGGAAACATTAAAAATTTTCTGATTTCTTAAACAAATCAAAACAATTTATTTCACTATTCATAATGAAACTGTCCATTTGCATCGTAGACACTAAATTGACTATAACTCGAGTTACGAAACTTGAAATTTAGATCCGTAAATTTTTACTGAAACTAGACTCATATATCGTCTTACTATAATTTTTCTAGAATTTTTGGTTTGGTAAATTAGTAAAGTTTATTAGTTAAAGTCTTCCCTGTTACACTGTCATATGGTTCTGACCCTTCTTCACTAGAAATCAATTATCTCATAATGTAAAATTCTTTTGCCTACGCTGTTTCTTTCATATAAAAGTAGACTCAATAAGATTTAATTCTATACCTAATTCACACCCTAATTCCATTTCTACTATCCTTAGTGATTTTTCAAAATCACGTCACTGCTGCTGTCCAAAAACTGTTCCATTGCAAATTTTACTCTTTCATAATTTCTTTGTAATAACTATCATTTAGGCATACATAACACCTAAAACATGTTCTTAGTTATCCATTTTAATGGCTGATATTTATCGAGTATTTACAAGCAATCATTTAGCCATATCATAAGGACATACACACAAAATGGCTAAGTCCCTATACATGTCATAACTTAAAACATTTCAAGTCACAAAATACAGAGATAATCCTTTGATAGTGTGAAACGATCTCCGACGTCCTTGCGATCCCAGAGTTGGCTTGAGATACTATAAAAAGAGAGAAAGGAATGGGAGTAAGCATAAAGCTTAGTAAGTTTGCATGTAAATGAATAACAACATTCTTAATGAATTATCTTATCCTTTTCTTATCAAGATCATTTAAGCCTTTAACTCAATATGCTTAAGTCTTGAATTCTTACCTGTACCTTTTTAGCATGAACTTGTCTTACCTTTTCTTTGGTATACTCTTTTAATTTTCCATTGAACCACTTGGAATACTAAGGATACACAGGTACCTTTCCTTTTGAAACTTACCATTGCCATGTCTTGACATGGTCTTACGTAGTATCCTTGCCTTATGAACTCACTAATGCCATGCCTTGGCATGGTCTTACATGAGATCTTTGCCTTATAGTAACTTATCAATGCCATGTTTTGACATTATCTTACATGATTTCCTTAAACCCTAATGTCATGGCATTTGTATCCTACACATTCCTAAGGTTCAACTTGGACTTTCTGAGATTGCTTATTCATCAATTCATGCTTGAGCCTTTAAATGATAATTTAGAATAAATATGTAAATGCTGGAATTTAATAGTATTAAATGTGAAATAATAGAATATTGTATTTATTTACCGCAAACTTACCTCGGAACAAAATACGATCAACTATATCGATTTAGTCCACTATCTTTTTCTTTCCCCAGTCTAACTTCGGATTTCATTTCTCTTGATCTATAATAGCAAATTTAGCTTATTTAATACTCATATTTATTAAAACAGTCCTTGACTCTAACTTTGGCAAAATTATAATTTTTGCCCCTAAACTTTTACATATTTACACATTTGGCCCAAAGCTTGGAAATTAAACTTTATCCGTTATTATTATGTTTTATGACACGCTGATCATTTTTCCCTTCTATGACAACATCAAATTCTCACTCTAACATGTACTTATGAACATTAGGTATTTTTACCAATTAAGCTGTTTTACTCATTTTCACTTAAAATTGCTTAGCAAAAGTTGTTTAACATAATTTTAGACGTCGTATTCTATCATAAAACATCAAAATAAACACATTTCACCTATGGGTATTTTTCCAAATATGAACCCTAGGTTCAATTAGTGCTAGAATAAGCTAAATCATGTTACCAGGGCTCCAAAAACGTAAAGAACATTAAAAACGGGGCTTGGATGCACTTACTATGAGCTTGAGAAGTTGAAGTAACCCTAGCTATGGTGCCCCCTTTGAAATTTCAGCCTAATGAAGAAGATGGACAACATTTTGCCATCTTTTTCCCTTTTAATTACTTTTTAATTCCAAATGACTAAAATGCCCTTCATTAAAACTTTAGTTATTTTTATCTATGTATGTCTATTTTTGTCCATGGAAAATATAATGGTCTAATTACCATTTAAGGATTCCTACTTCAAACCCCCATTTCAATCAAGTACTTTATGAATTAGAACCCCTATTTAGCAACTTTTGCAAACAAGTCCTAATAGGCAATTTAAGCATGCAATCAATAAAATTTCTTATCGATACTCTAACACATGTATTTAATCACTCGGTAAATCAAAACAATTAATCGTAATAAACTTTTCTATCTCAAATTCATGGTTTAGCAACCATTGTTCCGTTTAGGCCCTATTTCGAGATGTTACAAAAAGTAAAATTTTGCTATTAGTTTTTGTATTGTATCTAAATTATGGAATTAGTCTATGTACTTTAATTTAATCAATTTTAGTCTTGTATTTTTTGAACTTTAAAATTTTAGTATGATCCAAATAGTAATAGTCAAATTTTTGGGTCAAATTCTAATATTAATCTCATACCATGTGTAAGTTGTGGCTTAGTGTGTGTTCTCCAATTTAATCATTTTAATCCACATACTTTTTAAAATTTGGAATTTCAACCCAATAGTCATTAAATTCATCCACTAAAATAATATAGTTTTTTTTTAGGAATTATATAAAATAATAAACTGACACGGTATTATATATATGATTAGGTCCGTTCTTGACATTTTTGGGGTCCTAGGTAAAATAATAAAATAGGGTTTTAGGTTCCTTAAAAGTAGGAGAAAAAAAAATTTTAGATCCCTTAAAAGTTGATAAAAATAAAATTTGAGCCCTTAAAAGTTGGTAAAATTCTTTTGACTTTTAAAAGTTAAAAAAAATTTTGGGCCTCTTAAAAATTAAAAAATAATATTTTAGACCCTTTTCAGCCTTGGGTCTTGGATAACCACATCTCTAAACGACCTTCAAAACTGAGCCTATATATGATAATATATTTATCGCATAAAATCTTGAAATAATGTATTGTAACTTAATTAATGCAAGGATGAAAACTAAAAACTAAAAACTAAAAACAATTGAATTAAAGTGCATACATAAAAAAAAATAATAAAATTTGAGAAAGAAGGTGCAGTGGGTTACTGCCATTGAAATTGCATCTACTACTTTAAATTAAAAATGCCTATAAAATCATATGTACTAACCTAACGTTGGTGGAATTTAATGAAAATTGAATCAGATTTTGCAGGAGAGGGGGAACCATTCTTGAGACTATTATTAAATGTATATATAGGAAATATTTGATTTATTATTTTATTAAATGAAGTAATATTAATAGGTGCAAATTTCCAGGTGGATTGGCAGCTGGCAGTTGAGTAGCTCACCAATCTTCAAACTGCATTTCTTAACTGACCAATGTTAATTCGGGGAATTTCAAAATGGACCGACGGGCTTAAAATATTTTAAGTTTCCTCCTTTCAGGAAAATATTCCTTAAACCTCACTTATTATTTTTCTATTGTTTTGTAAAATTTTTATTTTATTAATAATATCGAATCACTTATATAATTAGTTAATTAGATTCCAATAAATATATATTACAATTTTAAATATTGAATATTATCATTAGTCAATGTATCATGTATAATCTATATTTCAATTTGATTAATTTTAATTTTTATTATTGAAATTTAAAATGACACCTTGGACCAAGAGGTGATTATCAATCAAATTAATTTAGTGGTATTTAATTCAAGTTATCTTACATTCTTGAGAGTAACATTACATTTTTGACATATCATTCTTATGTTTATTTACAAATATTACTTTGAGGTAGTAATCTTACATTCGGTTCCAAAATATGGGGTAATCTCTTTCATAATTTTAATAAATTTTATCCCTTAATATTTTTTATATATTATATAAATATATTCAAAATTAATATAATATAATATTAACTTAAATATATTAAGAAAGTAGATAAAATTATCAATATGAACATTATATTAACCAAATTTAAAATTTATCTAAATTAAAATAAAAGCATATGTAATAATAAAATAAAAGAGATTGAGTTTAGTGTATTAGCATAATAAGATTTAAGTTTTTGAAACAAAAGTGATCATACAAAGTTTTAGAGTCTAATGAAACAACTTTATGAAATTTCATATCAATTATTGTGAAATTGAATTTGTTAAAAAACAAAGTCTATAATAAGAATAATTTAGTAAAATTTTTTGTTAATTTTACATTATGTCAATTAAATAATAAAATTTTGCATTCTAATCAAATGAACCCAAGAGAGTAATGTTGATACCTAGTGCTGTGTTGAGTTATCTTACATTCGATAATCCTATTTTCAAATATAATTTTATATTTCGTGAAACAAATGCTCGCTAAGTTAAATTTTGTTATTTTTGAAATTTTAGGTGACAAACATGATATCATCGTATGTGTAATACTATGTCAACTTGTGATTTTCACATAATATTTACAAAAAGTCATCAATTTTAATTATGGATTTGAAATTAGGATTGAAATTAAAAAATTAAAAGATATAGAAACTAAAATGATCAAATTAGAAATATAGACTAAACCCATAACTTATATATAGTATTAGACTAATAGCAAAATTTTACCTAAACAATTTAATTTGGATTAAAATTAAAATCTAAAACTTGCAATTTATGCGTTTTACATCAACTAATATTAGAATTTTTCCTTAAAATGGTTATTGTTTCAATAATTCTATTCCCTTGATGATAATTATTATTTTGTATGGAAAGTTGACATTACTTTGGGTCAATTGCCCCATTCTGAAACAACCCAGTTCATCTCCATTTTCTCTCTCTAGGTCAGAGATTTCAGCTTGCTTCCCATCATGCCAGTCCCTCCCATTACTCCATATAACTTGTTCATTTGTTCTACTCTCTAGCTAGCCTTTTTCCCCACAAATCATATATAATCTTCGTTTCTTTTACTTTTGGTTCCCATGGCGTCGGCTTTGACTGTTCTCAGGCGGCTCTACCTTTCCATCTACAATTGGCTCGTCTTCATCGGCTGGCAAGCTCGCTCATCTCAGATCTCCTTTCTTTTTCATAATCTTCCGATTTTGAACGTCTATTTGTGTAACTCCTTTGTTTTTCTTTGCAGGTTTCAGGTTCTGTTTTTAGCGTTAAAGGCTTTGAAAGAATCAGGTCATGAACATGTCTATAATGCTGTTGAAAAGCCTCTCTTTCTAGCTCAATCCGCTGCCGTTATGGAGGTTTTCTTCTTCTGCTCACTCCAATCTGTCTTAAATTTGCTGTAATTTGAAATTTTCTTTCCCATTGTGTTAAATTTAATTAAATTTGTTTCTCTTTTACTTGACAGATTCTTCATGGCTTAATAGGTGATTGCGGAGTGCCCTCTTCTACTTCATTTCAAATTTACGATATTTTTTAGATAATTCACTAATTTTATTTTTTTAAAATGTTTTGAATTTTGAAATTCATTTTATTAATTTTTGCAGGTCTGGTTAGGTCACCGGTGTCATCAACTCTGCCGCAGATAGGATCAAGATTGTATTTAACTTGGGGAATTTTATGGAGTTTTCCAGAGGTAACAAAAAAAGTTACAATCTATACTTCTTCTTCTTTTCTCTTTTTCTCTTAGTTTTAGTTAAAATTGAAATGATGATCGTGATTCGCAGATTCGAACTCACATTCTTGTTACTTCGTTGGTCATCAGTTGGGCCATTACAGAGGTAAATTTAACTTAATTCTGTTTCCCCCGCCCCTTCCCCCCCAAAAAAGAAAATTGTGGTTAAAATTAGGAGTTGTAATTAGTGATGATCTGGACTTTTTTATGGTACATCTCAAAAGCTTAAAAACACAAGATCACAGCCAGTTAATTTTATGTGTGGATGACCGCGGCGTGTTTCTCCAGTTTAACAGCTTCACGAGCCATTTTTGTGTGGTCCCACTTCATGAGTAATCCTAAAATGGCATCTCAGACATGTCGGATAGGAGAGGCTCCGGCTTCCTATGAGTCATCATATTTCCTTTAATGATCTTGATCCGCTGGAATGCCAGGGAGACCTCAGAGCAAGTCTTAGCAATGCGTACAACTACACCATATGGATTAGGGGCTTTCCCATTAAAACAGATCTCGTTTCTATGCCTCCATAATTCCCATATTGTTATAGCCCCTAAAACATAGACCTGCTCGTTTGCTGATCTTATGTTTTTTCTTTCTTCTTGCCATTGCTGTATCCATTGTCTGATATCCGTTCTTGATAGTTGATCAATGCAAAGGCCCATACGTTGATGATCTAGGCTTGAAACCGATGAATATGTTATTATACATTAGTTGATAATGATCATGCTTTTTTTAGGTTTGAGATCTGATTTTTATTACGCAAAGTATAATAATATGGAAAAAAAAAATTTACCACATGTAATCTTCTTTGATTATCATTGTTTGGAGCATATTGTTTGGTAAAGTTGATTACTTGAGACTGCTATTTCTAACTGGGATCAGGAACTTGATTCTTAATTCATGATTTTACTTTTGCTGAAACAAGAAATACAAATATAGTTCGATTCTTAGGCATTTGTGTTTGTGCCCATCTTGTGTTTAAAACTACTCTCTCAGTTTCCTTTTTTAAGTACCCCTATCGGACAAGTATACCTGTGACCATTCAGAAACCTACCATTCAGAAACCTTTCAAATACATGGAATATGCCTTTATCCAATACAGTTCGAGTCCGGTAACATAGTTTAGAACTTAGTATTGTTTTTTTTACTGTTATGCGATCCTTTGCTCAGAGCTAATGTTTCTCTGTACATAAATTATGAAAAATGCCAGTATATGTCCTCCAAGAATTCCTCCTGCCGAAGGGCATTTCTTTTATAGACGCTGATGTAATCCTGATTTTAATTTTACATAAATTCCCTGTAATTGCAGATTATTCGCTATTCATTCTTTGGCATGAAGGAGGCCTTTGGTTTTGCACCTTCATGGCATTTGTGGCTTAGGTAAATAATGCATGTCTTCTATTCTTGTTAAAGCCTGAACAAAGTCGCCGAATCCTTGGTGTTCATTTTGCTAATATTCGTTTTCTCCGATCAGGTATAGCACATTCTTGGTTTTGTATCCAACTGGCATCAGCAGTGAAGTTGGTCTGATCTACTTCGCCTTGCCATATATCAAGGTAATTTCACCCTATCATTTAATTCAATCCAAAAGTTATATATGTTTCAAGTGGAGGTTCCCTGTTGATGGTCAATTCATGTTGCGCCGTTTAGCATTTAATTCTAATAGAACCGGTATAAGACTAAAAAACACATGATTGTTGTATGTTCATTGCATAAAACTGGTGTGTCTACAGGCTTCTGAGAAGTATTGCTTTAGAATGCCAAACAAGTGGAATTTCTCCTTTGATTACTTCTATGCTGCAATTCTTGCCCTTGGAATCTATGTCCCAGGTATGAACTAAGCAATTCCTCATTTTAACACATCATTTCCGCTTGATTGATTACTTGCCTCATTCATGCTTATTCGAAGGGCTTGATATTGTTGCAGGTAGTCCTCACTTGTACCGTTATATGCTCGGACAGAGGAAGAGAGCACTTTCCAAATCAAAAAAGGAGTGAACTGTTTTCGAGATTTGTAGCATTGTGGTTGTTATCTCCGATCATTTCATTCTTTTTGGCATTGCTTTTTGGCTAAAATGTTCAAGGGTTTGCATCTTTTTGGCTGAATATGATGGTGTAGGTGCAGCTGCTGAATTTACCAAAATTTGTTGGTGAGTTTGGTGGCGTGCTGCGTGAATCCAGAAATCTCCAAGTTTTGTTGTGGTTGTTCTTATTACTTAAAGTATCATAAATTATCATTTGTTTCTTTCCACACCGTCTTCTAAATCCTTGGTGTATAATAAATTGTAAGTTAAAAGGTACTGGAGTCGTTAACGCCGCAGTTGGATTTCTACCTGAATTTTTTTATATTTAGTTTTAGCTTAGCTCAATAAAAATATTGAAAAATCTCTATTAAATAAAAAGTGCATCACAATTATTGAGCTAATAACCAATTTGACTGTTATAGTAACCATGATTGAATTGATAAAGTTATTTGGGTCCCAATAGATTGGATCAGAAACCATAAAAAATCATAAAAATAAAAAATATATATTAAAATGTTCAAATTCTCAATTCAATTGATTCAATATTAGGTATTTGATCGGTTGATTCAAATCAGTTCAAATATCATTAATCAAAAGCTAATGTGTGGCATGATATGTGAAAGTATGTTTACATAACATGTTAAATCAATAAAAAATTAAAAATAAATTAGTAAAAATATACATTTGAAATGAGGAGAAATGATTGAATAAAACAGTGACGCCACATCATTTGTATTCCTTTCTAATAAATTTATGTCACATCAGTATTTTTATCCTGAATTTCAGCATTTTATCTTGAATTTCAGGATTTTAATTTGGATTTGATTTTTTCAAGATAAAAATATTAATGCTGATATGGCATAAATCTATTACAAAGGGATACAGATAACATGGCGTCACTGTTTCATTCAATCCTTTCCTGAAATGAGTCTAAATAAATGGTTATTTAAGTTCATTTGAAGTTGAACAATTATTTGTTTAAATTCATTCTGGATCAATGTAAAACTATAAAAATTTAAAAATTTTACAAAATTATAATGAATTCTAAAAATTATAAATACACATCTAATATGAACTTAAACAATTACTTGTTTAGATTCTAAACAAGGAAAACTAAAAAAAATCTTTAAAAATTATTAACAGTTAAAAATATAAAAATTCAAATATGAGAACTTTCAAAATATATATAAATTAATAAAACGCATATTTGGATTGTGTACAGATTCACTATAAATTTTTATAGAAATTATAGAAAAAGTAATATATTTAGGAAAATTTTACAAAAAATAAAAATTAATAAAATGCACATTTGAATTGAATCTAGATAAGAGAACGTATAAGTTATTGACATTTTGGCAACTATTTATCCAAATTTATATAGATAAGTGTAAATTTGTAAAAGAATGTTAATAATTATTAGTAATTATTATAAATGACTTTTGATGTTTGGAATATGGATAACTACGAATTTTCCTGTTTTAGATAATTGGAAGATCTTTCGTGCACTTCGAGAGCATTCACAAATATCTAATATTATAAAAAAATAATTAATACTTCCATTAAAATTTTTGTATTGGTATAAGTTAGAAATTTTAGTATGCTTTTGAGCTTTTTGCATTACTACTCCAAATAATGATTAGTTAAAGAAATTAAAAAATTGTTAATTGAGTTTTAACTCGATTGGTATTGGTATTGTTACTAGTGTAGAATGTCGTGAGTTTAAGTGCGCTGAAGTGCATTATCCTTCTATTTAAGGGTTAGGGAGGGGCTATGGGTAATTTTAGATATTAGATAAAAAAAAAGATAGAATTATAAGAACTTATAATGAGATTAATGTTAAAAAACAAAAAAAAAAACTGCTCGAGTAAATAAAAAAAAAAAGTAGAAATGAAATGATGGAAAGAAAAATGTGCTCGAACCACTTAATTTTCTTTCTTTTTCAACTTTTCGTTGAAGGCTTTTTCTCCTGTCCCCTTCTCATGGAAACTATCTTCATATTTATAAGGCACAGTTCCCTAATAGGACGTACTAGGGGATAACTAGGTGCCATGTACAACAACACATTACCCCTATAAGTCTGACATGTAACCTCAGAAGTATATCTAAATAGGCCTTCTCGTGAGTAAGCGAGCTGGGGAACAGTGAGTTAAGAGGTGAAGCTGGAGAGTTGCGAACTAACCAACTAGCAAAAAGTGCAATGGCAAACTGCGGATCAACTATCTGGCGAATTGGCAAGTTGTGAGGGACTAGTGAGCCGTGGCCATTAGGCGAATAGGGAATGGTGAGCTATTTGGGTTTCCAAGTTGGGTCACCATGTTCGGGTAATCGGGTTGCCAGTTGGACCAGGTCGCAAGACACGTAGTGGTAACAATCTATCCCCTGACTAGTCGAAGAAGGGTTATAAAGTGACCCTTCTAATAAGCTCAGACATGTTGAATGTGTAATGGTGAGTCTGGACGAAAATTTTGATTTTGAAACTTATGGGATACATTTCTATCAATCTAACGGTTTAAAGAAGAGGAATCATCACATAAAAGATTAATTTTCCCCTAAATTTTTTGTTCTTTTCATATTTTTTGAAACCCTATTTTCTGACTTTGCTTGCATTTGGTTAACTCTTCTGTTGGTTTTCTTTTAAAATCATCATCGTTAAAGAGGTAAATCATTTATTCTTCTTCTGTTCTGTGCTTATTTTAGGACGACTGTGACCATAGTTAGGGTTAGATTGGGTTGTGGTGGAAGGGGCGATGATCATATTGGCTGTGGCCAACGGAGGCGTGGGGTCGACTCAGATGTTAGAGGTGGTGTCTTCAAAGGCCTCATGATGCTAGCACTACTGTAGAAGCCATCGCATACTGGTGTGTGACCAAATAGTACGACATGGTATGGCATCTAGTGATTCGGGAATCCGTTTACCAAACTTCGCCTTTGATTTCGACATTGTCGGAGGAGAAAAATGATTTAGCAACACTGATGAGGGTTTCTTACTCCTCTCTATCTGTTTGAAGTTGGGTTTCATCTCCCCTTCCCCAATTCTTCTATACTATTTTAAAGGAGTATGGAATCGCTCCGGGACAGCTTGCTGACTTCTCATGGTGGACTCTAAGTTTATATTTTATTGATTGTTGCCTGCTGGAGGAGCCACCTCTACTCAGTGTCTTTTAGCATATCTATCAACTGAAGGTTTGCAATTAGGGGCTCATGATGGGAATGGTGTGTTTTAGTGTTTGGGAAGGGCATGAGACAATCATTCGTAACTGGGTGTCTAACCTTCACCTCAACTGCTATAAATATATTAGAGTCAGGAAAAAATTTAGGGGTAATTTTGAGTTCCCGATTAAGTAGTCACTGCCTAGCAAAGTCGTTTGCCTTCAACGCCAACCCCTCAACTCTGTACTCGTCATTGATCAATACAAAAGGCTGCATAGGGGTCGTGTCTTAAGATTGGAAAATCTTTTTACTGTTAGGAATATCTTCCATTATTGCCTTTGTGAACAGATCCCTAATGGCTACCGAGCAGTTAACGTTAAGGAGGGTGCTGAACCTAACAGCGTCCTACCCACTGAACGCTTGGCCGCATGAGGCCTCCGATGACCTGGGTTTAATTTTATTAGGGAAAAAAGAGGAGCCTAATTTTTTTTTCTAGTTTTTATATAAGTTATGTCCTCACAGTTGGTCCTCCTCATTTAGAAGTTATCAGGAAGGGTTGATGAGCTCTCACGCGATGCACAATGATGCTGATGATAATGTTGTTGATGATGCAGACATCATTGTTTCTTCAAGGAAATCAACCAGTTCGTCAAGTGAACTCAAACACACCATGGATATAGACTCGCTTATGCTGAATTTGCAAAGAAATAAAGACCTTGGTGCTCTGGGGCAAGGGGTTGGTGGCAGTGGTCGTATAAGGCAACGAATGGAAGAGAAATCTATTAGTATAGAAGATAGTAACAATACAAATCTAGTTCACCACAGGAAAGGGAAGGAACCTGTAGTGCCTAGGGGAGATGTTGTTGCATGTTCCACTCCTATGGCCCCCATGACCTCAATGGCCTCGATATACAGCTCTCTCCCCGTAGGGCCTAACTTTGGAACAATTCGTAATGTGCCGCGTGCTTCCCCTCTAGGTTCGTTGCAATTGACCTCTCCAAATGGTGAGGTAAATGTTTTATTCCCCTAGAGGGATCATCTTAGTATAGGGAGGTATCCATTTTGTCTCTATGCGATTAGGAAGAGATGGGAGAACATCTACCCTATGTGGTGAAAGAATGCATATATCCCTTCTCTTCCTCAACTCGTGCTAGAAAACCCTCAATGAGGGAATTGTTGGGTTCATTTTAGATGATGATAACTGAACGTGAACTTATTGGTCGGGCCGCAAGGAAGCTTGTAATGAAGAAGAGGCCAAGAAGGTATAGTTCAATAAGGCTGTAGACCTAAGCGAGCAAGCCCTTAGTAGATTCCACGAACTTTACAAAGAGACTAAGCACCAAAACAAAAAGCTCGCAGAGACTATCGCCGTTTGGGAGGCTAGAGGGGGAAAAAATGGAGTGTAACAGTCCGATTTAGACCCTAGTCGGAACAGTGGTTTCGGGACTACAAATTCAAGTCAGAAAATATTTTAATATTATTTTCTGTGTTTACAGCATGATATGTGATACGTGTGAAAATTTTATCGATTGGTTAGTTAATTTGATAAAAATGACTAAATCGCATAAAATGAAAAAATGGCTTTCTAATTGTTAAAGGTGTTTAATGGCTATTAAATGGAAATGTGGAGAACTTGCATGTCAATTATACCATTTATAATAGTGGTGGACAATATTGGACAAGGTTAGGTGAATTTTCATATTATTTTATTAAGGTTAATTTGGTAAAAAGTAAAATAACATGAAATAAAATAAAACAAAATTTAAAATGGCCATGCATTCATCTTTCTTGGCCGAAACTTTAGAAAAAAAATAAAGCTTTGAAAGCTTTGAATATTCGGCACCTTTGGAAGCTTGATTCGGGTATGTGTTTTGCTCGATTTTTGATAATTTTTACGCTTTTAATATCGTTGCTTTGTGTTTTAGCTAGCCCATGCTTGAATTTTTGAATTGGTTGTATATTTTGTGATTTTCCATTGAAGAGATCTTTTTTTTTTGTTTGATGATGAAAATAAATATATGTTGTTAGATTATCAAGTTTAATTAAGTGATTTTTAGTAAAAATGCCTATTTGGGATTAAATTGTGAATTTTGTAAATTGAGGGGTCAAAATGTGAAATAAATGAAAGAAATGGACTGCTAGGGACCTTAGTGAAATTCAGCCAAGCATGGGTGTTGTGAAATTTTAAATATTTTGTGTTTTGTGAAATAGTGACTAAATTGTGAAAAATGTGAAATGTTAGGGGCAAAAGTGTAATTTACCCATTTATGTGTTTTTGGATAAATTTGAATGAATATATGATTAAATAATTCAAATTTTTATTAATTTAGATCAAGAAAAGAGGAAATCAGATTTGGATCGGGAGAAATCTAAAGTTGTTGAATAGTCGCTCCGATCCGTTCGTCTTTGTCCGAGGTAAGTTCATAAGTAAATAAATGTCGATAAATTTGATTGTATATATTTTAATAATGCCTAATTGAATTATTACTTGTATAAATATACTTTCCAAATTGAATTTAGCATGGGAGCATTGTTTACGAGCTTGAATCGATCGAGTTACGACGTCCGAAAGCCCGTATGAACCTTAGGAATAGTTAGGATACATATGTCATGACATAGGATTCCGATGTGTGTTTTTCGTGTAAGACCACGTTTGGGACGTTAGCATCGACTTGTGATTTACGTGTAAGACCCTGTTTGGGACAGTGGCATCGATATGTGATTACATGTAAGACCACGTCTGGGACGTTGGCATTGTATGAGCTTTCCGACTATCCGAGTATCTTTATTAACTCTGAATGGTTCAATGGGCAATATCGAGTTAAGATCGAATGTGAAATCGAGCTAAAAGGTCAGGTATGTGCTACGTTAAATGATTGGAAAAGTAAGGTAAGTATATAATTGAAATGAATATATGAAATATGCATTATGAAAGTGAGAATTATATATGCTTATGAATAATTGTGTATTCGGTTAAGTTAATATATTTTGATAATGTTCATGTAATGGTATATGAGTTTTAAGCATGAAAATGTTTATTTGATTAATGATTTCTTGATTCAGCCTAGTAGATTTTAATACTAATGATCGTTTAATAAATTGATTGCTTATGACTTACTAAGCTATTCAAGCTTACTGTGTATGTGTTTGTTCATTGTTTTATAGATTTTGAAAGCTAGTTACGAGCTCGGGGATCGTCAGAGAAATCCGTCACACTATCGATTTCAATTTCGGTATTTTGTTAAAAGTTGAACTTTGAACCTATGACATGTATAGGCTAGCTTATGTTTTTGGTTAGTTATGAAGTTGTATATATAAAACCATGCGAAAATGGCTTGATCATTATATTTAAGCTTGGTTTTATATGTTCTTGGTTATATACTTGATGTGTTTGATTTCTATGTTTGAGTTTAGTTATGTTTGATTACGGTTTAAGTTTGTTTAGTAGGTAATATCATGTATATATATAATGTGATGCTTGGTTATGTGTTTGACAATAAGTATGTAATGGATGTTATTTGAGTTAATGAATGTTATATGCTAGTTAAGTAATTAATAGACATGTTATATATATATGTGGTGTACTTGATATATGTTCGATTTGCTTTTGTAAGTGATATTATGATTCGGCCTAGTAATGAGAATAAAGAAGGAAATTATATATTTGGTTGTAAAATGGTCATTTGTGTCATTTTAAAATGGTAAGCTTACATGGGTAGTTAGTTTAAAATTTTTGAATAGTTGTGTATGAACATATTTGGCTATAACATTGAATTTATATTGTTAAGAATGCAAAATGGTATATGGTGTATATGTAATTGCTGAATACTCTTGGTTGAATTGATAGAAAGTATTTATTGATTAAATGATAAACGTTGGGAAGAATGGATTTGATGTATTTGGTATGGAATTGGATTAGATGACCAAATATAGAGTTTATTGATATGAATTAATATATGAAATTTAACTTGTTTTATAGCCTACTTAATTTGGTAAGTTGATTCGGTTATTGAATGTACAATTTGATTATATTATAATTATTTATTTAGTGTACTAAACAAATGGTTCATTTTAATATGGTGATATGCGATAATGGTGTAATGGTTAAAATATATATTTAACCATTTTGTGAAAATGATAATGTCGCTTATGTTAATTGATTATAAGTCATGTTATTTGGATCGTTTAGTTAACATATACCGCTAAAGAAGTATGAAGCAAAATGTTTGATGTTTAGTCTATGTATTAATCGTATGGATATATATATATATATATATATATTTAGGTATGAAATGATAAGGCGTGTGCTTGAATGCCTTAATGTATGAGCATAGTATTTATATTGTAATGAATTATCTTATTACTTTGATATTTTTGAATGCTTTGAATGAAATGTATATAATTTCGAATATGACATAAGTGATTATGTGATTGTATAAAAGTTGAGTTTTGTTCGGTGATACCTTGTAACCCGAATTCGGCGACGAATACGAGTTAGGGGTGTTACGTGGAGGCTAGAGAAAAAGAAATGAATGAGAATGTTAATCAATTGGAGGCTGAGAAGGCAGCGTAGGAGGAACAAATGAAGGCAACAGAAGAAAGGCATCATGTTGAAATAAAGAATTTAAGGAAAGAGAGCCATGAAGCTTTGGGGAGGTATCAAGTGCAAAACAAGAAAAATCTTAGAACTACCTGCCCAAGCTAAAAGCAAACATTTTATTGCATGTTCAAGTTGCTATCGGGCCTTTTGATGTTCGGTGTGTGGACTTTGACTCTCTGTGCATGCTCACCAACGTTGACCTCAGGTTTGATGTGTTTTTTCCATCTCACAAAAAATGGAAAGAGATTCTAAAATAATGAAAAGAATCTGGTAAACTCTTCTTTTTTAGTGAGCCTGTGGAGACAAGTGTGGCTTATACTGAAGGGATTGGCCAAGAGGGAACACTGCCACTACTACTGAACTTACGGAGGGGGGAGTAGTTGTATTTTTGCTTAATTTGTTTTTGTTTTATTGGTTGGGTCGTATTGGAGCTTTAGTTTCAATGAATTTTGGTCATTTTGTTTTGAAATGAATTGCAGATTACTATTCAACTATTAGTTGCCAGATTTTTAAAAATGTTGAATTGTGTTCAAGTTTATCATGTTGAAGGCATGCTATGCCAAAGATATACGTGAATCATACCTTTGGCAAACTGTATTTTAGAGATGTAGTTAAATATGTTATTGAGAAATATAAGCTAGTATGTCAAAGATATACGTGAAACATGATGCCGTGGCCTTAAATCAACGTGATAGGTAGATCAATTGTGATCTTAAATCAGCGAGATGCAAAATAGGGACACGATTTTAAATCTACATGCTATGTAGATCTGTCGTGATCTTAAATCAGCGGACTGTAAAATAAAGGCACGATCTTTAAATCAGCGTGCTATGTAGATTAGTCGTGATCTAAAATAGAGGACTATAAAAAAAAGGACGCTATCTTATATCTGCGTGCTATGTAGATTAGCTGTGATCTTAAATCAGCGGGCTGCAAAATAGGGAAGCAAACTTAAATCGCTAACTCTAATATTCTGAAAATCTTTAAAGTTTGAAAGTTGGCAATGATATTTTTTGACAACACAAAATTATTATATTCAATGAAAAAAAGCTCAATAAGATCAAATAGTGCTTACACATAATATTTCTTTAAGTGGCGTGCGTTCTAAGTACGAGGAAGGACGGGGCTATCAATTCTTGCAATCTTATAAGCACCAAAACTTATCTTTTTTTACTATCTTGTATGGTCCCTCCCAATTGGGAGCCATTTTTCTTTGTTGGGATGTTGCTAGACTTGTTTCAGTGTTTCGTAGTATTGGAAAACACAGCGGAAAATAAATTTAGGGGAAAATCAGAGTTTTAATTTTTTTTCCAAAACAATAACTTGGTTGTGATATCTAAAGTAATAACCATTTAATCAAAATTTTACCTTTTCAATTCGTCTAGGATGAACACTTCGACCGAGTAGTCTTCTCCGCTATCCTCAAGCTCATGTTTACTGAGTTTGAGCTCGCGTTGAATCAGAAAATTTTTCACAAAAAAATACCAGTAGGGTAATTTCACAATTTCTCTAAACTTTTGGGCCAATTTGTAAATAAGAAAAATATCTTTAGAAATTTTCTGAAATAATTTCTTTAGAGAATTTTCTTTCTACAACTTTCTCTTGAATTCAATGTATGTAAATAATGAGTCAATACTCCCTTTGTATAGGGAGAGTTTAGAGAGTTCAACTATAAACCCTAAACTCTAAACCCCTCCCCTAAACCCACAACCATCGAAAAACCACAGTCGCCGACCATTTTTTGGCCACCAAAATGCCACCGTCGCAACCATCGGCACCCCGAGCTGATTTAATTTTTGTTGGTCCAGTCTGAGCCAGTGACAGCCCGATCGGTCTGGTCTAGCCACCAGTTGAACCGTCGACCCGGTTTCACATACCAGACCTTGTTCGACCAATTTTTGTGTCTTAGTCTTGGCTTTGGGCTCTCAAGTCCAATTTATGATCTCAGGTCTAATTTTCAAGTTCAATTACCTATTGGGTTAATTGTTTGACTTGAAAATTAATTTTCAAAAATATTATATTAATTTTAATTAATTTGATTAATTTAATTTTACTTGATCAAAATTATTTTTTCTCAAAAATCACTTAGACTTTACAAATTAATTTTTCAAGAAAATTCTTTAACCAAATTCTCTAGTTGAACAATTCTTATGACCACCTAATTTAATTCCACATCGAATAAATTAACTCAATTAAATTATTTCTAAAGTCGTAAAATTTTCTTCTAATTCAAAAGCAGTCCGATCGAGCTTTTGTTGAGCTAGTGGAGGCACCAATCGAACATATACGATTAGACTCTAATAATTACAATTATTTCTAAAAGCATTATTCCGATAATTCACAATTACTTAATTATGGAATCAGTCCACAAGATGTACCATGACTGAAAACTTCTTATTGTATACTTTTTACGAAAGCAATTCATCCAACTTCTTTGTCCAATGACCTCGTCGTGTGTGTTACCCTAATATGATATCTTTGTTTCCTTTGAGTTAAATCCATTCACTCAACACAATCTTATTTTATCTCATTGTCACCATTGTGTCTTCTTAAAGATTAATTTGATCACTGTCAACAAATGACTGTGATAAATTGCTCGTTTGAGAACAAACAACCCGTGACAACATTCCATATTTATCAATCCACACAATGCCAATGAGATGATATCGTTAACTCTTTAATTGAGCTATGAATTCCACTGTTGCTAGTAAAGTCATGTTATACACAAGTCATGTACCCAACATATTGGCTATCGGTTCGATCATCTTTAGAGCATAAGCCTCCACTTATATCAAACCACATAAGTTACATACGCATGGTTAGTGACTAACTCAGGATTTAGGTAGATCATACCATGAATGTCACAAGTGAATTAATTCACAAACGGATTTAAAATTAATTCATCTTGGGTCCAGTCCAATGTTTGATACTACCAATGAATACATCTATGTCTCTACCCGTAAAGTTAATTACTTCGATAGCCAAGACTAGTCATATCCTCAATTGGAATTGTAGACGACATAACAATCCTTCTTAGTATTTGAATCAAATGCTCACTTTTATTCTTTTACGGAATTACAAACTCGTCTAGATTATCTATTAAAGTAAATTGTCTTTCTCACAATGTAAACGTTCTTACAATGCCACTTATCATCAGTTTGAACTTAGACAATCAATAGGCTAACATTTGTTTGTCACAATTTTGCTATGCATGCAAAATATGAAAGAAATAAATACAAAAGACATAACAGTGAAATGTGAAATTTATTTATTCATCGTTTAAATACATAGAAAATAATTACATGTTTAATACAATATAGGCACATCTCCCAACACATAAGACTAGGTCGTCAACTTGGAATTGCTTGCTCTTTACCTTAGTGTTGTAGTACCCAAGCGATCTGTTGAGCCCGAGCAGCATTCTTTACTTCAGTTGTTTCCTTAGCATCCTCAATAAGGTCCAAACTAAGCTTCAAAGCTTCCCAGTTGGTTTCATCATTGAAATGAGATGTTCTATGGGAGTGCAGGTCTATCTCAGCAGGTATTACTATGTCCGTGTCATATACTAATGAAAATGAAGTTTCTCATATTGCTGTGTGAGGGGTGGTTCTAAGGGCCCACAAAATTTCAGGCAACTCTTCAAGCCAAGCACCTTTCGTCTTATCTACCTTTTTCTTCAAAGCTAGCGAGATTTTCTTATTCATTGCTTTGACTTGACCATTTGTTTGAGGGGTTTTCACCGAGCTTTAAGCAATGAAATTTGTAAGGCGGCACAAAAATATTTAAATTTCCTTGGAATTGAGTTTCATTGTTTGTTATAAATGGAACACCGAACCTAGAAATAATAGATTTCCATGCAAAAGATTCCATTTTCCATTTAATTATTATTGCCAAGGCTTCTGTCTCTACTCACTTGGTGAAGTAATCAACAAAGAAAACTATAAATTTATTTTGTGACATCTCCATCAGAAATGGTCCTAATGTTGATTCCCCACATTGCAAATAGCCAAGGCCCGAACATCATTTGGAAAATCTCGATTAGAGATCATTGTATAGGTGCAAATCTTTGGCAGGCATCACAAGCGCACACTAATTGACGTTCTTCCTTCTGTACAATCAACCAATAATAACAATTGTTGAAGAATCTTCTAAGAGTGATATTCCTCCTAGGTGATCACCACATATCCTCTCATGGATTTCTCTCATGACATATTCTACTTCGCTAGGGACCAAACATCTCAATAGTGGCTGCGAATAACCCTTTTTATACAATACACCATCAAACATGATGTATCTAAAATAAAAGGGATTTAGGAATTTTAACTGAGCAAGACCAAGGTATATTACAAATAAGAGTATACTAGGTGTCAAGAATAACAACTTACCTTGTTGCCTTATGTTGTACCTTGGCTAACTCTTTCTTTCACATTACTTGATTCTTCTCCTTTAAAGCATAGATGATAGGCGTCATCCACGTTTGCTCCTGTTGTATGTTAAGTACCTGTTGGTTATCACAACTAGGAGTGACCCTATACTCTAACAAGATCTTCCCTCTTTGTTCGATCACAATGGAATAATTTAACTTGGACAATGGTGTTTTTTGCTCTGGATAGTTATCAGACCTCTGAGTTTTCAAATCGAGAGAGTAGTTCACTGGCCATAGCATGATACTTTATTAAGTTAGACTCTTGTACTTTATAGTATTTTGTCATCTATTTTGCGACCAACTAGGAGTCAATAAAAAGCACTAGCTCAACTACTCCTAACTGTCGAGTAATTTGTAAACCAGAAATGAGTGCTTCGTATTCTACCATGTTTTTGGACGTTTGGAAACCAAACAATGCTCGTACTACTACTCATTCTCCTTAGGATCCCTGAGGAGAACCCCTGCTCCTACTCCTTTCCTTGTTGTGGACCCATCCACGTAGACTGTCCAACATTTTGATTCTATAGTTTGATTACTATGTTCCTGTGGTTGGGTGACAACTTTTGGAAGCGTCGATGATTTGTCAAAGGAGCACTCTACCATGAAGTCAGTAAGGATTTGAGCTTTAATGGCTTTCCTTAGCGAGTACTCTATTCTAAACTCCACTAGCTTAATTCCTCACTTTGTCATCCTTCCTGAGGTGTCTGACTGCCTATAAACGTGTTATCGTTTACAGTAAAAATCGTGCAAATAAAAATATGAATATTTAATTGTGGTATCTGCAAGCGTACATGTCAAATTGTAACACAGTAGTGTTACAACGGAACACCGGTAAGTATTCCGAGGATCGTACCCAAGGGATTGCAAATTGGAGAAATTATTATTAAATTAATTACAAAAAAAATTACTAATCTAATAGAGTCACAAATCAGTAGTGTTAGTCCAAATCAAAATATTAATTAAACTAATTAAATTTAAAAACCTAAATTAACCTAATGGACTTTCTTATTCCTAGTGTGGACAATGCGAGCCTCTAGCCTATGATCGATTAAATCCCTATTTAGTAAACAAAAGATTAACAAATTTCAAAAATCGAGTTTTAATATGAATTAGCTATTAATTAACTAGTATACCTCCCGACCTCTACTAATTAATTAATAGATTGATTGATACTCGCTTATCTTCTGACCTCACTTTCTCAACCAAAATAAACTACGATTTACTCGGGTAAACTTATCTCTCAATCTCGTTTAGCCTATGATTACTTTCTAGGGTTGTCAAGCCTAGGGTTTGGAACGCGTAATCTATACCGACTAATCCTATTATGAACCATTATTCTTTTGACAATTAATCGACTTAATTAATTAATGAGTTCAATAAACGAATCATCCAATATATGGATAAAGCACAAGAATTATTCAAATATTGATAAAAACATTAGTTGACCGGGCTAACAAAATATAAATAAAAGAATAAAATAGAAAAGTAAAGAGAATGCTCATTGATAAATATATTGAAGCGTAGATCCGGAGTAATCTCCGCTTGCAATTGTCTTCACATCGGATAGAAATAATTTCGACTAAGCAAATATAAAAGAAAAGAAAACTAAAAACTGAATAAAACTATCTTTGATGGATTGATGGATGAATGCCCTAATTTGTGTTCAGAAGCCTCTTCTTTATATGCTAAAATATGTGCACTTTATGCCTAATATGCACCTGACACATGGGGTGCAAGTAAGAAATAAAATCTACAAGAATCTACCAAAACACGATTGTCGACAACACCATTGCTTGTGACCACGTTCAGGCTATAGCTCAACATAGGCTGCTATGGCTAAACACAGGGGTTGTGTCACACCATAGACATTGCATGTCCTGCCATAGCAGTCATTTTGTCACTTTGGACATTCCTATCGTGCTTTCACGGCTCGGGAAACTTATGCAACACTCATCCTAAATTCCTACATCAAATGGGCCTAAAATTAAGCATCCTACACAATTAAATAAAAAAATTAAACCTACCTAAGGCCCATGTCGGCCTAATAGGTTACTAACACTTAAAAAGGTGTCAAAAACACCTATTTTATTAACATTTACTACTTAGCTACTAACTATTGAAAATGCAATAATTAATATTAAAATGCCTAAAAAACAAGTTCCTTAAGTACGGGAATATACTAAAACGACTACTACATTTGACATCAGGTCAGTGTCTACCTTGGACAAGATATCCTTTATTGGTTGGTTTTTCATGACCCTCACGGGATGGGCTTGGAAATAAGGATGCAACTTGTAACACCCTTAACCCATATCAATCGCCGAAACAGGGTTATAGAGCACTACTAGGGTTTACATATTTAATTAACAGATATTTCATATCATATTACATTCACGTTAGAAACCAGTCAAAATCAAACATATTGTCCCTTATACAAGCCCTCGAGGCCTAAAATATGCATTAGAAAAAGTCGAGACTGAATTGGATACTCAGAATTTTTTGGAAAACATTGAAATTTTTCAAAGCTGCAGGAGACACAAACCCGTGTGGCCAGGCCGTGTGTCTCACACGATTAAGAGACTCGCCCATGTCACAGGTCGTGTGGGCATTCGAAATTGGGACACATGGCCGTGTCTAGCCCATGTCCATTCCCGTTTAACTCTCTGACTTGGGTCACATGGACAAGTTACACGCCCATGTACTAGGCCGTGTGAGCATACTGACTTGCACAATTTAAAAGATACAAGGGACACATGGTTGTGTCACTTGGTAGTGTGTCACACACGGCTGAGACATACGCCTATGTGAACAAAAATAGGTCATTTTCCAAGCCACATTTTTCACCCAAATTGTTACCAACTTAGCCTCAACAAATCACACATCAACAAGCCATATCAAGACATTCAACACAAACTAAAATCATGTCTTAAACATTCATCATCACCACAATCAATCAACATGCTCTTAGACACCTCAAATGACAACTTATAAACATGTCAACCAAATATCCATACTTACCTATTTAATCCATCTAACAATTCTCCTAAGGTTCACCACAAAACAATTACATACAAACATATATCATTCACACCAACATCACTAATATGCCTCATTCGCAAACCAATATATATAAGTTGGTTATATAAAAAAAATATAATTCATAACATTTATACAAGCCAAACTTTAATCCAATCCACACAAAAGCCTATACATGCCATATAAACCGTATTGAACGTTTCAAAAACTACCGGAATAAGCTGGATAGTGTGACTTGAGTGTTGATTCGATCACCCAACCTTCCGAAAATCTACAAGGACATTAAACAACTCAAATAAGCTTAATGAAGCTTAGTAAGTTTAACGGGGTAAATAAAAATCTTACCAAACTAATTATATTAAATCAAATAATAAAATCATTTTCAATAATTCCCTGTCAATCACATCTTCAATTGATAAATATATCCGTTTACAAATTGATATGAAAATAAATAACATAGCTTTTAAATCCATTTAATAAATCTCATTACTGAAATCTTTCCATTCGAAGTACGACTTATGGATAAGAGTACATTTTCAACAGAAGCTCATAAGAGCTGGTCCTCTCGAGTGTACCAACAAAAGCTCAAAAGAGCTGAACAGAAGCTCATAAGAGCTGAACAGAATCTCAAAAGCTAAACAGAAGCTCGTAAAAGCTAAACAGAAACTCATAAGAGTTGAATAGAAGTTCATAAGAGCTAAACAAAAAGTAAAACATGAGAGTTCACAACAAATGCTGAACCCCGATTTACTTGGGAAAAATGTCGTTGTCTCCTTCCAATACCATCATACACCAAAATACGAATGTACTCAAATCCCGCGTTCCATGCAAACCAAAATCCAATTCAATATTATAACTCCAACGACAATTCAATCCAGGTATGTTTGTACGGTTAAAAATTTAATATTTTGTATAAATTGATGAATGGCATTATTTAGAAATGTGGCTTGGAAAATGACGTATTTTCGTCCACACGAGCAGAGACACGGGCATGTGCTTCAGCCGTGTGTGACACACGGCCAAGTGACATGGTCGTGTGTCCCCTGTATCTTTTAAATTACGCAAGTCAGTATGCTCACACGGCCTAGCACACAGGCATGTGACTTGGATGTATGACCCAAGTCAGAGAGTTACACGGTACAGACATGGGCTGGACACGGCCGCGTGTCCCAATTTTGAATGCCCACATGACCTGAAACACGGGCATGTCTCTTGACCGTGTGAGACACACGGCCTGGCCACATGGGTGTGTGTCCCTTGCAGCTTTGAAAATTTTTAATATTTTCCAAAAAATTCTTTGAGTACCCAATTTAGTCTCAACTTGTTCTAATGCATATTTTGGGCCTCGAGGGCTCGTATAAGGGACAATATGTTTGATTTTGATTGGTTTTTAACGTGAATGTAATATGATATGAAGTATTTATTAATTAAATCCGTAAACCCTGGTAATGCTCTGTAACCTTATTCTGTCGACGGATACAAGTTAGGGGTGTTATACAACTTGCGAGCTGCTACTACCAAGGCAAAAATGACCTTTTCAGTTTTTGAATACCTATGTTCACTGTTTTGTAAGAATTTGCTAACATATACACCGAAAACTATCAAGCCCCTTTTGTTCTCACTAACACTGTTGCTACCGTCTCCTCGAAAATGGCCAGGTAAAAGAGAAAGGGTTTCTCCCAATTGAGGTGACATCAAAAGTGACGGCAAGTCAGATACTACTTAAGCTGCTCAAAAGCATATTAACACTCTTCTCTCCATTTAAAAGGGGCCCTCAATGCTTTGAAAAAAGGTAGACACTTATTTGCCATCTTTGACACAAACCTATTTAGAGCTAGAATTCTTTTTGTTAGACGCTAAATGTCCTGAGTCGTTTTTAGTGAAGACATGTCCAAAATAGTATGAATCTTTTCAGGGTTTGCCTCTACTCCTCTCTTGGAAATCATGAACCCTAGAAACTTCTCTACCTTCACCTTGAAAGTGTGCTTCTCTAGATTCAACTTTATTTTATAAGTACAAAATATGGCAAACACTTCTATCATATCTTCAATATGCTAATTCAAAGTATTACTTTTTTTCAACATGTCGTTAACGTAAACCTTCATGTTGCAACTATTTGCTCTTTTAAAATTCCGTTCATTAATCGCCAGTAAGTTTCTCCTGCATTTTTTAGGCCAAAGGGCATGACCCGAAAACAGAAAAGGCCCTCCTCCATCACAAAAGCAGTTTTATCCTGGTCTTTCATCACCATAGAGATCTAGTTGTAGCCTGAGAACACATCCATAAAGCTCATAAATTTATGGCCCACCGAGGCGTCCACTAACCTGTTAATAAACGTTATAGGAAAACTATCCTGCAGTCACGATTTATTTAAACTTGTGAAGTCAATGCACATTCTCCACTTGTTATTGGCCTTTTTCACCATTACCACATTCGACAACCATTCTGGGAATGCCACTTCTTTGATGAATCCTGTTGATTGCAATTTGTCAACACCTTGCCTTATGGTTTTCATAACCTGTGCGATGAATTTCCTTCTTTTCTTCTTAATTAAATTGGCATCATGATCCACATTTAAACAATGAATAATCACTCTTGGATCCACATCAGGCATATCTGTCACCGACCAAGCAAAAACATCTGAGTTTTTATTTAAACACTGTGCTAACTCTCATTTCTCCTCCTCTATCAATGTTGACAAAAACTTTACAAACTCTTTGATGTCATCATAAAATAACTTCAGGGTTTTTGTTACTTCCACCACTTCTGTCTTACGGATTCTTTATTCCACTCTTGAGTCTAAACTCTCTAACATCATCATTCGATTGTCTGCACTTGGTGGTTGTAAGCTTCCACCTTACGAACACTACTCGCGAGTCTGTTTCACGGATAACATGAGCCATTACCTAATGAGATACTAATAAGATACCATAAATTGTCACTTCTTTCCGCATGAAAAATTTTATCTTCATGTAGAATGTGGCGATCATCATTTTAGCCATTCACATAAGAGGGTGAAAAATGGAATTGTAGGCCATTGGGTGGTCCACTATAAAAAAATTACACGACATTCATGGTCGTGTGTTCTCCGTCCCCTAAAGTAACCGAAAAAGTTTCCCCTCCATCAGCTAATTTGTGAAGCCATACAACAGGCTTGCTACTCCTTCAATCTCATCTTACAATATGCCTCCCATGTCAGCACTTCTACAACACTTTTGTCATCCACCAGAATTCTTTTGACTTGGAACCCCGCAACCATCGCTGTAAAAACCATTAGGTCATTTCCCTTATCATGATATATGTCCTCTTCATCCTCTATGCCAAACTCAACTTTCCACTTCTCTTGTTGGTGCAACCTCTTAGGATTATTAACTGATATCACTCTCCTAAGGTAAGCCTTCCTCTTTGAGCTGAAAGTTTCCTAGTCCTCATCAGTGCCTACAATAACATGTATGGTGCCCCTGACATGTTGTTTTCCTCTATTCGCACCCTATGATCCTAACCCCGATGCTAAAGTATCCAGTGTCATAAATTATTTTAGCTCACCATTTCTGATAGATTCTTCAATAGTGTTTTTCAGAGAAAAATAATCCTCGGTCCTGTGGCCCCTTTCATTGTTAAAATTGCATGTCCTTGGAGTTGGATCTCACCTAACTAGGTCGCATGAAGGTGGGTTCGCCAAAATTCCAAAGTGTGTGAGCTAACACAGTATGTAAGCACATGATGCATTTAGCGAGGTATAAGTTTCAAATCGACCGTGAGGAACATACCTTCTTATAGATTTACGTTGGGGCCTCTACAAACTTCGTGAGGAACTACCCTGTCACCCTTGTGTTGTCCCCCGCCTTTTACGCTTAAGCTTTGGAAGAAAAGCCATGGCTGACTTAGAAAATTCTATCACCCTTTGGCTTGTCTTTCCTCGCTATGCGGAATATCACGAGTTGTTCTTTTCAGCTCTTTTACCTCCGCGAACCTGTGGGCCCTCTCATAGAGGTCTACCAAACTCTATAACCTATTATCCGTGAAAGAGTATTGGACATACTTATTTATTACCCCCATGATAAGCCATCAATAGTCCACTAGTCCTTCAAGTTTTTTGTGTTCAAAGTAGTTGTATGAAAACACTTGATATACTCCTGTAAAGACAATCCTTCTCTTTACTTAACTAACATCAGACCCATCGAAGTGCTCATTATCGCTCTATGAGCATGGAACCTGTAACACCCCTTACCCGTATTCGATGCCGAAACAGGGTACGAGGCATTACCGAGGAGTACGGAACACTTACAGATGATTTAAACCATTTATCGCTCAAATATCAAAATTGATTATAAAAGTTTCCTTTAACAGACCCTTGGAGTCCAAATCATGCATTGAGATTGGGTCGGGATTGAATCAGAATTGTATGAAATTTTTCGCAAAATCCCTAAGTTTATCTCATTTACAAAGCTCCGCGCCCGTGTGGCTCACATGATCGTGCCTCTGGGCGTATAACTCTTTGACTTGTGTCTATGAAGAAACTTGAGTCACACGGCCTTAGTACATGCTCGTGTTGCTAGGCCGTGGGGTAAAGTTAATTTTCACAAATTAGGCTATTTTCCAAGCCATATTTCTCATTCATTTGATCCTTATTCTTCACCCACATTTAATACATACAAAACCAATTTAAGATATTCAATCGAGCCTTATACTTAATACCATTTGTTAGTCGTACACTTCATATAAATAACAAGAAATGTATATGGGCTCAATTCTCATTAAATTTCTCTTGTACTTATACTTTTTCACACTATGTATTCATATAACATATAACAATCACACCTCAGTATTTCATATATATTTTATAACAAATTATCTTGGTTTCAAACTACTTCATATTTGAGTTTTACTTATCAAATCATTTGAAACATCATCTTTACACATATAGTGCACTAGAGATGCACAATTCTATAATTATGAATGAACACATTTATCAAACATATTCCATGTTTTTATATGTATAGTCTCATATTTCCATGTATCAATTACCATCATTTCCTCGTATTTTGACAAATACATGTAACAATTCATAAACATGTAATTCACTAACCCTTCCTCGCTAATCACAATTTAAAGTGACAAATCACTTATTGAGCCCAATTTTAATGTTCACTACAATCTATCATATAAATTTGGATGTACGTATCCACCAATAAATTCCATGTACAGTATCATCATCTCATATTTCCACATACATTACTTCACACATTATGAACTCAAATAACATATACAAGACATACCAATGTATTTCAAATACGCTTTCATAATATTTCATTTAGAATTAAGATTATTTCATATTAGAACTCTTCTCATTAACTCATTTGGAATACCAATTCATACAGATAATAGACTCAAGGATGTACAAATATATAATCACAAATGAACTCATTTGTCAACCAAGTTCTATGTTCATGTCTCATCAACTCGTATTTCCTTATATCACATAATATATATATCATGATTTCCATTGCCTTGATATTTTTCCATATTTATCCCGTTGAATTTCTTGGAATTTTCGATGGATTTTCAGAGGTACACTTTAGTGTACAAATCCAGGTCCGTCAATTCATGTTCATGTGGGCATATTTCCATTTTAGAGAGCACACTCATGAACCTCATCCTTACAATGGGATTACCACCCAAAGCTAAATCCTCAGTGGAGCACACTCCATGAACCTCATCCTTATAGCGGGATTACCACCCGAGCTAAATCCTTCAGAATATAAACTCATAGAGTATTGTCGGGATTACCACCAAAGCTAAATCCTCGCAACGACAATTACTCTAATGAGCTTGGATCCAATTACCACCCAAGCTAAATTGAGACCTAATTCGGATTACCCGTCCAAGCTAAATCCATTTTCCACATATTCTTCGAGGGCTATATCAGGATCACCCGTCCGGCTAGATCCTTTTCACACATATTCTTCGGAGGGCTATATCGGGATAGGATCACCCGTCCGGCTAGATCCTTTTACCGTCAATTCCTTTTCGAGATCCATCAATTTCCTTTCATTCAACCGGATTTCTTCCACTTTTTATCAAATATATCAATGTTTCATCAACTTTCATACAATGAACATTCAAATTATATTCATATCAATAACATACATTTCAAGCATTTAAGAATACAATTCAAGTTACATGAATTTACAATTGATTTTTATACCATAACGATAATCTTAGTTTCATAATAAATATTTGAAATAAAACATTATATCATTTCGCCTCAATGTTTATCAATTATAATCGAGCATGTGATCAATTTATACACAAGTCATTCATTTATTATTTTCCTCCTCCTCCTCTCCATCCACATCCTTAGTATAAACAACACACTTGTAAGTAACATTATCTATTATTTTCACTATTTACTTATGTGAATATTCAAGCTGTCCATCCGTGTCATAGTCACTAAATTATTTTTATCTTGAGCTACAGAACTCCAAATTAAGATCTGTAAATTTTATTTGAAACTAGACTCACATATATTCTTACCATAATATTTACAAAATTTTTGGTATGGCCAATTAGTACAGTTTATTAGTTAAGTTCTCCCCTGTTACACAGTCCTACTGCTCTGACCTCTCTTCACTAAAAATCAATTATCTCATAGTAAAATTTTCATATAGTGTCTCCGATTATTTATAATGAAAACAGGCTCACTAAGGAATACATAAATATAAATTATAATGCATAATTATTTTTGTACAATTTTTAGTGAATTTCTAAAGTAAGAACAGGGGCTCACGAAGTTATTCTAAACCAGTCTTACCAAAATTTAAATATCTTAAAATGTAGACTTTCTTTGCTTGCTCTGTTTCTTTTATATGAAAATAGACTCAACAAGCTTTAATTCTATATCTCATCAACTTCTAATTCAATTTATACCATTTTTGGTGATTTTTCAAAGTTAGACAACTGCTGCTGTCCAAAAGTGCTTTAGTGTAACATGTTGATTTCTATTTTGTCCCAAATTCCACAATTCATACAATTCAGTCCTTGCTCAATAAACCCCTCAATTGAGCTAATTTTCTCATTTAATACTTTTATATATCATTTTAAACTACTTCATAACCTTTGAATATCATAATTTTAACATTAGGCCCTAATTTCAACTCTTTCACAATTAGGTCCTAAAACCAATTTCCATCAATTTTACTTGATAAAATCACCATATATCAAAATTAAAGCTTCAATTCTATATTTATTCATCATATTATTCCAGCACTCATCCATAGAAACTTTAAAAATTTGCCATAGAATCAAAAACTAATGACATACTAAGTTGGACCCAATTGTAAAAGTTCAAAAACATAGAAATTTGAAGGAGAAAGCAAGAATTAAACTTACATGAAGCCAGAGTATGAAAACCAGCTTGAACCCTCTTCCATGACTATTTTTCAGCTGATGAAAATGAAGAGAAATGAAGAGAATTCAAGATATTCCAATTTGGTCCCATATTTATTTAACTAATTTTGACAATTTTTCAATTTTACCCTTATTTCAGCCATTTCCTGATTTTTCTCAGCTATTGCCGCCCAAAATATCTCCTTTGGGCTTATTTTCACTTTAGGTCCTTCCACATTTGACAATTAAGCTATTTAATCCTTCTAGCAACTTTTACACCTTTTTCAATTTAGTCATTTTTATTTTATTAACCACCCAAACGTCAAAATTTCCTAACGAAATTTGTATACCACTTTATTGACATTCTGTAAATATTCATAAAAATATTTTTGACTCGGTTTATAACACCGAAATCTCGATACCTCTTTTTCTCGATTTCTTGACCAAATAAATCTTTATAAAACACAATTTACTATTTCAAAAATCTTTTAAAAGCTACATTTGGCTCATAAATATTAAATAATACAATCTATGAGTTCATTTGTCAGATTTGATGGTCTCGAATCACTATTTCTAATATAACTGAAATTTGGGCTATTACAGAACCTTCCCAGGAAAATCTACCAAAGCTGTGAAAAAAATTTAACAGATCTTTGCGGTAAAGACAAATACCAATCATTTGAAGTTCCCCTCAAATTTGTGGGGAAGGCCTTACACTTTATTGCATAGGAAGCCCCTAAGACGTTTATATAATCATTGTATTGCATCAGGTGCGCCCGCAGTTCTTTTCTTCCCTCGAAAAGCTCATTTGGCGCCTTGAACTCAAAAGGAAAACCCACAACCACAATTTTTGAGGCTAAAGGATTATTATAAAAGAAAATCCAATCTATATCCTGCACATCCGGGTGCAATGCCTGGATATTTTGACGCAAGGCATCCACTTCCTGTTACCAGGCCTTGCATATACATCGTAGCCCTCCTCCTGCAAGGGCACAATGTTGTAATGGTGGTCGGAATGGTCCGATCACATTCTCTGAATCGTTTTCTCATTTTTCCTAAGCTATTCCTAATGAAAAAGTTTATGTTGCTCATACCTTACACTCTATTGCAACATTTGTTCCTTTAACATGCGTACCTAATCCTGTAAATTTGCAAGCTGCTACTAAAAGGTTCCTTGGTCGAAAGAGTTAGGAGTTTCTTGATATGATGGGAAATTTAGGTTGAAAGCCTAGTGGGTGTCCTGCTGGATCAAGTTGCAAAGGTTTTCCAGTTGGTTGGCAAACCAACTAGCAAAAAAATCAAACTCTTGCGGATGATTGCTGGTCTCATTTTTCGTGTTTTAGCGTGAAGATGGTTGGGTCGAGAATCTCTCATTCGGGTGAGCCATATCAAATTTCTTCTTACTCAGATGGTCGAAAATGTGTCCACACTCATCGCACCAATTCTTGAAGGCTTTCTCTCTAGTTCCCTTCTCTTGGAAGCTATCTTCATATTTATAAGGCATAGTTCCCTAATGGAAAGTGACGGGGGATAACTAGTTGTCATGCACAACAGCACATTACCCCTTTAGGTTTGACATGTAGCCTCAGAGGTATCTCTAAAGGGGCCTCGTCGCGAGTAGGCGAGTTAGGGAACAACAAGTTGGGAGGTGAAGCTGGAGAATGGCAAACTGACCAATCGATGAACAAAGAAATGGTGAATTGTGGATCAGCTACTTGGTGACCTGGCGAGCTGTAAGGGAGTGGCGAACCGTGGCCATTAGGCAAACAAGGGATGGCGAGCTATTCAGGTTTCCAAGTTGGGTCACCATGTTTAGGTAGTCGGGTCACTAGTTAAACTATGGTCGCAAGACACAGTAACACTTTTAAAATAGTAATGTATTTAAAATAATTTGTTTGCAATTTAACTTGCAAGCTAATTTAATATTTATAAGATTCTAAATAATTATCATAAGTTTAATCTTAATAAGTAATAGAATATAAATATATTAATTTTAATGTTAATGATATATAATTTAAATAATATAGAAAGAAATTATAAAAATAAGCCATAAATCCCCGGACATAGGTGAGGGACTTAGCACTAGTTTAATGGTAAAAGCAATACCTAAGATATGATTGATTTGAAGAAGGATGGACCCATTCCTCCTTACTGAGATAGCCTAAAAATCAAAGATTGATTGGAGACATGTGGAATGAGGATTGAAAGATCGGAAGTGGTCCAATTAATAAAGTTTTCATTCTATGCAATCATTTTGTGAAATAGAGCCCACACTCTAAGCAAACTAGAGTTTGATAATATCAGAGAAGATCATTTTGGTCGATAGTTAGAAATGAACTAAACCGTCCAACTCAAAGTATAGGTACTAATTTGGTTAGAATTTATTGCTATAAATAATACAACCACTTGGTTTTATAAAATTATTTAATTTTCTACTATACAACAAAGTCAATTTCTAAACCAAAAATTTTCAACAATTGGAATTAGAGCCAGGTAGTGCTATGTTTATAACATAAACCAATCAAATTTATCTCTCACCCTATGTTTGGTTAAAATTAATGAGAAGTGGCATTTTTTAATTATATGCATGTTATGGATATTGTGTATGTGAATGAATGTATATATATTATTTTATATTTTGTTATAAAGTAATTTGTCAAAAGTTGTGGTTCCTAGGGATATATTAATTTTATTTAGGTTTTTAGTTTTTTGGGGGGTTTGTAATTAGATCACGGACTATTATCTCCAAGCAAGTTTTTTAAATTTTATTTTCATAAAATTAGAAAATTTTTGTGAGCTAGAAACAAACTAGGCACTTTGTACCATTAAAAGTTTTTGGTGGAACCCTAAAAAGCGTAGTGGGCTAATAACCCAAATGAAATGGAAAATCAAGAAAACAAAATGGATGACACGAGAGGCCGAGGCATCGTGCCCCAACCAGACGTGTGACCGAACGACATTCAGGGCAATGCACCCCAGCAGGTGCTACGAGGCACGAGGGGTTATGGCTTCTGATCTATATACGTCAAATTAAGTTATTTTGACACTTAAAGAGCTTTGTTCTCAAGTGTTTTATGAAAATTTTTTGTTGTTTTTTGTTACTTATTATATTTTATGTTTGAAGTTAGTTTTAATGCATTTCTGCAACAACCTTCACCCGGCCTAATTGTCGGACCCGAGTTACGAGATACTACAGTAAACACTAAAATATTCATACACAAATTATAACATTAAATTCAATTAAAATCATCAAATTAATCCAAATTCGTGAATAGTAGAAGTTATTGGTAAAGTAGGGACTAAATCGAGCATACAAACATAGTTTAATAGATTCGAGTATAATTAAAGACCAATCTTAAAATTTTAAAACTTTGGAACTAGGTATCGATACCAAAGTAAAAAATATCGATACTTTTATGGTAGATATCGATATTATAATTGGTATCAATACAGTTTTGGCATTCAGCCATTTTCAAAACATTATTCATTTAGTCAAGTATCGATACATTGGTCCCTAGTACTAATACTTTTACCAGATGGTCAAAATCACAAATTTAGAAACTCATTTCATGCCCAAATCTGAGTCATAGCTCATACATACATATAAATACACAAATAACCTGCAAAGAACTCATTCAATTTATTACAAACATACAACCAATATGTCACAATTGGCACCTCAATCCAACAATTCAAATGCAAACTGTATCACCCCAAACCCGGCCTAGAAGTTAGGCCCGAATTTGGAATGTCACATTAAAGGCACAACTCAAAACGGTTTTTCTTATTAAGAAATTAAGGCCCAAAAGCCCAAAATCTAATAGACTTATTAATTAAAGATAAAAAAAACCCATTTTATTATTTTAAGCATTTAGTAAACCAAGTTTGAACATAAGAGCTTAATTAGGTTTAATAATTAATTAAACATTTAATCTCAAAACCCAAATTAAATCTGAAGTCCAAACGGAGTATAAGGTCTTATTACGTCCACTGAAAATTAAGTAAATAAAACATGTATTTTGAAACAAATAAATGGAAATTCAATCCTCTTGTAGTGTGGCCATCTCCGAGTCCTCTCCCACGTCGAGTCATCTATTCGGGATTACCTGAAACATTAAATTAAAGGGGTGTGAGTTTCGAAACTCAGTGTGCACAACCCTTGGAAAACAAATCACTTACAAATATCCACATTGGGCCTAAGCCCTATCAAAATCGGTGGTCTTGGGCCTTATCCCACAATGACCTCATATCATATCATATCGTATCATTCATAAACAAATAATGCAAAACCCACCCCAAAAAATCCATCCGCTACACACACCATTTCCCTTCCAACCTTATGACTCTTGTGGGGAATTCTAGCTTGACCCACCCCTCCGCTACACACCAAGGCTAGCCCGGTTGCGGTACTGCCGAACGTTGCAGCAAAGATGCTAATCATATGTTCGGCTTAAAGCCTTCTGTGGATCCATACCATACGGCCATGCGATCCTAAATCCATACCATACGGCCATGCGATCCTCAAATCTTCCTCCGTACCATAATTCCCACCCATATGCATCCTAAGTAGAATATCATATGAAGGCATCAAACACACAAGTAACATCCATAAACTTTTATTCGTCACATAGGGGTATTTTCGCCTTTTCACTACCCAGGGGTATTTTCGTAATTCTACCCTACAAGGGTATTTTGGTACTTTCACAAATCAGGGGGTATTCGGTCCCTTTTGGGTTTTAGCTATGAACTTTGGCCCATCAACAAGTCCTCGCGGCTAAAGTGAGTAGACACTACGTCCCAGGAAGGATTCCAGAAAAGAGGAGGTGGGCCACTAGGACCGCTTAAGTACCAAGCTCTCCCTAGATCCAATCCTAGACATGCGTACGCCCGTTGCCACACTCCAACCCTGCGACGTGTTCATAGACATGTTTAATTAAAAATTAAGTCTTATGGAATTTACGAGTTGTTCAAACTATGCCTAAGGTCCACAAACCCTAACATATATGTCTACGTCCCCACAAGCCCATCAAGCCCAAATCACTCCCATACGGCCCATTAGGCCCAAATCTTATCATATGGCCTATTAGGCCGAAAACAAATCCAATTCATGTATCATGTAGACTAATTCAATTCGTATAACCAACCAAACCACTTCATCAATTCTTGGCCTCAAGGCCCACTGGGCCCATTTAGCCACGTTCGACTTTTCAGCTTTTCAGCTTTTCGGCATTGCCGATATCGTGTGTGTAGTGTTTGTAAACACCTGGTAACCACGTGCGCTGCAAACCCCTTAATCACGAACCTACAATTGACATTACTAGCGATTAACCAAAGCTTTAACACATACTTATCAAAATCAAACCTCACCGCATTCTTTACTGTGTGTGCCTTATGTTCTAGTAGCCCTTCCTTTGCTACTATTGGCGATTATCCTTTAGATCTGCACCCAAACACCTATATCATCAAAACCAAGTGACCCATATTGATCCTAAGTCACCCCTATGAGCCATAATAGATTTGGTCACTTATTAAAACTCTAACTGAATCGATAATACTTACTGCCTTATCACAATCCTTTCCTACCGCACTTGCGATCGCTGAGCCTCACCCTTGTTAGTACATGGTAACGGCAAAGAGGGGTCAGATAGCCCTTCGGCTTTTAATAAAACACATTAAAAATTCAACTAAGCTCTTACCGAAATCTTCCTTTGATCCTACGACTTAAGTGGCTTTTGAGACTAGCAAGGTGACAGTGGCAATTTGGCAACACTAGGGGGAAAAGAAATAAAAGTGATTTGACTAGAACCGAGTGGTGAACCAAAAAGGGAATTTGAAAAGGGAAGATATGAAGGTTTAAGCTTTGCCACACTTAGAAAAACGTCTGCCTCTCACAAGTGATGAGATTCGGCTAGCAGGGAAGCAAAAATTCATCATTAACATAGGAACTTAATTCGGCACTCATATATATAGCGCCTAGCCGAACTTTCCTTCCCTCAGAGTCCAATTCAGCACCACTATATCCACCTCTCAATCCCTATCTTTTCTCCCTTATCTGCACCTTAAATTTCTCTCCTGAACACTCCCTTTCAGAGTCCCCTCTAACGCCAACTCCTTCTGTCCAGACACAAAAATAAAACTCCTTAATTTTCCCTTTCTAGGCCTCAAACCTTGGACCTCATTAACTGCTTAACACGCCACCTCATAGCCCCTATAGGACGCCACTTTCCACTGGACCACAAGCCCATTTGTGTCCTCTCTTCTCTTAATCTGCTTATGAGGCCTCATGTTTGAGACTAGGGTCCACTAAGTAAGAAAAATAAATTTTCCCTATGGTCTCCCCTAATTCCAAGGCTTCAAATAATCCCGATAATACCTTAATATTATTATTCTAAATGCTACACATACATATTAACTCCCATGCAAAGAAATTAAAGGTTTTAGGATTTTTGGGGCGTTACAACCCAATAGGCCTAAATTTATTAGGCCCAAATTCGGGATGTTACACAAACAATCCAATATGCCCTTCAAGGCACCTCAAAACAATTAACATATACCTCATTTAACTATTTATAACACCTTATAATAATGATTCGATATCAACCATTCAAGCATGCACAATACCTTACCAAATTCATTCAAACATATCATATACATACCATTCATTTACTAAGCATATTTCAAACCTTATCACCACATAAACATTATAACATACATACCTAAACAATCAACAAAGATTACCAAATACCAAGATCATTACCAAACTTATAGTTATATGCATATTCACAAAACATTTAAAATGCTAAATTCATTCGAAGCATAACATATACAACCACATAACTCTCTTAGGTACATGCCAAATATTAAATACCTCTCTTTCAAACCAACTAAGTTATATCATGTCATCATATTGCCTATATAATTGCATACTCAAAATATCATCTCAAATACCAAATACACAATTCAAACCATTTACCAATGCATATGTTTTCAACAAGCATATTCTTTTCCATAATCACACCAACAAGGATTTCAAGCCATACCACTATATTAGTAAACCAAAAAAACTCCTAAGTACATGCCACACATAACCAAGACTTAATATAGTCAAAAGACTACATAATCAATACAGGGATAGTGTGAGCTTCTCGACGATCCGCCAGACATGTTCCGCAAGTTGACACTATAGGGAAAAAGGAGACAAGGGAGTAATCATTACAAATGTTTAGTAAGTTTACAAGTATTTAAAACCAAATAACTTACCTTATGATATAATTATACATTACATGTTACTAAGCTTAGTAAAGTTTGCCTACCATGGCAAATCAAATATAAAAAAGGCAAGTTCAACATTTGTTATGTTATATCGTAACTCAATCATATAACATTTCAGTTCACTTAATTCAACATTTCATCATCATTCATAAAACAATAATCATTAATCAATTCATTATATTAATCATATCATATAACTTATTTACCCATAACACATCCCTTTTAAATAAATGCCAAACATTATTTCCATTTCATAATTTAAATTCTCAAACAAAATCATATTAAACCATATTAACTTCATTCTCATTTCATATCAATTCATATTTGTACCAAATATATATCAATTGTAAATTTATTGTCAATTATTACTTCGTTTCATTATAAGAATTCGATTCACATTCAAAAACTTCAAATGATATCAATGAAAACTTTTTAAATCTTTGACCGTTTTGAAAACGAAGATACGGGTTAGTTCGACCTAGTTGCAATGATTTCAAAAATATAAAAATTATAAGAAACATGCTCGATTTTGACTTATATGCATAAAAAGAAAGCTTGGGGAAGGTTCAACTATGGCTTCTCAATTGTCTATCCTATTTTGGACGATGGGAGGTTGAAGAAAACATAAAAAAAGGTTTTTAACTTGTTTTATTAACTTTAACTTTAGTATTATAATTATAATTTAATTATAAAATTTAACATATAAATAGCATAATTAACTAACCTAACCGTCCACTAGAGATTAATAAGGCTAAATTGCTATTTAAAATCAACTAATAAAAATCAATATCAATTAACTTTTACAGGTTTTACGATTTAGTCCTTTTTGCTTAATTAGTTATTCAAACTCTAAAATTTTCTAAACCTCATTTTTCTTAATTAGTTATCCAAACTCTAAAAATCAATACCAATTAACTTTTACATTTTTTACAGGCTTGGTTTACAGAAACAAGGTCCCGAAACCTTATTTTCGAAAACCACTTGACTTTCGATATGCACCACTTGTACCTTGACTAACTGACCAATTAATAAAATCTAGCAAATCACAATTTACAATGATACCATGTTTAACTCATAAATATTAATTATTAATATTTACAGACTCACTCGTCAGAATTGTGGTCTTGAAACCACTATTTTCGATACCACTGAAAAACGGGTTGTTACAACTCTTCCCCCTTAAGAAATTTCGTCCTTAAAATTTTCACTTGCAAAAAGGTTAGGGTACTGCAAATCTCATGGTTATTTTTTGACTTCCACATATCATTTTTTGTATTGTGACGATATCATACTAATTTATCAATGGTCTGAAATTTGATAACTTTTCTTTTCAATTCAGCGTACGATTTTTGTCGATCTAGGGCAACTTTCAACCAGTCTCGTATAAACCTAATTTACAGTCTGTCTCATGAATAAAATTAGTCCCTATAATATTTCTTTCGCTCATCTCTAACTAGTACAACAGAGTTTTACATTTACATTCGTATAAAACCTTATATGGTACCATTTAATACTCAATCGATAACTATAATCACATACAAACTCTACTAATGATAGAAATTTTCTTTAGCTGTTCAAATTCAATTATACAACACTACAGTTTGTCTTCTAATATCTGAATCATCCTTTCTGATTGTCTATCAATCTAAGGCTGAAATATTGTATTGAAATTTCGTTTCATGATCAGGACTTCGTATAATCTACCAAAAAATCCAGAGACACATCTTAATCTCGATCTGAAATGATAAATAATGCTTTCTCAGAGACAAAGTAAACTCGATATAAATTCCATACTAACTCATTCTCACTTCCACTTCTGAATCATCACAATTCTAATGCTCAATTTTAACTTGCTAGTATAACCGACATTTAACCACGCATTCTAAATTTTTTCTCTTTTCATTCCTGGACAATCAGTGTAAATTTTCTTAGTATGCACAACGGTTTCAAAAGATTCCCATCATTATCAATACTTGGCATTCTTATGAGGGCAACAGGAACATTCTCTTTGAGAATCTTAGTTGTGTTTTATTAGACCACTACTAGTGCTATATCTCTTATTGTGTTGGAACGAAATACAAATATAGCACAACCTACATTTGGTTGTGTTATGATGGAATACCCAAGTGCCTGAGTCCCATTTTACTAAGGTTACGAAGGGCTAAAATTGAAAAAAAAAAGAACTAAATTCGGAGAATGACTATAAGAATAAAATTATGGATTTGTTTATAGTCAAAAGAGGTGACCTTATAAGATTTATGAACTTTGTCATAATACGCTTGATAACTCATGTTTAAGTAAACAAAAGTTCATTTGATTTCACTTATGGATATGAACATGTATGTCTAAGTATGCTTATCCATTTGCTATAATTTTATCATGATATTTATTATTTTGTTCAAGTTGTGTTCTAAGTTTGTCATCAACTTGGTTAGGTATCTTAAAAAGGGGAAAAGAAAGTATGGTAATTTTCATTTACTAAGCATTTATGCTTATGCGCCATAATCTTTGTTCATAGATATCGGTTTTGGATTTGTGAAGCCTAGTTTGACCATTGGATCATCACACCAAAAATAAAGCTTTTGAGAGTATGAAATTAACATATATGTAATTTGTGGCATGTACTTAGGGTGTCAATCCTTTGTATATATGCTAGTTTCATATGTCATTATGTAATTGAGTATTTGAATGTTGAGTTATTGAGTTTGGAGTCTCATTTGATCAACTTAAATGTTTGTAACTATATGAATTTTTGTTTATGCATGCATCTTCTCATTTTTACTTAAGCTAGTAAAGGAATTATTGTTAAACTTGTTTTTGATGCATTCATGAGGTCCTAATATGTCTTTAATACTTGTATTGATGATATATGAGAGTGGTTCAAGTAGAATATGTAAAACCCCTAACCCGTATCCGTCACCGAACTAGGGTTACGAGGCATTACCAATCCAATTACAACCCAGAATAAACATTCATTTCTTTACATGCTTTATAAATTAACATATCAATACAAAAAAAATATTTTGTAAGTTAATTATCGAACATATTACTTCAATACATGTGTATATTAAACCGAATAATCTATATCACACGGCTTATTGTCCTTTAATGTATCTAACATAAACAACTATACAAAATGGTCAAGTAAGGATTTTAAACATCATAGTGATATGCGCATTTAGCATTTTCATATATGAATCATTTCCAAACTTCAATAACAAATTAAAATATACCCAAGTTGCATATCAAAAATCATATTTAGACATCATCAGTTTAGCCATACAAAGAGCTTCCAATTCGGTCATTAAATAGCCTTAACATTCATAGTAAGTTTCTCCATTCAATAATAAACAAATCATACTATTTCATTTGTCGAATATCACATATATCATGTCTAAATATCATTCAATCTAACATTCAAGAAACTAAATAAAATTCGAACCTAAATAACCAACTATTCAAACATAATATATGTATATACTTGCTTACACAAACCGAATCAAAATAGCCAAATATATTCATACCTTATAGAAATTAATTCTTATCTAACAAGTGACCAAATCAAATACACACATACATGGCATAAACATTACTTAACTAATATATCACATTCTATAATTTAAATATGCATCCATCATTTACTTCATTGCCTAAACCGAATATTACACCATGCTTACCATTATTCATTTCCCAAAACATATATCCAAACACCATAAATATATATACCATGTATTAAACTCATCAACATGAACTAAATTATAAGTCATTATGTCATAACCAATTAAAACATATAACCGAATTCACAAAAGTCCTAAGTATCAAGATATAGCCATTTTCGCATGGCATAGTATATATAAACATAACCCAAAACAATCCTTTCAAAATATAACCCAGCCTATACATGCCATAGTTCTGAAAATTTAACTTATAAAATACCAAAATTTGTCGGTAGTGTGATAGACTTTGACGATGATCCCTGAGCTTGTAACTAGACTTCAAAATCTATAAAACAATACAAATAAACACACACAGTAAGCTGTTATAGCTTAGTAAGTTATAAGCAATTTCACAACAACAATGCGTTATATCATTGTATTAATAAAAAAATCAAATTAATATAATCACTACCAAGGTTTATAACCATAACTATAATTTATATCACTTTTCGAAAACTTTCGCTTTTCATAGCCCAAAAGCCGAACATCCAAGCCTTCGATAACAAATTTCACATGCATATTTTACTTACTGAATTTATACTTGCATATCAAACTCATATAAATCACACATTCAAGATCAAAACTAATAAATGAACTCCTTATACAAAATTCCTCATGGCCGAATTACATTATATAATTCATATAGTAAACAATGAGATTTTGTAAGCATTTTCCCATATCGACCTATATCAACCGAACTATATATTTAATAAATACATTCCATCCAAACCAAATTGCCACACATACTTGATTTCAAATGATAACATCTCATAATATCAATTTGCCAAATTCAATCCAAAGTATAAAAATTAATCACACATTTAGTGCTCAAAAATTCGACTTAGTGCTCGAAAATTCGATTCACACACTTAGTGCATAACAACCGATTTCGCACACTTAGTGCTCGGTATTTAAAAATTCGCACACTTAGTGCCAAATGACCGATTTCCCACACTTAGTGCTTGGTGTCGAAATTTCTCATTAGTGCATCTCTCAAACTTATTCCTTATTCATACATATACACATAAACTTATAATCAACCATATATATAAAAATTTCAAATCAAATCATTCATCTCACAATTCCTTATCACATTCGGCAATATTCATTACATATATATATATTCTTCCATTTAAATTACTTACATCATTATAAATAAATTTCAATTCAACTCAGTTACTTAAAAACTTACTTCGGGTATCAACGGACTTTGTTTCCCGACTGTTCGATTAACTTCGCCTTTCCCCAATCCAATCCCGATCCTTTTTGTTCTTGATCTAATAAGTTCCAAATTTAGCTAATTTAATCACACATTCATTTAATTTAATCCAAAAAAACATAAATGGGTAAATTACCATTTTACCTCTAACATTTCACACTTTTGCAATTTAGTCCCTATTACATAAAATACAAAATACACAAAATTTACATATATCATGCTAGGGCCGAATATTCATTAGCTCCATACAAGTCCATGCATTTCATTTTTTTCAAATTTTAGTCCCTCAAAATATTATTTTTATAATTTAGCCCTAATTGCTCAATTTCATCAAAAATCCAAAGACAAAACATGTTAATCTTTCACATATCTTTAATATTTCATCATCAAACAACAAAAATCACACGCTATCATCAATGGAAAAACAAAAAATCATCATCAATTTCAAAAATTCAAGCATGGGTCTTGTAGTACTCGAAGCAACGATCTCAAAAACGTAAAAATTATCAAAACCGAAATCGAAACATACCTCAATTTGCTTGAGTAAGGGCCGAATACCTAGCTTGTTTCTTAATTCTTTTTCTTTTCTTTAGTTTCGGTCATAAGAAAATAAAAAGATGAACATGACTTTTAAAGTTATGTTTGTTTTATTATAACATTATATTATGTTATTATTATTATTATTATTTTAACTTTTATATATATATATATATATATATATATATATATATATATAAACCATGCATTAATCATTATGGCGTCCACTACCTTTTATTATTGGCAAAATTGCAACATAAAACCTCCATATTAAAAGAACATCCACTATTCGGCCCTTCTAAAAAAATCACTAAATTTTCATTTTACGCAATTTAATCCTTTTATTTAATTGAACACTCAAACGACGAAATTAAAACACGAAAATTTCACACAAGTAAATTCACACATAATAAACACAGAAAATAATTTTAAAATATTTTTCGGACTCGAATTTGTGGTCCCGAAACCACTATTTTTATTAGGGTCAAAATCGGGCTATTACAGAATATGTATTGAGTGTAACACCTCTAACCAATTTTCGTAGCAGGAACAAGGTCATAGAGTATTACCGAAGTTTAGAAAAATGATACATTTAATTCAGGTCATTTACTATTCATATCTGAAACCAATCATATTTAATCGTATTATCCCTTAAATGGACCCTCCAGACCTAATTTATGCATTAGAAACAAGTCGGGCTAATTCTAAAACTCATAAAATTTTTCGCGAAATTTTAAAATTTTTTTAGATGCAGAGGACACACGCCTGTGTCGCACACACGGCCAAGTGACACGCTCGTGTCTTAGGCTGTGTGGGCATTCGTTGTGAGGCACACCGTCGTGTCCCAGCCCGCGTCCATACCCGTGTAACTCTCTGATTTGAGTCACACGGCCAACCACACTCCTGTGTCCTAGGCCGTGTGGACAATTTAATTTTCAAAAATTAGGTGCAGGATTCACACAGGCAAGACACACGCCCGTCGGCTAGACCGTGTGTCACACACGCCTGTGTGCTAGGCCGTGTGTCACACACGACTGAGACACACGCCCATGTCTCTGCCTGTGTGGACAAAATAAGGTTATTTCTAAGCCTTATTTCTCACTCAAACTTGTCTTCCACCTACATAAATGTTCCAACACATATGCACCAACCAATCCAAGACATTAAAACCAAGGCAAAACCAATCTTATGCATGATATACTACTACATATGTTCAAATATCTATCTTACCTTTTTGATCAAACAGTCATTTAAATATGCTTGTACCTATTATACCACTTCTTGCATACTCATATCAACATAGTACAACCTCATGTATATATATATACACAAAATATATATCACCACTAGCCATTCCAATGGCTATTTACAACCAAAACATTTCATCATTTGGTCTAACTTAGCCTATACATGCCATTAAACCAAAAGTAGTTTTGCTAATTATACCAAATTGAGCTAAAGGATAGTGTGATCTTGCTCCAACTCACTCCAACCTTTACGAGCTTCCGAGTACTATAAAATAGAGGAAATAAATAGAGTAAACATTTAATGCTTAGTAAGTTCGTATATGTAACATCCTAGATTAGGGGTTATGCGTTCGTGCATAATTCATGAGATAGTGGGCTCAGTGTGTGTGTTGGATGTGTTCTGAGGAGTTTTAGGAACTCTAGGATATGAGGGAAAGCTTTGGAAAATAATTGGATTTTAAGTTAAAAAGGGGAGCTAGGCTAATGTAGCCTTAAGAAAATTTGTGTTGGATTTATGACACAAGCAATCATATGGCAAAGTGGCAAGGGACGCTACCTTGGGGGCTTGGAAGGTTGTGTCAAAAAGGAGCTTCAGGGGGAGAAGGTTCAAGCAACGTGGGAAGCAATGGGCTTGTATTTTTGCGTCAAGAAGGGAAGTTGGGCTAGGGAGGCCTTAAGGGAAAAATTGTAGGCGTTTTTGGCATAAAACAGGCCTTGGTAAAGTGGCTACAAGGCGCTACTTAAAGGCTTGGAAATGACGCCATGTGCAGTGGGCAAGGTCCTTAGTTCGAGTCTTGTTGGCAGCAGGGAGGCGTGGTTTATTTTTGCTTTTGGCGTTAAGGGGGGAGCTAGGTGAAGGAGGTCTTAAAAGAAATTGTGGGGAGTTTATGTCACAAAAGAGCCAGCAGCAAAGTGGCTTGGGGCGTTATCTGTAGCTTGCAACAAAGAGGGCTCAGGTTTGAGCCTTGTTGACAGCAGCAGGTGGGATTTTATTTTTGCATGTGACGTCAAGAGAAGGGGAAGGAGTTGGACGGCACATGGGCTTCCAAAAGATAAGGATTAAGCTTGTTTTTATTTTAAATTTCGACTAAAAAGAGTAGGATAATTGTTGTTTATCTTATTTTATTTTTTTTAAATGATAGGATAAGAGATAAAATAAGAGATTAAATTGGGATTTGATAAGTGGGATATGGTGGCCGAATATAGGACTCTAGGAGCTTGTATTTTCGGTTTAAATATGGTGCTAGTGTGTGCTAAATTTCCTCTTTCAAAACCTTTCTTTTTCATCTTGGTTCTTCTTAAAATTGTACCTTATTTTTCCCTTTGATAAGTTCCGAAATTATCTAGGTGAAGTGTTCATCTCTTCTTCTCCAAATTTTTGAGAAATACCTGTAGCCGAAATCTCTTTTACATGTTCTCCTATTGCCGAAACTACTTCTCCACACTTGTTCATTTGTTAGCCGAATATCCCATCATTTTATTAAGAACCATAGCCGAAACCTTATAGCCCCACTCTTACGTTTTCTCTTCACCATCAAAGTGCCAAAACACCTATTCTCTTTGATAGCCGAATCTCAATCTTAGTAGGGGCCGATTCTTTGCAAAGCCGAGGGGATCCATTATTAAGGTAGGTAGTTGCTAATATTCGGCCAAGGGCCATTTTTTCTAGATTTTATGTGTAAGCCAATTCTAATAGTGTTAGCAGGGATATTAAAAACTTCAAAAGAGCAAGCAAACACTTCGGGGTTTAAGTAAGCTAGGTAAGTGGTTGTGATATTAGGCCATAGGCCATATTATGGGTTTAAGTGGTGACCGATTGTGTATTATGATTTTTAGGGGCTAATCGATAGAGGTAACAGAGGCTTCGGGATTCGAGATCCATTTGTGGTAAGGATGTTAAGTTGTGGATTTTTATTCATTTGTAGATCTTGTATTAATCGGTTTAATTAAATTGGTTGTTGATGGAGGCAAGTACCAGTCAAGAAGGAAAAGGGAAGGTCCCTATCCCAAAGTTTAAGAAAAGATCTATCTCGGCAGTTCGGGATTGGCCACCGGGGTGTGGGCCAGCAGCGGGGGAAAGCTATCGACAAATAGCCGTAGTGTCACTTAGTGATAGCATCGGGATCGAAAGCGTAGTTCAAGTGATCAGGTGTGTAGTTAGCCTACCGTTTTTCTGGAATTTGTGTTATATCTGTATGTGTTAAATATGTGCTAACTAGTGCAGTGGAAATTGTGGTGTGGATACCCTCAAAGGGTATGTCGATAATCCGGTAAGTACCAAACCTGATGATATGTGAGTATTAATGTGCATATGTGTGAATGTGCCAATGAAAATGTGATAGTTTGCCTGATTTGCATGTACCTGTATTAATCATTATACCATTATTTTATGTTGCATATGCACGGGTTGGGATATGATATGAAAGAAGGTACGGGTGTACTTCGAGTACGTGGTTTGATGTTAGCCTTGAGCTACATCGTGGACTGACGTTGACTGAGGTCACGTTGTGGATTAATTGCGATTTAGTTCGCGTGGCTTGATGAGTGGCCGTGTGCCTTATCGTGGTTGATATCGGCTATGTACCATATCGTGGTTGATGAGTGACTATGTGTCCCATCGTGGTTTTGGTGTTAGCTATGGCTACATCGTGGATTGGTGCTGACTGAGGTCGCGTTATGGATTATTGTGCTTAATTGCATGTGAACGGCATTGATTTCCTTTTGGAGTGAAAAGGAGAGGGTGATTTTGTAATCCCCTGGTGTTTGGTGGCTGGGTACGGGGGTGTGTAGAGGATGGACCCTAGGTTGGGTTGGGTGCACTTTGCATAATTTCAATGGATACGTGAATTAATGTGGAAATGGGCCAAGCCCAGTATATGAATGTGGATCAGTGTGGAAATGGGCTAAGCCCGATATGTGGAAATTATGCGGTTAATTACCCTGTTATCTGATAAGTGATTTGAATATGGGCCAAGCCCAGAATGTGATAATATGTGAATATGATAATTGTTATCTGATATATGAGTTATTATGTGGTTAACATATGGGTGGAATTCAGTGGATTAATTACACACTGAGTCTGTGTGACTCACCCAATTTTTACCAACATCGCAGGTGAGAAATGTTGATCGGGCCAGGCTGGAGGGGATCCAAAGGTGGCCATGCAGAAGATGTTTTAATTATGTTATGAAATTTTACTATGAAGTACCTTGATTAATTATTTATTGTAATAAGGCCCAGTTAAAGTATTTGAGCATTTTTATTATGTTTAAGCTAGATGACAATTAAATTATTATCTAGAAATGCTTCTATTTTTGGCAACTCATATTTTTTTTTTAAAGTTTATAAAAGTTTTAATACGGGAGATTGTAACAACTTAGTTTTATTGGGAGTTTTTAACACACGATGTTTTATTAAAGACAAAATTTTTAATGTTTTTTCCCAAAAGTGAAATCAGTCTTCAAACGTTTTTCTGCAGTGACATACCAGATCCGGTCAAGGCTCGTAGGCCGGGTTTGGGGGTGTTACAGTATAACAAGAATTTAACTTACCAATCATGTTCATTCAATGTAAGTATACATACATGCATCCAAAAAAAAATTGGCCAATTACCTAAATACATGCTTTCATCGAACAAGTTAGTCATGAAATTCACATGATTATCATGGAATCAGAGATGAGCTCATCATGCAACAATTTCCAGGTATTTTAGGGATATTCGAGATATAATTCATTTAAATCTCATATTTTCTCACATCAAGAGTTTTGTCCATAGAATTATTGAAATATCGATGGATACCCAGGTTGTACACTCGAGGTGTACCAAACAGTGATCCATCAATTCATATTTGAGGGTGCTTATTAAAGCACATAATCGGAAAGCACTCTCTCGAGCATTTAACATGAAGCCCATGTGAGCCATGTAACGGGAAGCTTATCTGGGCTATATAACGGGAAGCTCATGAGAGCCATAATCGGGAAGCTCGTGCGAGCCAATAATAGGTAGCTCCAAAGAGCCATTAACGGGAAGCTCCGGATAGCCATATATCGAGAAGTTCAAGTGAGCCATTATCGGGAAGGTCCAAGAGCCATTAATCAAGAAGCTCACAAAGAGCCTTTAATCGGGAAGCTCACGGAGAGCCATGTAACAGGATGCTCATTAGAGCTAAGGTGTGTCCACAACACATGTAGGATCACAACCTATCGGGACGTTCTGAAGAGCTATAACAGAGCTATAACATGGAAAAATTTTAATACCTTGATAACTTTGCAAATTTATCCCTAAAAAAGCTAGATTAGGTTATTGCGATCTCGAAAATGTAAAAATTAATAAAAATGGAACATGATTACTTACCCAATTAAGCTTACTTGAAATTCTCTCTCTTAGCTAGGGTTTCCATAGAAATTTTGGGGAAGATGATGATATGAAATTATTTTATTCATTTAATTAACTTATCATCCATTAATTTTTTAACTTTCCAATTTAGTCCTTTTCTTTTTCTAATTTCCATGGATGAATCATCATAAATATCTACTAACTTCTCTTAATGGTCTATTTACCATATAAGGACCTCAAGTTTTGAATTCCATAGCTATTTGATCCCTTTAGCTACTAGAATTTAATTTTTACATTTTATGCAATTTGGTCCTTTTATCATTTAATCATGTAATCAGTAAAATTTCCTAATGAAACTTTTCATACGTCATTCCTAACATAATGCAGACATGCAATAATATTAAAATAATTTTTTTGACTCAAATTTGTGGTCCCGAAACTACTGTACCGATTTTACTAAAAATAGGCTGTTACAACTCTCCCCCCATTAAAGAATTTTTCTCCTCGAAAATCTTACCAGTAAAGAGGTTCGGGTACTGCTTTCTCATTGTTTCCCCCAATTCCCAGGGAGCCTTTTCTATTGTGTCATTGCCAAAGAACTTTTACTAAAGCTCCCTTTTTATTTCTTAACTCTTTTGTCTCACGTGCCATGATTTTGATCGGTTCTTCACGGTAAGTCATGTAAGGCTGAATCTCAACTTATGTCGAAGAAATAACATGTGAAGGATCTGGCCGATACCGTCGCAACATAGACATGTGAAAAACATTATGAATTCTATCTAGCTTTGGTAGTAATGCTAATCGGTATGCAATAAGTCCGATTCTTTCTGTGATCTAATATAGTCCGATGAACCGTAGACTCAGTTTTCCTTTACGGCCAAATCAGAGAATATTCTTCTAAGGTGATACTTTTAAGAATGCCTTATCACCGACCTGAAATTCTATCTCTTTTCGTTTAAGATCGGCATAAGACTTTTGATGATCAGAGGCTGCCTTCAAACTATCCAAAATCACATTTACCTTTTCACAAACTCACGGAATAAGTCAACTCCGTGTATCTTTTTCTTATTGAGCTCTGCCCAATACAACGGAGTTCTACATTTACGACCGTACGGAGCCTCGTACGGTGCCATTTTAATACTAGACTAGTAACTATTATTGTATCCAAATTCAATTAAAGGTAAATACTTTTCCCAATTACCTTCAAATTTTAGCACACAACATCGAAGAATATCCTCTAATATTTGTATTATACATTTGGTTTGACCATCAGTTTGAGGATGGAATGCGGTACTGAAATGTAACTGTGTACCCAAAGCTTCTTGTAACTTGCTCCAGAATCGAGATGTAAACCGGGGATCTCTATCAGAAATAATAGAGATTGGTACCCCCAAGTAATCTAACAATCTCAGAAACATATAACTCTGCTAATTTGTCCAAAGAAAAATCCATACGTACTGGAATAAAGTGTGTAGACTTCATTAAACAGTCAACGATTACCCAAATAGCATCTTTCTTTTTTGGAGATAGGGGTAATTGTGACACAAAATCCGTAGTAACTATTTCCTATTTCCATTTCGGTATCGTAACTGGCTGTAATAACCCCAAAGGCACCTGGTGTTCAGCTTTAACTTGCTGACATACCAAATATCTAGATACAAATTAAAAAATATCGCGTTTCATTCTCGGCCACCAGTACATCTTTTTCAAATCATTGTACAATTTGTTACTACCAGGATGAATAGACATTGTACCACTGTGAGCTTCATGCAAAATTTTCTGTACAAGTTCTGAATTCTTTGTTACACATATCCTACCTTTGAATAACAAACAACTATCAGACCCTATCTAAAATTCTGAATCAGAATTTGACTCACATTGTACCCATTTAGCCTATTACTCATCATTATTTTTTCTAAGCTTCGTAAATTTGTTGCAGAAACATCGGTTTAACTTTTAACTCAGCTATGATTGAACCATCATCAAACAAAGACAAACGAGTATTCATTGCTCGCAAAACAAATAGTGATTTTATGCTTAAAGCATCTACAACCACATTGGCTTTCCCCGGATGATAATGAATAATTAGATCATAATCTTTTAATAATTCAAGCCACCTACGCTGTCTCAAGTTCAAATCTTTTTACGACATAAGACATTTTAAACTTCTATGATCGGTGAATATGTGACATTTTTCACCAAATAGATAGTGTCGCCAAATTTTCAGTGCAAAAACAATGGCTGCCAATTCTAAATCATGTATCGGGTAATTCTTTTCATGTGGTTTTAGCTTTCTAGACGCATAGGCTATTACTTTACCTTCTTACATTAAAACAGAGCCTAAACCATTCAATGATGCATCACTATAAATTATGAATTCTTTACCCAATTTAGGCTGAACTAATACGGGTGCTTCAGTCAATAAGACTTTCAGTCTGTCAAAGCTCTGTTGGCATTTATCAGTTCATTCACATTTTACATCTTTCTATAACTATCGTGTCATCAGAGAAGCTATCATCAAAAACCCTTTTACAAACCTCTGTTAATATCCAGCTAATCCCAAAACTTCTGACTTCAGACACACTTTTCGGAGCTTTCCAATTAACAATTGCTGAAATTTTATTTGGGTCCACTCTGATGCCTTTAGTAGATACTATATGTCCGAGAAAACCAATTTCTCAAAGCCAAAATTCACATTTATTGAATTTGGCATACAATTGTTTCTCACGCAGAGTTTGCAACACAATTCTCATATGGTCAGCATGTTCATTTTCATCTTGGGAGTATACTAAAATATCATCAATAAACACTACAATAAATCTATCTAGATACGGTCTGAAAATTCTATTCATTAAATCCATGAATACTGCAGGTGCATTAATTAAACTGAACGACATCACAAGAAACTCATAGTGCCCGTACCTAGTTCTGAAGGTTGTCTTTGGCACATCTGATTCTTTCACTTGTAGCTGATAGTAACTGAAACGAAGATCAATCTTCGAAAATATAGTGACACCTTTTAATTGATCAAACAAGTCACCAATACGAGGCAATGGGTACTTGTTATTTATTGTGACTTTATTAAGCTGTCTATAATCAATACATAATCTTAACGACCCATCTTTCTTTTTATCAAATAAAACTGGTGCACCCTAAGGTGAGAAACTAGGTCGAGCAAAGCCTCTACCAATTAGTTCTTGCAACTGTGCTTTTCATTCTTTTAATTTCGTTAGAGCCATTCTGTAAGGTGCTATAGATATCGGTGTTGTCCCCAGAACAAGATATATAGAAAATTCCACTTCTCTGACAGGCGGTAATTCGGGTAATTCATCCGGAACACTTCAGGAAACTCACAAACCATTGGCACTGACTTAATCTTCGATTCAGATACTTTAGTGTCCAACACATATGCAAGATAAGCATCATACCCTTTTCTGATATATTTCTGTGCTGATATAGCTAAGGTCACATTAAACAACCCATCCAGTTTATCAGATTCAACACGGAGCAATTCACCATTCTGAAATTTTAAAATAATATATTTTTGTTTACAACTTACCACCGCATCATGATGAGTTAGCCAGTCCATACCTAGAATCACATCAAATTATTCAAATGGCAGTAACATCAAATCAGCCGAGAAATAATAACCCTTTATCATCAAGAACAATTTTTACAAATTTTATTTGCCATCACATACTGGCCTAGGGGGTTCGAAACTTTAACCATAAATTCAGTGGACTCGACAGGTAAATTTTTAATAGACACTATCAAAGCAGTAATATCAGTATCAAGTAAAGAAAAAGTACTAGTAATGACGTTTGGCGTAGAGGCATCCTCTCTTGTACGAATAGCATATGTCCTTGCAAGTGCTCGTGTTTTAGATTTAACAATTGAATCTTTTGTCACACCTTGGCTACCACTGACATTGCCGGGGTGACGAGGTAGTCTACCTCTCAAGACGAGGTTACTCGGCTTCGAAGTCTGAACAATTTCCTTTTCAGACTTTTCGGGCATTCTCTGAAATAGTGGTCAAGAGAACCACATCTGAAACATGCCCCACTTCTCATGCGGCACTCTCCAAAGTGCAATTTATTACAATGTTTGCATGTTGGTTTGGGGTTTCTGACACTTTCTACATTTGTTGCAGATGGGGACGGAGGTCTCGTGTAGTGACCCGATAGTCGAGTAACCGAAAAATATATTTTCAGTCCTCGTTTTCATAAAACTGAATCGTAAATATTTATTAAAAATATTTACGAAGCTAGTTGTGTGCCTAATTGGGTTTTATTTAGGTGAATTTGACTTAATTAGAAGTATTTAGAAAAAGGGATTAGATTGTAATAGGTGTGAAAGTTTAATTAAAGATTAAAGAAAATAAAAAGGACTAAAAGGTAATTATACCATTTTTAAATGTTGAGGTGGCATAAGCATAAAAATCTTAATATTTTTATGTGATAAAATATATTATTATTAGATAATTATGTTAATATAATATAATATTATATAATAAGGTAAAGAATAAATGAGAAGAAACAGAGAAGAAAACGAAACAGAGAGCAGGGGAAAGAAAGAAAAGAGAGAAAGAAAGAAGAAAAGGGAAAATTGAAAGTTTGAAGCTTGGAAGTTTAATAGGTAAGTTAATTTAGCCATTTTCTTTTAATTTTGATGTTTTATAAGTTTTAGGACAAAGTTTTGATGAATTTAAGTTGAGGTTTTTGGAGTTTTAAAGTTTTTGAACATAGCATATGATGAACAAAAAGATGAATTAGTGGTTTAATTGAAAGAATTTGAAGTTAGAATTGGATAAAGGATTTAATTGTAAAATAAGCTATAAGTAAACTGTTTTGGGATAGCAGCAGTAGGGTAACTTTGAAAAATCACTAAAAATCGTAGAAGTGGAATTAAAATCTGAGTGAGATATAAAATTAAAGATTATTGAGTCTAGTTTCATATGAAAGAAATAGAGAAAGCAAAGGAATTCTGTATTTTTAGATATTTAGATTTTTGTAAGACTAGTTCCAAGTGATTTTGAGATCCCCTGTTCTGACTTTGGAAAATCATAAAAAATTGGAGAAAAACAATTAGGGGCTTAAATTTATATGTTTAGAATCCTGAATGATTCTATTTTCAATATAAATAAACAAGAACATCATCTTAATCTTTTATAAAGAGATAATTAATTTTTAGTGAAGAAGGGTCAGAACTGCCAGACAGCAGAACAGGGGTGACTTTGATGAATAAACTGTACTAATTGGCTAGGCTAAAAATTCTGGAAATTTTATGGTATGAATATATGTGAGTCTAGTTTCATGAAAAATTAATGGTTCTTCATTTGGAGTTCTGTAGCTTTGTAAATAAATAATTTTGTGACTATGACACAAAAGGACAGCTTTGAATAAGTTTATGAGTAAAGGATTAAATTGAAATGTGAGCAAAAGTAAGAAAGCATGAATTTATCATAAAATACATGTTTATTTTATTAAATAGTACAGGAGAATATGTTTATATGAAATTGAAGAAAAAGAAAAGGAAGGAGAGGACCGAATTGAAGGAAAAGGAAAAGAGAAGGTTAAGGAGTGAAGGAAGAAAAATTTATATCACCTCAACCTTTTGTTGTAAGTACTACAAGAATTTTAAATTATTGTTATTTATCTTTTTTTGAGATATTTAAGTGAATTATTTAATTACATGAGATTCAGCTTTAATGCCCAAGTAGACGGAATTTAGAACTACTAGGATATTAGTGGCATGCCATTAAAGAACTTTAGCGCGCTCTCTGATATTAGCACGTTGGTGCTCTCTGATATTAGCACGTTGGTGCTCTCTAATTATTAGCACGTCAGTGCTCTCTGATTATTAGCACATTGGTGCTCTCTGTTCACTTGTGCATCATAATGCACCTCTGTATTTGTTCCGTATATCCGGTGTGTTCTATAAAGTCTACTTTGGGCTAAGAATGTGAAATGAGAATAAAAGTGAATCACTGATGTGTTAAGGTAAGTTTAATACCTTACAAAAGATAAGTTAAATTTATTTAAAGTAATGCATAGCTGACATGACTTATATGTGAGAAGATATGCAATAATTGATTGAGTTAAAATATTCTGTTATAATTGCTTATTTAATTATTCTTGTAGTGCTTACTAAGCCTTCACCGACTTAACGTGTTTATTTTTAACGCGTAGGTACAAATAGACTAGAAGAGAAGTCCAACTAGAAGATCTCTCATCTCATCACATCCTCAAGGACTTCAAAAGTAGGTACTATATTTTGTATTAAAATGGCATGTACATATGCAGTTCAAAGGTATTCCCATGTGATAGGGACTAAAATGTAGACTCTTGAAATTCTATCTATTTTGAGTTACTTGAAGTATTTTTGGTATATATGGAATGAATTAGTAAACAATAAATATGTTTGTAAAAATGATTGGTAAGTTAAAATATTACATACAAATGTTTTTAATTAAATAGTATTTAGCCATAACCGTTTTGGCACCAAATATAATAGTCTTATACCGGGTCTGAATGATTAAACCGGGTATAGGGGTATTACATTTATTGGTATCAGAGCCTAGGTTTTCTGAATTCTTGGGTCGAGTATGAGTCTATTTGTACATGCCATTTTATAAATTGATGTGATGAGATGAGGTTTAGTTATTTAATTGTGTAATTTATGAATATTGTAGAAATTTAAAGATGTCAAATAGATCTCGTGAAGAGTCAGAAAATGAAGTAGAGAGCAGGCCATCAAACCTTGATAGGGAAATAGATCAACATGGAGCCCAAGTTCGAAGTGAATCAGTAAACTTAGGAGATGATAGAGAGCCTGAATTGGAAGAAAGAACTCAATATGAAACTGAACCGATATCGGCTAGAGAAGAAATTTCGATTGTAACCTTGTTACAGACAATGAATCAGTTATTGCAGCAAGTTGTGAGAACTAATAATGCTCCATCTATTCCACCACTATCTTCTCCTCTTACTGTTCCACATCCACAATCATCTATAACCAGTCATCGATCTCCCTTGGAGAAAATTAGAAAATATGGAGCTGAAGAATTTAAAGGAAAGAAAGATGATGACCCAGCTGAGGCCGAGGAATGGTTAGAGAACAGCCAAAGAATATTTGAAGAATTGCAGTGTACAGGGGATGAAAAGTTGAGATGTGCAGTATCTTTATTAAAGGGTGAGGCTTACCAATGGTGGATCACTGTCATGAATATCCATCCTGTAGAGAAAATTAATTGGGATTCTCTATGATTGCATCTCCGTTAACGAAATTATTGCACAAAAATGTGAAATTTGAATGGACAGAAAGGTGTCAGCAAATTTTTGAAAAATTAAAAGCAGCATTAACAGAAGCTCCTGTGTTGATTCAACCAGAATCTGGAAAGGAGTACGTGATTTTCAGTGATGCTTCGTACAATGGTTTGGGTTGTGTGCTAATGCAAGGAGGGAAGGTAGTAGCATATGCTTCTAGGCAGTTGAAACCACACGAAAAAAACTACCCGACTCATGATCTTGAATTGGCTGCAGTGGTGTTTGCACTAAAAATATGGAGACACTATTTATACGGGGAAAAATGTTATATCTACACTGACCATAAGAGTTTGAAGTATGTGTTAACTCAGAAGGATTTGAACTTGAGACAGAGAAGATGGGTTGAATTGGTAAAGGATTATGATTTAATTATTGATTACCATCCAGGTAAGGCTAATGTTGTTGCTGTGCTTTAAGTCGAAAATCTCTATTTGCTTTGCGAGCTATGAATGCCCAATTGTCCTTGGTTGATAATGGTTCAATCATAGCTGAATTGAGAGCTAAACCGACATTTTTACAAAAATATGTGAAGCTCGGAAGAATGATGAGAGTTACTGAGTTAAATGGGCACAGAGTGAGTCAGTCTTCGATTCAATTTCGAGTTGGAATTGATGATTGTATGTTATTTAGAGGTAGGATATGTGTACCTCGAATTGAACTCATACGAAAGATTTTATCTGAGGCTCACAATGTACTATGTCCAGACATCCGGGAGTAACAAAATGTATAATGATCTGAAAAAGATGTATTGGTGGCTAGGAATGAAACGGGATATCTCTGAGTTTGTATCAAGATGTTTAATATGTCAGCAAGTTAAAGCTGAACATCAGGTACCTTCAGGGTTACTTCATCCAATTACTATACCGGAATGGAAATGGGAAAGAATCACTATGGATTTTGTATCGGGGTTACCATTGTCTTCAAAGAAAAAGGATACTATTTGGGTGATTGTTGACCGATTGACAAAATCAACGCACTTTATTTCGGTACGTATGGATTATTCTTTAGATAAACTGGCTGACCTGTATATATCTGAGATTATCAGGCTACATAGAGTGCCTGTCTCCATTATATCAGATAAAGATCCCCGATTTACGTCTCGTTTCTGGGATAAATTGCAAGAAGCTTTAGGTACTCGGTTGTATTTCATCTTCGCATTTCATCCTCAGACAGATGGCCAATCTGAAATGTAATTCAAGTATTGGAAGATATGCTCCGATGTTGTATACTAGAGTTTGAAGGTAATTGGGAGAGGTATTTACCTTTGATTGAATTTGCTTACAATAACAGTTATCAGTCCAGTATTAAAATGGCTCCGTATGAAGCTTTGTATGGTAGAAAATGTAGAACACCGTTATATTGGACAAAGCTCAGTGAAAAGAGAATACATGGGGTTGATTTGATCCAGGAAATAGAAGAAAAAGAAAAAGTCATTCTATAACACCCCAAACCCGGCCTATACGATAAGACGAGATTTGGTTTGTTACATAGATCGAACTACCTCAATAATTTAGGTGAATCGGTATATCAAAACCCTTTTGAAAATAGAGTTTAATAGAAACCAAGAGAAATAATTTTAAATTTGATGTATTTGAGAAACATTAGTTGAAAATCTCATCATTTAATATTTAATTATCAAAACCTTAAAGTAATTTTTATAAGAGTTCAAAATATTTAAAAATAAAAATAGATAAAGGATTTCATATGTTTTAAAAAAAACCAAAGTATTTTAAGAAAACATTATAAGATAAATATAAGCCCATATTAAATATCTAAAACATAATTTAAATCCATCCACACATAAAATCCATAAAATATTAATAGAGGCCTTATTACATCATACCCAAATTAGCAAATTAAAGAAAGTACTTATTAAAAATTCAAAGTTTATTAAACCCATGTTTGCAGTATGGCCTCCACGAAGTCATCCTCGGCCCAAGTCCACGTCAATTTCCATTACCTGAGATGAAAATTTTGAGGGAGTGAGTTACTCAGAACTCAGTGTATAACTTACTTACTCTATCCACTGGGCCAGATCATCAAATCATAATTTTGGGCTTAAGCCCATAAACAGATTTAACAATATAAATAATGAGATGCATGCAAAAATGAAATTTCCCGCCCAAACCTAATTTCCATCCGCTACACACCACCCGTACCAACCGTCACACCTGTAGGGATCAAGTCAACCCACCTCGCCAACACACCAATCGTAGGCATTAAGCCATTTTATATTTGTGGCAGTGCCACCGAACTAGATTGTGACAAAGTCACCGAACTAGAGGCATTGAGCCATTAAAATATTTGTGGCGAGCCCACCGAACTAGAAAGCGGTCGACCATTTAATTATTTTGTGGCAAAGCCACCGAACTAGATTTTGGCAACAGGCCTTTCTTCTCTTCATCATTAATCCCAACCCATGCAACATGTATGCATAATAGTCTATATACATATGAAAATTTACAAAAAGGCCCAATTTACATGTGATTCAAAATTTCAGGTTTTTATTAAGGCCCATAATACAAAATATCATTTAGCCCATTAAACAATCTAGCAACTTTGGCCCATTTAACGATCTAGCAGGGATTTCGGCCCATTTAACGATCTATTAGGGATTTCGGCCCATTTAACGATCTAGCAAGGATTTCAACCCATTTAACGATCTATCAGGGATTTCGGCCCATTTTACTATCTAGCATACTTTTTGGCCCATTTTACGATCTAGCACATTTTCGGCCCATTTACACATGAGACATAAAATTTACATTTTACCAATTAACTCATCGAGGGAGTTTTCGTAATTTTCACAATTTTAACCATTTTCATGTAATTTCACCAAAAATACCAATTATTTCGTAATGTACCGATTTTGTCGTTTTTACGATTTCGCTCAATACTACGGTATGTCATCTAACCCGAGATAAGTGTGAAGTTACACACCTTGATATCGTGAGTACTAAACCTTCCCGCTCGTCAACACCTAAACGTAACACGAACCATTAGAACACTTTCATTAATTAAAAATGCACTATTGGTAAACGATCTAAATCTTTACCCTTTTGATTCTGAACCACTTCTATTTTTGGTTTCTCCTCGATTGTTGATTCGTTGCCCGATGAGAATCCACGAACGTACAAAGGTTCGAGAGTACGAACGACTTCAAATAATTGATTCTCCTCGGTTGAAGGTTCGCAACCCGGTGGAAAATCTCGGATTCCCGAAACAGCCCTTCGTTTATAATTAGGGGGATTAACGGAATCGCCCCTCTTTCGAAGACTATGGACGCCTTTTACGCCTATCTTGAATGTCTCTAAAGACATAAGATCATTAGTCTGACTTATAAGTATCGAAATATGTCTAACGATTTATAAGATTTGAGATTTGGCTTACCACGATTATCTTCGTTCCTCGAAGAAACGATCGAGTGATTATATCCTTAAAACGGAATCAATTAATAACTAACTATACTAATATAATGAATAAAACAAGAACACTTAAAAGAAAATCTCCTTACCTTATTTCTTGAAATCGATTCCAAAGTTCCAAAAAAATACTCAAGAACACCTTGAGTTTCTACCCTCCAAAAATCTCACTATGCCCACGATTGAAAAGAAAATCGAGTGAGAAGAATTATGTATGATTAAAGATATCGGTTATGATCAAAGAAAATGAAAGAAATTTTTGGCACAAGATCAAGTTGACATTCGGCCATGGATGAAAGTATTGGAGAGATTTTAATGAAGAAGAAAATGAAAAAAAATGGGCAATTGGAAGTGATATAATTCGGTTTCAAGAGAGAAAGAAAGAAAGAAAAGGGAATGGAGTTTAAGAGAAAAGTGCATTCGTCATTTGGGGAGGAAAAATGAGAAAAATAAAAGAAGAAGAATCCTTGTTTGCCTAAGTGTTTTCGGTCACAAAGAGAAGAAAGGATTTGGGAGAGAAAAAAATTTCAAAACCGAAATGGTCAAAAGAGAATGGCTCAAAAATGAATTGTTTACTCAAGTATGTTGGCAAATTTCGGCTAGAGAGAATATGGGTGGAGGGGAAAGATGTTTTGCTAAGAAAATGACCAAATGAATGCGTTTTACCAACACCAAAGCCTACCAAAACAAACACAAAACCGGCCATCCCCCCTAGTCTCTATGCCGTCCAAATACAATGGTCAAAAGGCCATTGGAAAGTTTCCAAAACATCTTCCTACTCTTAAGCCTTATCCCCCTTCTTTTTCCTTAAGTTGATGAAACATAATCCCCCAATTCAAGCCCTTATCTTTAGCTTTCCAAATCCTTAATCTTCTTACCAAAATAAAAACAATCCAACTCACCCTAACCTTATCTCTTGCCGACACATGCTTAAGCTAAAGCAAAAAAATAAAAATTCCTAATTGCTTGCTAGGTGATTCGAACTCCTTCCATCATGTCCAACTTAAGGCGCCATCACCACTTTGCCAACTACTCATCTTATGTCTTCTTTTAGTACTTAATTAACTTAAGTCTCAAGGTCACCTAATTTCTTTACTCTAAAGTACACTTAACTAATATTTTTATTCTAACTCCAAGTAAACCCGAACTAACATTTAGCAACATAATGTTTTTTTTTTTAAATATTTAGGATGTTACACATTCGGAATAGTTTGAAAGCAGCATCTGATCGTCAAAAATCTTATGCTGATCTTAAAAGAAAAGACATTGAGTATGATGTGGGTGAAAAAGTATTTTTGAAAGTGTCGCCATGGAAAAAATTCTCGATTTGGGAAAAAGGGCAAGCTCACCCCAAGATTCATTGGGTAGTATGAGATCTTAGAACGGGTTGGTCCAATTAAACTTATCAAATAGCCTTACCACCGAATTGGATAGAATTCACAATGTTTTCATGTCTCAATGTTACGAAGATACCGGTCGATCCATCTCATGTGATTACTCCCAAGTAATAGAAATTTAACGATTTAACTTATGAAGAGGAGCCAATTAAGATACTTGCTCGAGAAGTAAAGGAATTGAGAAACAAAGCGGGTTCCGTTGGTAAAAGTATTGTGGAGACATCATAATTGAAGAAGCAATATGGGAAAGAGAGGAAACAATGAGACATCAATATCCATGATTATTTCGTCGGGTAAATTTCGAGGACGAAATTTATTAAGCGGGGAGAATTGTAGTAACTCGATAGTCGAGTAACCAAAAATATATTTTCGGTCCTCGTTTTGATAAAACTGAATCGTAAATATTTATTAAAAATATTTACGAAGCTAGTTGTGTGCCTAATTGGGTTTTATTTAGGTGAATTTGACTTAATTAGAAGTATTTAGAAAAAGGGATTAGATTGTAATAGGTGTGAAAGTTTAATTAAAGATTAAAGAAAATAAAAAGGACTAAAAAGGCAATTATGCCATTTTTAAATGTTGAGGCTGCATAAGATTTTTATGCGATAAAATATATTATTATTAGATAATTATGTTAATATAATATAATATTATATAATAAGGTAAAGAATAAAAGAGAAGAAACAGAGAAGAAAACGAAACAGAGAGCAGGGGAAAGAAAGAAAAAGAGAGAAAAGAAAGAAGAAAAGGGAAAATTGAAAGTTTGAAGCTTGGAAGTTTAATAGGTAAGTTAATTTAGCCCTTTTCTTTTAATTTTGATGTTTTATAAGTTTTAGGACAAAGTTTTAATGAATTTAAGTTCAGGTTTTTGGAGTTATAAAGTTTTTGAACATAGCATATGATGAACAAAAAGATGAATTAATGGTTTAATTGAAAGAATTTGAAGTTAGAATTGGATAAAGGATTTAATTGAAAAATAAGCTATAAGAAAACTGTTTTGGGACAGCAGCAGTAGGGTAACTTTGAAAAATCACTAAAAATCGTAGAAGTGAAATTAAAAGCTGAGTGAGATATGAAATTAAAACTTATTGAGTCTAGTTTCATATGAAAGAAATATGGAAAGCAAAAGAATTCTGTATTTTTATATATTTAGATTTTTGTAAGACTAGTTCCAAGTGATTTCGAGATCCCCTGTTCTGACTTTGGAAAATCATAAAAAATTGGAGAAAAATAATTAGGACTTAAATTTATAATTTTAGAATCCTGAATGAGTCTATTTTCAATAGAAATAAACAATAACATCATTTGAATCTTGTATAGAGAGATAATTAATTTTTAGTGAAGAAGGGTCAGAACTGCCAGACAGCAGAACAGGGGTGACTTTGATGAATAAACTGTACTAATTGGCTAGGCTAAAAATTCTGGAAATTTTATGGTATGAATATATGTAAGTCTAGTTTCAGGAAAAATTAATGGTTCTTCATTTGGAGTTCTGTATCTTTGTAAATAAATAATTTTATGACTATGACACAAAAGGACAACGTTGAATAAGTTTATGAGTAAAGGATTAAATTGAAATGTGAGCAAAAGTAAGAAAGCATGAATTTATCATAAAATACATGTTTATTTTATTAAATAGTACAGGAGATTATTTGATTATTTTTAACATATAAATGTTATATGTTTTATGAAATTGAAGAAAAGAAAAGGAAGGAGAGGACCGAATTGAAGGAAAAGGAAAAGAGAAGGTTAAGGAGTGAAGGAAGAAGAATTTATATCACCTCAACCTTTTTTTGTAAGTACTACAAGAATTTTAAATTATTGTTATTTATCTTTTTTTGAGATATTTAAGTGAATTATTTAATTATATGAGATTCAGCTTTAATGCCCAAGTAGACGGAATTTAGAACTACTAGGATATTAGTGGCATGCCATTAAGGAACTTTAGCGCGCTCTCTGATATTAGCACGTTGGTGCACTTTGATTATTAGCACGTCAGTGCTCTCTGATTATTAGCACATTGGTGCTCTCTGTTCACTTGTGCATCATAATGTACCTCTGTATTTGTTCCGTATATCCGGTGTGTTCTATAAAGTCTACTTTGGGCTAAGAATGTGAAATGAGAATAAAAGTGAATCACTGATGTGTTAAGGTAAGTTTAATACCTTACAAAAGATAAGTTAAATTTATTTAAAGTAATGCATAGCTGACATGACTTATATTGGAGAAGATATGCAATAATTGATTGAGTTAAAATATTCTGTTATAATTGCTTATTTAATTATTCTTGTAGTGCTTACTAAGCCTTCACCGGCTTAACGTGTTTATTTTTAACGCGTAGGTACAAATAGACTAGAAGAGAAGTCCAACTAGAAGATCTCTCATCTCATCACATCCTCAAGGACTTCAAAAGTAGGTACTATATTTTGTATTAAAATGGCATGTACATATGCAGTTCAAAGGTATTCCCATGTGATAGGGACTAAAATGTAGACTCTTGAAATTCTATCTATTTTGAGTTACTTGAAGTATTTTTGGTATATATGGAATGAATTAGTAAACAATAAATATGTTTGTAAAAATGATTGGTAAGTTAAAATATTACATACAAATGTTTTTAATTAAATAGTATTTAGCCATAACCGTTTTGGCACCAAATGTAATAGTCTTCTACTGGGTCTGAATGATTAAACCGGGTATAGGGGTATTACATCTCGGATTAGAGCGTAGAGTACTTCAGTCTCTTCCAGAATACCTTGTAGATGTGAAAGAATGATCATGATATTTCTTCGATTTCTTTGAAACCGACGATTGTGACTTTCCCATAAATCTTTTACTTGTAGTTTGGGCTTCCATCTCTGCTTGTCTCTTTTCTTTACTTAATTCCTCGGCTTTATGTGCTCGGTCAACCAATACAACAAATTCTTTTAATTTTAGAATCCTAACAAACAACTTGATGTCTTCATTTAATCCCTCTTCAAAACGTTTACCCATAGCAACTTCAGTCGGGATACATTCTCTACTTAATCTGAAAAGTTCTCATTCATACTCAAATACTGTCATATTCCCCTGTTTAAGCTCTAAAAATTCTTTCTTTTTTCTGATCGAGAAATCTCTAGCTAATATACTTCTTTTTAAACTCTGTTTGGAAAAATTCCCATGTAACACTCTCCCTCGGTACAACAAAAATCAGAGTATTCCACCACTGACAAGTCGAATCTTTTAGCAAAGACACAGCACATTTCAAACATTCAGCAAGTGTGTAAGATAATTCATCCAGAACCTTGATATTATTTTTTAACTAAAATTCAGCCCTTTTGGGATCATCTTCAGCAGTAGCCCTAAATTCTTCTACCCCATATTTACGAATTTTATCTACCGGAGGTTTATCAGTTTTAACAGATTCAGTACCTTGTGGCATTTCAAGAGCCGGTTGAGGAGTAGGAGGGGGAGCTTGTTGTATAACAAGATTTGTTCTCAAAACTTCTGTGAACCATTCATTCATCATTTGAAAGAAAGCTTCTTTTGCCTCCTCACCTCGACCCTTAGATACGAGCCTTCTACTACTTGAAGTAGCTCTTTGAACTGAAGCTTGAGCATTGCTCTCAACTTTCTTGTATTCAGCTCCGTTGGACGACATTACTATATGAAAAACATGTTTAAAATGGTCAGGAGATATCACACTATCACAAATTATATAATGGCATGTATAACTAGACTCATACTTGCTACATTAGTCCGAGAATCGGCTAAACCGTAGCTCTGATTCCAATAAATGTAACACCCCTAACCTATTTTCATCACCGAAACAATGTTACAGAACATTACCGAAATTTACAGAACAAATACATTTAATTTAGGTTATTTACTATTCATATCTGAAACCAATCATATTTAATCGTATTGTCCCTCATCGAGACCCAATTTATGCATTAGAAACAAATCGGGACTAATTCAGAAACTCAGAAAACTTTTCAAGAAATTTCAAAATTTTTCTTAATTGCAGGGGACACATGCCTGTGTGGGTAGGTCATGTGGCTCACACGGCCAAGTGACACGTTTGTGTCCTAGACTGTGTGGGCATTCGTTGTGAGGCACACGGTCATGTCCCAGCCCGTGTCCATACCCATATAACTCTCTGACTTGAGTCACATGGCCAGCCACACGCCTGTGTGCTAGGCCGTGTGGACAATTTAATTTTTGAAAATTAGGTGCAGGGTTAACACGGCCAAGACACACGCCCATGTGCTAGGCTGTGTGTCACACACGGCTGAGACACACGCCTGTGTCTCTGCCTGTGTGGACAAAATAAGGGTATTTCTAAGCCTTATTTCTCACTCAAACTTTCTTCCACCTATATAAATGTTCCAACACACATGCATCAACCAATCCAAGACATTAAAACCAAGCCAAAATCAATCTTATGCATGATATACTACTACATATGTTCAAATATCCATATTACCTTTTTTATCAAACATTCATTTAAATATGCTTGTACCTATTATACCACTTATTGCATACTCATATCAACATAGTACAACCTCATGTATATATATATGCACAAAATATATATCATCACTAGCCATTCCAATGGTTATTTACAACCAAAACATTTCATCATTTAGTCTAACTTAGCCTATACATGTCATTATACCAGAAGTAGTTTTGCTAATTATACCAAATTGAGTTGAAGGATAGTGTGATCTTGCTCCTACCCGCTCCAACCTTTACGAGCTTCCGAGTACTATAAAACATAAAAAATAAAAAGAGTAAGCGTTTAATGCTTAGTAAGTTCGTATAACAAGAATTTAACTTACCAATCATGCTCATTCAATGTAAGTATACATACATGCATTTAAAACATTTTGGATAATTGCCGAAATATATGCTTTCATCAAACAAGTTAGTCATGAAATTCACATGATTATTATGGAATCAGAGATGAGCTCATTATGAAACAATTTCAAGGTATTTCACATCAAGAGTTTTGTCTGTCAAATTATTGAAATATCGATGGATACCCAGGTTGTACACTCGAGGTGTACCAAACAGTGATCCATCAATTCATATTCGAGGGTGCTTATTAAAGCACATAATCAAAAAGCATCTCTCGAGCATTTAACAAGAAACCCATGTGAGCCATGTAATGGGAAGCTTATCCGGGCTGTACAACGGGAAGCTCGCGTGAGCCGATAACAGGTAGCTCCGAAGAGCCATTAACGGGAAGCTCTGGATAGCCATATATCAGAAAGTTCAAGTGAGCCATTATTGAGAAGTTTCGAAGATCCATTAATTAGGAAGCTCACAAAGACCCTTTAATCGGGAAGCTCACGAAGACCATGTAACGGGATGCTCATAAGAGCTAAGGTGTGTCCACAACACATGTAGGATCACAACCTATTGGGACGTTCCGAAGAGCTATAACAGGAGCTCGCAAGAACCAATTAATGGAAAGCTCGAGAGGGCTTATAATGGGACACTCTTTAGAGCTATGGTGTGTCTGCAACATATGCAAGACCACAACCAATTCGGGAAACTTGTATCCATCGAATTTCATCTGTTAATACAAAACTTAATATTTATTGAGCATGTCGGATATATAAATATTTTCATATACATAACAAATTCATAATTCACATATACAACATTCAATTCACACATGTAAATATACACAATTTAGTTACACGAACTTACCTCAACACTTGCTCGTGTATGAAAATATACTAATTCGACACTTTTTCTTTTCCTCGATCCAATTCTGTACTAGGTCTATCTGGATCTATACGAGTAAATTTAACTCAATTAATGAAATTCATATTCAATTCAATCAAATTCACATTTTAGGCAAAAGTACCATTTTGCCCATATACTTTTAATTAATTCCAATTTCGTCCCTAGGCTCGAAAAATGAAATTCATGCAATTTAATCCTTATTCCAAGCCTAGCTGAATTTTTCATATAACAATAACAGTCCATGTATTTCATAAAAACCAAAAATTTTCTTTGAATTTTACATCTTTTCATTTAGTCCCTAAATCACAATTTCATAAAAATTTCCTTTATAAAAGTTGTTTATCTATCAACAACCTTTCATTTTCTACCATAAATTTCATAATTCATGCATATTCATCCATGGCAGAATTTTAATACCTTGATAACTTTGCAAGATCCCCAAAATAGATAGATTAGGTTATTACGATCTCGGAAATATAAAAATTACTAAAAATGGAACATGATTACTTACCCAATAAAGCTTGCTTGAAATTCTCTCTCTTAGCTAGGGTTTCCATAGAAATTTTGGGGAAGATGATGATATGAAATTATTTTATTCATTTAATTAACTTATCATCCATTAATTTTTTTAACTTTCCAATTTAGTCCTTTTTTTTCTAATTTTCCATGGATGAATCAAGATAAATATCTATAACTTCTCTTAATGGTCTATTTACCATATAAGGACCTCAAATTTTGAATTCCATAGCTATTTGATCCCTTTAGCTATTAGAATTTAATTTTTGCATTTTATGCAATTTGGTCCTTTTATCATTTAATCAGTAAAATTTCCTAACGAAACTTTTCATATGTCATTCCTAACATAATGTAGACCATGCAATAATATTAAAATAATTTTTCTTTTTGACTCAGATTTGTGGTCCCAAAATCATTGTTTCGATTTTACTGAAAACGGGTTATTACATTGAGATTGAGTCTTGGATGATTTCAAGTGACCTTTTGAGTGTGTTTTAGGGTTACATTGTTATGAGGTATTTTGTTATGTATTTGAGGCATTTTAAATTTGAATTTTTAGCCTTTTACTTCAAGGTTGTTGTGCCTTGTTTTTAGGTATCATAACATTGAAATTAGTAGCTCAAATTTTGCTTCAAGGGTTCAAAGTCTCAGTACTTAGCTTGGATGTATCAAAACATCCAAGTCAATGAGAAAAAATTAATAGTTTCAGGGAGAATTATCGAGATTCCAGAGGTACCGATACCTCTACCCCAGGTTAGGCAAACTGCACTGGCTCATTTTGACTCTTGGAGACTCATTTAGGTCATGGACATTTCTGAATCTTTTGTAAATGATGTTAGGATGTTTTACGGGTTTCAAAATGATTTTATCCCAATTTTAATATTATATTCAAAATGTTTCAAAGTTTAAATTGTTAAATATTTTTGAAATTATCACTATGTATGTGTTTTGGTAGCATCTCCCATCTGTATAGGATGCCTGAATGGGTGAAGGGTGTTACAAGATTTCCATAACTTGAAGCCTTTAGCCCTAAACTCTAAACCCTAAACCCTATACCTTAAGCCCCACCTTTAATATCATAATCTCATTTCAGTTGAAATTATCCTTTTTACACTTGATGTAACAGCCTGAATTAGGGGCTAGTCAGAACAGTGGTTTCGAGATCACTAATCCGGGGTCAGAGAAAATTATTTTAATTTTATTTTATGGGTTATAGAATGATTATAAGGGTCCATGAAAATTTTGGTGCTTTAATTTTAGCGATTTCATGCTTAATCGCGAAAAAGGACTAAATCGTATAAAGTGTAAAAGTTCTATTTTAATTGCTAGAGGTACCAATTAGCTAAGGAATATTAATTGGAGGTCCCTAATGTGAAATTAGGCCCTGTTTTAAGAGGTGGCCGGCGATAGGGGACAAAGAATTGACCTTGTCATATTGTTAGGTGAAAATTTGGTAATAAAAATTGATTTTTATAATAAAATAAAGAGAAGAAAAGATATCATCTATTCTTTCCCTTCTCTCCATCGAATTTTCTCAAGAAAAATAGCCATGGGAGCTTGAAAATTTTTGCACACTCTTCTCCTTACAAGTAAGTGTTCTAGTGATCATTTCTTGATAAAAATTGTACTTTTGGAACCTCCAAAGCTTAAGCTAGCTAATGAGGGGACTAATTTGCAATATGGTTGAAATTTTAGGGACTTTCCATGAGAGAGCTTATGTTGTTTTCTGAGTTTTTATGGAAGAAAACAAATGTTAGAGAGATGAGAAACATCTTTTATGAAAGGTGTTGTCATGAAAAACACCTAAATGGACTAAGTTGTAAGTGTTGTAATTTAGTAATAAATGCATGAAATAGTTGGATTTGTGAGTAGTTGTAAGAGAAATAAATGTTCATCTGGGCTTGTTTAATAAGAAAATGTGATGAAAAATGATTTACGAGCCTGGTGGCAAAATCATAATTTTGCCATAGTACAAGGGCAAAATAGTCATTTTTGCCTAAGTATATGAAATATTATGATTTATAAAGTGACTTAATGAATAAATTTATTGTTCTAGATCAAATAAAATGAGATTTGGACCTAGAACGGGAGAAAAGAGAAATATGGACAAATAGGTCCCTTTCTACCCTTTTCGGTATCATGGTAAGTTCGTATGCTCATAATGCAACTATAGTGAAGTATTTAATATTTTGATGATGTATGAATTGTGTATTGACTCTATGAATATATTAAATACGTTTTGACAAGATGTCAAGAATTTAAAGTATTCAATTGAATCTAAGAATAGAGAAAATACAACTAGCATGATACTATGATAATTAAGGTCCCGTGTAAAACCATATTTGGAATATGGCCTCAATGTGAGATTTCGTATAAGGCTATGTCAAGGACATGGCATCGATATGATATTTCATGTAAGACCCTATTGGGGGTACTATGTTGCTATGATACTATATGTATGAGTCACAAGAGTATTCTTTAGTATTTTGAACAATTCAACAAGTACGTTGAAAATGAGAAAGTATGGAGTTATATCATGATAGGTACAGTTATGTGCTAGAACTCAATTGAGGTGAATTTGGTATATGATGAACTCATGGTGAATTATGTGTAAATGATGCATCCTGATTGCATATGTTATATTTATTAATACATTGCGTGAATGCAAATGATTATTTTAGAAAACTATTTAAGAATGATAGTGTGTGAGGATGTTCTTGGATGAACATTCAAAATAGGGAAATATATGTGGATAAATATCCATGAATGTGTAATAATGGTGGGCTATGTCCGATACCACCTTATTAATTGTTAGCGATGTGCTGTGTGCAATACCATCGCCAATATTATCAATGGTGGGCTGTGTGAGTTACCACCATATTATTTGTTACCGATGGGTTGTGTGCGATACCATCGTGTTTAGTATTAAATGGTGGGCTATGTGCCATACCACCTTATAAATTATTAAATGGTGGGCTGTGTGCGAAACCACTTAGAGTTTGGTATTATCCTGAATAGATCATTGAGAAATTATTTAAGTAAATGTTTCATGGATTATTGTGACGATAGATGCAGGGATTATGTACTAATAAATGAGAGTGTTATAATTGTCACATGGTTAAAATGTGGTAAGAGACAGAATGAGTAAGCATTATAAACGATTGAATGGGTAACCATGAGTTTAAGAGTAAATCTCATTAAAATGCCTTCGTGGTTGAGTATAATCAATGAATGTTAATACTTGATTATTATTTGCATATGAACTTACTAAGCATTATTGCTTACTCCTCCTCCTTTCCTATCTCTTATAGGTTAACTTAACTAGCTCGAGTTGGAGACCGCCGGAGATGTTTTCATACTATCAAGCAGACATTTGGGTATGAGATTCAAGCCTTCTTGAAATATGGCATGTATAGGGATCTTATTTTGGTTTAATTAAGTCATAGTTAAAGTAGCCAAATGTGTTGGCCTAAAAAGTTTATGGATTGGTTGTGTATAGCCATAGATGATGGCTCAAGTCGATTGTAATTGTAATAGTAATAGTTCCCCCTTGTACATGGGATGAAGATTTGATTTTCATGATTTAAATGTGATAATTCAAGAGTTATAATTGATGATTTGGAAATGTTATGTGATGGTGTGTGAATGTGTGCAAGTGAGGGTGGCTAAATGACTTGGAAAATAGCCTCTAGTTGTCCACACGGGTAGACACACGGGCGTGTGTCTAGGCCATGTATGACACACGATCAATTACATGGGTGTGTGATCAGGCCGTGTGTCCCCTTGCATGTTAGAATTGTAATTCAGTAAGCCAGTAGTAAACACACGGGCAGAGACACGACCGTGTGTCTCAGCCGTGTGAGACGGCCACGGACATGGGTGTGTGCCCAGGCCGTGTGAAGTCTGCACCTTGAAATTGGAATTTAAATCGCCACACGGTTGAAGCACACGGGCGTGTGACAGGCCGTATGGAATAAGTCAGTGTCGACCACGGGTACAGCACATGGGCTTGTGGCTGACCGTGTGATGCAAGTCAGTGTCGACCACGGGTACAAAGCACGGACATGTGAAATACCACACGGGCGTGTCCCATTTCTCACACCGACGTGTGGCCCTGTTTCATGTCGAAATTTTCTAAGTGCTTGGAGGTTTCTGGTAGGGTTCCGACATATTTTGAGTTTATGTATAGGGCCTCGTAGGCCCATTATAAGGATGTTAGATATGTGAATGGAAAGCTTAAATTGGAATGAAATTTGATAGTCCAAAGTTGTATGTACAAGTGATATAAGTCCGGTAACGCCTCATACCCAATTCTGGCGTAAAATGCAGGTAAGGTGTTACACTTGAAATCCACTATCATAACTATGAAGAATATCTTCCGATCTTCAGTTGTTTTTCCTTAATCCTTTGTTGAATAGATACGTTGTGGATTTATACCTAGGACTCAAAAGTTGAAAAGTCAATATCTTCTTTGTTGTCTCCCTTCTACCTCTATTTAGGAATCAAGTGACAACCATGAAAGACGAATGAGTAAAGCACAAAACATTTTTATTATACTTTTTGTTTTTGAAAATGAATACGAACATGTTTCATTTCAGATCATGAACCTCAAAAAGACCCTTAACGAGCCACACATTCTTTAGAATCATCATTGGTCTCGTTCTAACTTCTTTATTTGAAACTACTTTTCTTACTTGATAGAGTTCTTTGACTCAATCATCTATTTTGGCATTTGCCTCCAGATAAATCATGATGAGTTTATGTAACAACCCGATTTAGAGGCTAGTAGGAATAGTGATCTCGGGATCACTAATTTGATATTAGAGAAATTTATTTTCATGTTATATTATGAGTTAGAGCATGATAATATATGTGCATGAAAATTTTAGTACTTTAATTTTAACGATTTCATGATTAATCGCGAAAAAAGACTAAATTGCATAAAGTGCGAAAGTTTCATTCTATAAGCTAAAGGTACCAAATAGCCATAGATTGACAATTAGAGGTCTTTAAAAGACAACTAGACTCCCAATATTTGTTTGGCCGGCCATAGACTAGCATAGGAGACAAATTTGTCAATGTTGGTGATAGTAGGTGGACTAATTTGACTAGTATTAATAAAATAAGAAGAGAAAAGATATCATCTTGTTCTCTTTCACTCTTCCACCAAAAATTTGCAGCAAATAGAATGTAGAAAGCTTCAAAATTTTAGCACACTCATCTCTTCACAAGTAAGTGTTTTAGTGATATTTTCTTTAAAATAGTTGTACTTTTGGGACCCCTAAAGCTTAAACTTTCAAATGAGGGGACTATTGTGCAATATGGTAAAAAGTTTAGAGTTTTTCCATGAGAGCTATCTTAGTTATTTGCTGCATTTTTATGGAAGAAATTGAGTCTTAGTTGTTAGATGAACAACTTTTGTGAAAGGTGTTGTCTTGAAAACACCTAATTGGACTTAGATGAAAAGGTTACAAATTTGTAGTAATTATGTGAAATGTTGAGTTTTGATAATAGCTATAAGAGTATTAAATGTTCACCTAGGCTTGTTGAAGGTAAAAATGTGATTAGAATTAATTTTCAGGCCTAGGGGCAAAATGGTCATTTTGCCAAAGTCTAAGGCAAAATAGTAATTTTGCCTAAACATGATTGTGAAGTGCTTTCATTAATGTGGTGATTAAAATGAGCTAAATTAGCTATAATAGAGCAAGAAGAACCGAGAATCTGCCTCAATCGGGGAAAGAACAAAGTCTTGGACTAAATCGACGAGTTCGCTCATTTTGGAATCGAGGTAAGTTTGTATCATATTGATGCATGATGCTCTACTAATTTGAGTAGTTAATGTTGAATGAGATGTTGAGGTCCTAGTGGACTGTATTTAATATGAAATTGCTGTCGTCGAGATATGAAATAGATAAGGGCCCGTATAAGACCATGTCCGGGACATGGCCTCGGCACCGAGTTGAGATCCTGTATAAGACCATATCTGGGATATGGCTTCGGTAATGAATATGAGAATCGTATAAGACCGTATCTGGGATATGACATCGATACTTGATGTGAAACCCCATATAAGACCATATCCGGTATATGACATTGGCATTTAGAAGTGACTCCATATAAGACCACCTCTGGGATGTGGCTTTGGCTTCGTACCCACTTGAATGACGATTAAAATGCGTCTTTGACTATCCCTAGTGATTAATGGGATAAGTAAATAAGTTTAGAAGTAGAAATGAAAATTGTACTAAAGTTATGTGAATGAGTGAATACAAGTACTCGTGAATGAGTCACGAGGAAACGATTACGATGTGTAGCACGGTATGTGCTAAATAAGGGCAATTGTAAGTAAGTATGGCAAGGAGCTTATGACTTGTGTATGGTTAGTTAATGCCATGGATGGATTATATCATGAGCTTATTGTTGCTATTTATTTCCATGCAAACTTACTAAGCTTCATGCTTACCCCTTTCATTACCCTTCTTCCTTGTAGTATTGCCAAGATAACTCAAGGATCGTGGACGTAGGAGTTCGAAAATCACACTATCAACATCACTTTGGTATAACAATTTAGACTTATTTTGAGTATGGCATGTATAGGACTTGGGTATTTTGTTAAGTTGTAATTGTTAGTCAAAGTGTTGGCAATGTAAGTTATAAAAGTCATTTTTTTTTTGTAAATGGCCTTATAAGTTAGGCAAATACTTGGCAAGTTTTATTGCTTAATGAAGATGAATTTCATGAAGTATATATCCTTTTATATATCTTGATTCTTGAGCTCCTAGAAATACCTTTTGATTATCTTTTATGTTGGAATGAGTTCTTAGATGTGCCTTTGGGATAGGAGTTGTGTTGTTTTTGAATTGGAATATGTATGTGTGTAACGAAGGTAGCAAGGGCTTGGTATATAGCCTGCTAATTGTCCACATGGGTGGACACACGGGCGTGTCTAGGCAGAGTGTGGGAGGCACCTGCTAGCACATGGGCGTATGCCAGTGCCGTGTGAAGTCTGCACCTTGTACTTGGGATTTAAATCGCCACACAATTTGAAGCACACCAGACGTGTGTATAGGCCGTGTGGATAAGTCAGAATGACAAGGTTTGGCACACAGACCAGGGCCACAGGCGTGTCAAGGCCGTGTGAAATTAGTCAGTGTCGACCATGGGTGAAAGACACAGGCACGTCTTAGGGGCACACGGGCATGTCCCTAGTTCAACACGGGCGTGTGGCCCCTATTTTGATGAAAAGCCTTCCAAGTTCGTAAAAGTCCCCGGTTTAATCCCGAAACCTCTCGGAGGCATGTTTAGGGCCACGTAGGCCGAGAATGAGCAAGAAATGGGTTTGAACGAAATTTTATAACCCTATTCAAGATGTTTAAGTAAGATTAGTTAGGTAATGCCTCAAACCCTATTCCGGCTTGCATAAGGGTAAGGGGTGTTACAATTTATTTTTAAGGTTTTTGGTCACAATATCATTCACAACATCCTTGCTATCTTTATCTAGAGCTATGCAAACTAGCAAAATAAGAGAAGGGAACGAAAATATGTTGTAAAACTAGAAAGTAACTTATGCTATGTTTGGTTAATGGTTACTAGTGTAATAACATTAAGAAAAAATTTACAAATAACCAATAACTAAAACATGTAAAAATATATTACTTTAATCAAATGTGACATTAGAGTTTAAATGAAAAATCAAAGGAGAGGTGAATATAAATAAGAAAGAGCAGGCAAATGAAAGATCACCGAGAGGATCAAACAACCATAAAAAATTTCACAGATTCATGTTAAGAAAACTTATGAAAAAACTTCTAGTAAGAAAAGCAATACGTCATAAACTAAGAAATAATTTATATAAAAATAAAATGTCTGCATCTACACTCAAAATATGATGATGTTCACCATCATTTCAAAAGATGGTGCCACCCATCCCTTTTTATTATTTTATCACGACCTTTTTAATTCTTTAATAAGAAACTAATAAATTCTTTGTACCAAAAAAAAAATAATAAATTCTGATTTCAAATGCATGCTATAAAGAAAAATTAGCCTCTCAGTGTTTTTTTTTCTTTTCTTTTTTTGGGTGAAAAGCCTTTCAGTTTTAATAACAAATAGGAATTACTTTTCTATAGCGTGTTTTATTTTTACTTTTTTTTTGGGTAAATAGGGATGTTTGAAAGGGTGAGGCGGGTTTTGCCATATCCAAAAGGATCAAAGCCTGCCAACAAATTAAAAAAAGAAAATCATAAAAACATGTTTTTGCCAGCTCATCCTGCAAACATACATAATTTTGCTCTCAATAAACTCACTCCCTCTACCACCACCCATCAAAAAATAATAATAAAAGCATTCAAATTTTGGGATAAAGAACAAACAATTCACAGGCAGTTTTTTTGTGTTGTCCGTAGATCAAATTTATCCGTCTTTCAAAAGTTTTGGATTAACCAAAAAGTACCACCATACGTAATTCATCATCCTGTGAATTCAAATATTTATAGATTTATTTATTTTTAAAAGGAATATTTAAATTTGATATATGATAATACTATTCACATTTGATTTATAAAAATTATTTTTATATATCTTATTTGAATATTATTGATTTTACTTTTAAAAAGCTTAATTGTTTAATTTTTTTGATTTTAGATTTAATTATTTAACAAATTCAGGTAGTATTTGATGGATAATATTAATTGATCCGTTTCGTATATTCTATTTTAATATTCAAATAAATTCAGATTTTAAAATAAATATATGCATTAGTATACCTGAAACAAAGGAAAAAAAAAATGGAAGGGAAAAATTCAGTTAAATTGATGGCATGGGGGAAGAAATTTGGATTGAACAAAAAATTAAAACAAATACAGAATTGAGTTAAATGTTGATCCAACACATTTATGAACAGATATTTGGACACGCTGAAGCATAAGAAATCACACGCTCCCTCTCTATTTAAAAGAAAAACAAACAGTCTGTGATGCGTGAAAGCGAGTTCCGAACCATTTCCAAACGCACATTTGATTGCGTCTAAAATTGTCCCACATAATTGTTCCCTTCATAAAGTTTGGAAAATGACTACGTTTTACGTCCAGTCCCACCCGTTTCCCCCATCCCCTCGTTTATAATCCCCAAAGAGGGAAAAATTAAAAATAAAATTGAAAAATTAAAATTAAAATGAGCCAAACATAGCTCATCGGGAACGCAGCATTTACATTACTGCTACTACTACCACTAGATTTTGAAAAACCTCTACCTTTTTTTAGATTTTATTTTTTTGAGCTTTTTTTAATTTTTTCCCCAATTTGTTTGGGGCAATGGGGGAGCACAAGAGTAGCAGCAATAATCGGTGGAACTGGGAGGTGAGTGGCTTCGAGCCACGGCGGACGTCGCCGTCGTCTCCGGAGGACCTACCTAGGGCCACTGTTGCGCCGTTGATGCGACGGTACTCGATCTCGGCTGCCTCCTCGTTGGCATCACCGTTTCCTTTGGAATTTTCTAAGCAGGCTTTGGCTTCTAAGGTGCTCCGATTGAAGGATAAAGTTAAGGTAACGGTGTGAATCGGCTTCGGATTGTGAAAGCTTTCGAGTGATTAGTGTTTTAGCTGGTAACTTGTTCCGATGAAGTTGAAGAAGTCGCTTTAGTCTATCAATGTGATTTTAACTAAGCTCCTTTTTTCGGAATTAACATGCAGTGTTTTTGAGTAGTTTGTTTTAAATCTATAAATTTTAACAAATACAACTAGAATATGCTTTTTTAATGTCATTTTCTGGAAGATTAGGTTTGCTGGGAAATTGATCCAAATTTAATGGAGGAGCTTCAAGCTGTATAAAAAAATTTTATTGGCGAATTAGAATTTGGATTTGATGAATCACAACTTAGTCATCAGTTTGTAGTGTCAGATTCTGATGAACCACAACTTGGTCATCAGTTTCTGGAATGTGAATTGCTGTTCATGCAGAAAACTCAGTTAGTTGAGAATGTTTAATACTGGTCGCATTCTTGCTACACAAGCTTCGGATCCTTCTTGATGATCCAAATTCTGCTGGTTTCAACTGTTGTAAGATTGTGCATTGTGTCAAATGTCGATTGGGATGCCTGTTTTTATGATATTTGAGTGGATTTTGTTGCCCAATGTTTGGATGAAAAGAAAAAGTTTTCCCCACCTATCCTTTATGGCATTTTTATGATAGTTCTGTGGAAAACTTGTAATTGTGACAATGAATCTTTGACATAATGCATGTGCTGATCTTGAGGGACAACAACACGAGCCATTACTAAACAGTGGCTTGAGAATAGGAAATGAAACAGCTGGCTGACAATTCAAAAGTCAATTAATCTAATGTTAATATACTCCAAGGTCCGGCTTATTTTTCTTGGGAAGCCAGTAAGGGATCTGTGCTCTGGTTTTCCGATGTGATACTTGTCTTTGATTCTATTAATAAATGAGCTTCTTTATTATTACCTAAGTTTTGTTGTATCTCCTTGGTCTGAAAAGATAGCATATGGATTAGGTGATTGCTTGGGTTGAAGTTGATCACGAAATTTTGAGTGAATAATTTTGACTCTTTTCATATGCATTCAAGCTTAATGTAAGAACAGTTTTGGAAATCCTTAATTTCTCTGGTATTTTCTGAAGTCTGAAATAATGATTGGTAACATATGATGTCTTCGATGTTAGAAGCTTTTTTGGGGTGGGGCTAAAGCAAAAATTGTTTTGGCTCACTATAGTAATTTAGTATGCATTCCGGGTTTTATCATTGTAGTGTCTTGTGTTTGATGCATTTTTTTATTAAATTAATTTGGCAGCTTGCAAAAGAAGACTACTTGGAGTTGCGACAGGAAGCTAATGATCTGCAGGAATATTCAAATGCTAAACTCGATCGAGTTACACGTTACCTAGGTGTTCTTGCAGATAAAACTCGTAAACTAGGTAATATATAAAGGTTTAGTGGCAGTTTGTTTGGGTTACGTTCATGAATTCCTTATGCTTCAGCTATTTTAGTGCTTGGTTTGCATGTCTAATGGTATATTCCAAAGATTCTTCTCCGGGGTTTGGTTTATTTGTAATCACCTTGTAATTTTTAGAAGAAACATTGTGCTATCTTTTCCTGTTGCCTATGATTTTGTGCTCATGAGATGAATTTTGAGATAAAAATTTAAAGAAAAAAGTTAAAAGTGCTTTATGTTGACCCCTTGTCCAAAAAGAACAAAGGGGATCCAAAAATGCTTTTAAATGAAGCACTAAGAAGAAATAAGGAGAGCAAAAGAAATTAGTTGTTTGGTTAAAAACAGTAAAAAGGATAAAGAAGATAAGTTCTTTATTTCCTTTATGCATGTTGCAGGAGTTGTGTCACCCTTGTTTTAATGCCCTTTATTGGAAGTTTGCTGCTGAAGCATGGAAATATAACCACTAGGGAAGCTAAAATGTTGTAACGTCATAAATGTTTGGTAATATGGATATGGTAATCAACCAAAGCATAATGAGGGTCTTCAGTTTATCCACAATTTTATGCATTTGATGGTGAATGGTGTGATTTTGTTTTGTTAGGTTTGTCTTCAATATTTTTAGTTCGATAAGATCATTCAAGAATTTGTATTCTATTTGACAATAAAAGAAAGGGGGGAAAGCAAAGTAAAGGGCATCATATCTTAAAAATATAAATTACTGCAAATTGATAAAATACCTGTATACTCCAAATGGTTACACTATTGCCCCTTCATTTCAAGATTTTGTTGTTGCTGCGTTCTATTACTTCTATTGATGGTTATAAATTGTCTCTAAATATAAATGGCAGATCAATTTGCCCTTGAAAGTGAGGCTAGAATATCTCCGTTGGTCAATGAGAAGAAAAGGTTGTTTAATGACTTATTGACAGCCAAAGGTACTTTCCAACTTTGTGCTTTCTGAATGATCTCTCCCTCCCTTTATTTTCAGATATTTACTAGCATGTATTATTTCTATCTGTTTTTCATGTCATGATGATAGTACTTTTCTTTGAGAAATGAGATTCTTTTTTCAGGAAACATAAAGTTATTTTGTCGGACAAGACCACTTTTTGAAGATGAAGGTCATTCAATTGTTGAATTTCCTGATGAGTGTACTATTCGTATAAATACTGGTGATGATACAATTGCCAACCCCAAAAAAGATTTTGAATTTGACAGGGTTTATGGGCCTCATGTTGGACAAGGTTGGTAGGGTTTTTTTTATTAATTTAAGAAAGAAGGCATTGACCAGAATTTGTGACCGTCAAAATATCTAATTTACTTTTTTATTGCTGGTAGTGGTTATACATGTTGGTTAAAACAAGAGTATAATGACATATGTTTCTCTGTAGCTGAGCTGTTCAGTGATGTTCAACCATTTGTGCAATCAGCCTTGGATGGATATAATATTTCCATATTTGCTTACGGACAAACTCGGTCAGGAAAGACACACACCATGGTTGTTTCCCTCTATTTCTCTCTCTACATGTGTGTCATATGTGCATGTGCTCTTGCGCTATGTCTGTGTATCTATTTATAAGATTAAAACTAGAATTGCTATGCATTTACTTGGGATAGATTGGCGAATTACCATCTTATTAGATAATCTCTCTCTCTCTCTTATTATTTTTAATTTTTATTCTTTTAAATATGTTTGATACATTAGTTTGATGGTTAAGATATTCATGTTTGCCACTAGTGGCTCTCACTTCCTCCAATGGAGCATCTTGTATCACTATTTGTGCCTTTTTAGGCCTCTTAAATCTGTCAACTGCTTCTACTTCTTTCAATTTTTCTTGTATTGGGACTTTGCTGCATTTGGCTTGTCTGTCTGTATAATTAGAATGACTAGTGATTACTTTAGACGGTTTGATGATTCATCATTGATATGATATGTCTTTAATTATTGTAGTCTGTATTATGCCTTTTTAGGCCTCTCAAATATATCAATTGCTTCTACTTTTCAATTTTCTTATATCGAGATTTTGCTGCATTTGGCTTATTTCTTTGTATATAGAATGACTAGTGATTACTTTTGACGGATGGATGATTCACAATTATTTATATGATAACCTTGTATCCTTTTTTTAATCTGTATTGCTATTTTTTTTTCTTTCAAACTAAATGATTCCTGACAAGAGTTATTCACCTTTATTAGAGAAGCACCTTATTAAATGGGAATTTTATGTCTATTCATGGCCTTTCATATGCTAATATTGGCCTTGTTTTGGCTTTATTTATCTCAGGAGGGATCTAACCATGATCGTGGCTTATATGCTCGTTGTTTTGAGGAGCTGTTTGATTTAGCCAACTCAGATTTAACTTCAACATCAAAATTCAATTTCTCAGTCACAGCCTTTGATCTCTATAATGAACAGGTTTTTTAACTGTTCTCCCTGTATTCTCACATTTCTAGTGGTTGTCTCGATATCTCATTTTTGGTTTATATTGTCGAATGATCATTTCAACATGGTAATGCGGAAGTGTACTAATGCTGAGCCCTTTAATGTTCTTGCAGATAAGGGATTTGCTCTCAGAATCAGGGAGTACTTTACCTAAGATATGTTTGGAGTTACCGGAATCTTCTGTAGAACTTGTGCAGGACAAAGTTGATAACCCAATGGACTTCTCTAAAGTCCTGAAAGCAGCATTTCAAAGCCGCGAAAGTGACACATCAAAGTTCAATGTTTCTCATTTGTATGACTTTAATCCTGTACTTTCTGCCTCTCTTTTGTCATTAAATGCATGAGCATGCTATTAAATAAAGTTAATTCTAAGAAAATTATATTTCTTTGTTTCTCAGCTGCCTAATCCTCTATTAGTGATACTTCAAAATGTATATTTTATGTTCAGTTGACCTGCAGTATCTAATTATTTGCACAAGATGTCTTTTGAAGCAATAAAATTTTATGTTGTATTTGTAATCAGAGTTTTGAGATTGTTTAGTTGATGCCAATGTTTAGGTTGAGATAGTGAAATTCAATTTGATTCTTCTATTTGTTACTTCATTTACATTGTATTTTATGGTTTTCTTACTGTGTGTCATTCTGTATTTGTTTGGGTGAATTTCTTTTGTTACTTTTCTTCAGGATCATCATGGTGCACATATATTATAGTAATGTGATCAGTGGAGAAAACTCATACAGCAAGCTTTCTCTGATTGACTTGGCTGGAAGTGATGGTCAAATTTTAGAAGAAGATAGCGGCGAGCGTGTGACGGACTTACTTCATGTCATGAAATCACTTTCAGCGTATGTCATCTTTACTATTATTTTTCCTTTTATTGTTATAATATTTTCTGCTTGCTTACCAAGCTCGGAGAGCTGCATATATGGAAGTTACCTCAGTGGACTGCCATCTTTTTTTTTTGAGAAGCTACTGGACTTAGTATATTCAATGCATTCACGCTAATTGTTACTAAGACCTTTACCCTGACAAAAATTGACCATCTTTTTTCCTTCTGTGTCCTCAGTTGACAATATTATTACTATAACAAAGGGTGTTGTTATAGGCTTAGAAATTACTGTCCTTTTACTTTGGTTTGTGGAAAATTTTCTGGACATTCTGAAATAGAAAAAGAAGATAGAATAGCTACTTAGGGATGTAAAAGGTGCTTGTATACATTGTGGGTGTCTTTTTCCACTACAACCATTGCCTGTCATAACAAGAACTTCCGACCTTTTCTCTTTTGTGCAAATGAAAATGCTTGTATTTGAAAATAAAAATATTAGTATTTATTTGTAAGGCTTGCTTTCTCTTTTATGTGGACTTGTGGCATATTTCTGATTTCACTCTCACCATTTAGCCCTTTTGTTACCTTTTGTGTTGCATGTGTAGGTTGGGAGATGTTTTGTCTTCTCTGACTTCAAAGAAGGATAATATTCCTTATGAAAATTCAATGCTTACCAATATTCTTGCAGACTCGCTAGGTATCCTCCTGCTTCTTATATATTTAAAATTTACTGACATTTCAGGGTGCTTGGAATAGAACTGAAAAACTGGATTGCTTGTAATGCTTTTGTCTTCGTCTTTTTTTTTTTTTTTTGCATACATATTTGTGACATCAAAATAATTTGATGGGAAAATGGGCCTGCCTATGGTGGTAGGTATGCTGAAAGGGGAATTTGTTGGTTTCATTGTGTTTTTTGTTAGTTGAGGTCTCTTTCTGCTGTAATAGTTAACTGTCTCTTGCACCTTGACTGCAAAAAGGTGAAATTTAGAAGATAAGAACTAAGGGAAGGTTACTGATGATAGATCTTCTCAAGGGAACAAAAATACATACTAATCTTCTCTACCTATCAAATATAAAGGTTTGCAGTTATTTACAATAGCTGCTTGTTTTGCCTTTATACCATTTGATTGTTATCGATTACGTTCATCGGCATGCTTTCAGAATCCTTGGCTTTCTTCTTTTCAAACCTACTGCAAAATTTGGTGCATAGCTTTTTAAAAAGATTTATGTTTCATATCTTTATCATGGAAAGTTATTTTCCCTTATTTTAGTACCATCTGCATACTTAATTCAAGCATCCTTGATGCTATAATATTTATTTTTTAAATGAAGAAGCATCCTTAATATAGTTGATCTAGTAACATTCAGGAAAATCTAGTGAGTGGTCTAAGAATAGCTTAGTGGTCTTATTGATGCAACTATCTTGCATGATACATCATATGTCTTGCCTTTTGTTCTCCTTTTCTCCTAAAAGTGTTGATACCTCCCTATAACTTATTTAACATTCTGAACCAAGTTGTTATTGTAAATCCAATATTCTTGTTTCTGCAGGGGGAAACTCAAAAAGTTTAATGATTGTTAACATCTGTCCAAATGCTGCAAATCTATCTGAGACATTGGCATCTCTCAATTTCGCTGCACGAGCTCGAAATTCTGTGCTAAGCCTTGGAAATAGGGATACTATTAAGAAATGGAGAGATGTTGTAAGTCACTGATATTAATTTCTGAATTCAGAGTTAGATTTTAACTCCTTTTATTGTTTTGTTATTTAATAAACTAGTATCCCACATAATCATGTCAGTAAATTTATTTGAAGGAAGAAGTTTTAGCTACTTAGCAGTTAATATGCATGTTTGAAGGCCCACAAAGGGAGAGCTGATTCTAAAGCCAGAAGCAATATTAGGGTGAGATAAAAGACTTATAAACCTAGTAGTAGTGAAACACAGTTGAATTGAAGCCTAGAATCGACTTGGTGTCACATTGGCATTTTTTTCCTCAGAAATAAACATAATTACTTGCTGTAGTCCATAAAAATGTGCTGGTATGTGCATTTTGCATTTTTCAGTTCTTTTGCTTGTAATACATTGAATTGTTGATCATGGCTTAATTATTGGAATCTGCATCTTTATATCTTGCTATAATTTTTCTAGGCCAATGATGCACGCAAGGAGCTCTATGAGAAGGAAAAGGAAATTCAAGATCTGAAACAAGAGGTTTTGGGACTAAAACAAGAACTTAAAGGGGCAAATGATCAGTGTGTCCTACTATTCAATGAAGTTCAGAAGGCGTGGAAAGTTTCTTTTACTCTGCATTCAGACCTAAAGGTTTTGTAATTTTTTATTTTGGTTCTCTGTTTTTGCTGGGAGTTAAATCTTACTTAACTGGCTTACAGGAATTTGACATTTACCAGCTAGATCTTGATTTTTGCTACACATACACATAATTTACAATTTTACATCCTTGGTGCGGTGTTTGTTTTTGTTTGTGGTGATGCCAGCCACCCTCTCTCCTTTCCACCTGTCTTTGGATTTTCAACTATCTGGTGTTTCTTTTACTGTTTAGATCACCATGCGACTGTCTTACGGGCATTCCATACTATCGCTATGGTAGACTGCTTTACTTTTATGATAATTACAGAATGGTTTAGATGGTATGGAGTCTTGGTTCTTCAATATCTAGCCACATTCAAATGAGAATTGCTTTTGTCTTTAGGGGTATTTTGTAAGGTTCAAGTAATAAAGTAGTTGATGCTTTTGTCTTTAAGGGTATTTGCCTTATAGGTTCAGCATTTGGATTTTGTTTTATGCACGTCAAGTTTATGCTATCAAATTTCTTTTATCTTTGGCATGCATCTTCTGAACTATCACTTATTAATCCAAAATGCAGTCTGAAAATATTATGCTTGAGGACAAGCATAAGATAGAGAAGGAACAGAATGCACAGCTCAGAAATCAAGTTGCTCAATTGCTACAGTCGGAACAAGAGCAAAAACTGCAAATGCAACAATATGATTCGACGATTCAAACATTGCAGGTTGGTTTTAGATCAAAATTCATCATTTCGCATGCCTTTTTATGTTCATATGCATGCATGCATGCATATACTTATATTGAAAGAAAAATAAGAGAGGAATACTTAGAATGATAAAGGTGGTTTGAACTTATCATTAAGGAATCTGTACATCCATAGTTCTGTTCTCAAGATCAAGAGATTTCATGTCTATATGGTTGGTTGCTTGGTAAGATGACCTTCTATGATGTAGGCAAAAGTAAAAAGTCTTGAATCGCAACTCAATGAAACCATTCGTTCTGGTGAAGCTAAGTCCGTTAGCTCAGAAAAGGGGTCTGGAGTTTCAGCAATATCAAAAACAGCAGTGGATGGTATGGATTCTTCAGCTGTGACTAAGAAACTTGAGGAGGAACTCAAGAAACGTGATGCTCTGATAGAGGTCTGCTGAACTTGCAACTACAATCTATTCTTTTTATTCTTTTTGTTGTTAATTAATGACAGTAGTACTACTGCTAAAGGATGTATTACTTCATAATTTACAATCATAATCTGTTGAAGTTTTGGTATCAATATTATCTTTGTGCTGCATGTATAGTTACGATATAAGAGGCTGTTGCTTGTTTTTTAATTCTAGAATCCTGTGTAAAATAACTGTACTCCTTCTGCCTACTTGATTATTCTACCATATAAATCTATCTATTAATTAAGAAAACTTATCACATTTTATTACTTATCATCATTTTCTAATTTAATGCACCTTATCTTTTGTAATTCTGCTGTAATATTGTAATATTATTGGGGTGTAGACTAGGAATGTTGTGAAGTGTCAATTGACTTTTTTAAAAAAGGTCAATTTAGTGGGACCAATGAGAATGTAAATGTGGAAAAATGGAGTGGGAGAAGACTACTTTATTTGAGATAACTTGTAGTTGTTCTGAAAAGAGTACTGATCCTTTAGCTGACAAGGCCATAGTGCAATAATTTTCACAGTTGGGAGCATCTATGCAAAAAAGTGGTTGGGTTAGGTTAATATGGTTTAGAGTATCTGTTATTCCTTTGTAACTTTTACTGGTAAAAAAATGTTTCGAGTTTATGTAGAATAAGCTGAATTAGTTACTCCACTAAGGGGAGATAATAGAGTTTCTGATTGCGTAAAAATTAGTAATGGTAGAAAGATCAATTGGTCTTCAATCCAAACAACCCAGTCAAATATGATGCCTGCTTGGATTATTGATTGGGAACTATATCATTCCTTGAAGAGCTGTCTGATGGTGGCTCTGGAAAAATATCTCTGAACTCCGGTGGCTAGCTTTTCAAAGTTGTTTCTCTTATTTGCTCTTGAAATGCTTTTTCCAGTCACTTAAATGATAGACTAGACTTTCTCCCTATAGTTTAGTTTTGTTCTTACATGAATTTTATTGCAAATACAGAGGTTGCATGAAGAAAATGAGAAATTATTTGATAGATTGACTGAGAAAGCATCTACGGGTGGATCACCACAGGTAATCTTTTTATTTTAATTTCCTATGTATCAAATCAGCATGATTTTATTACTTTTCTGTCTGTCTCAAATTAGCATCAATAATTAGCCTTGTTGTAACTTGTGTGGACTTTTTCGCCATCATTCTTTTGTTATAAGCTTAGATGCTACTTTAGGTTTTCTGTTTGTAAAATCTTTAATGATTTTGGGCTAAAATGCTGTTAATGCAGGTGCCAAGCCCATTTTCAAAAGGAACAGCAAATACTCAGCCTCAAGACCCTAGGAGGTGCTACTTCATTTTTGCAGTAGTTTCAATTGCATATTTTTTCAGACTACCTTCATGGCTGGTTGTTGAACTTCTTTTGTAATTGTCTTTAAACAGGAATGATCGACAGTCCATGGATGTCCCTTTGCAATTGGCCATGGATAAGACCGATGGTGCAGGTGCTTTGGTTAAAGCTGGTTCAGATAAGGTTAAAACCACACCTGCTGGAGAATATCTTACTGCTGCACTGAATGACTTTGATCCTGACCAATATGACAGTATTGCTGCGATTTCAGATGGAGCAAACAAGCTTTTGATGCTGGTAAGCTTTAGAACTTGTTTAATTGTTTGGTCTAAACTCTGAAGTCCAAACTATGATTTGGCGCCAAAAAGTCTTAAAACTCACTCAAAAAGGGATAAAGCTGTCCTGCAGTGTGTCATCCTTAATGATGGGGTCCCATAGAAACCAACTTTATGATTTTTTTTCTTTTGCAATGTTTTGTATATTCATGCCTCTTTTTTTCTGGATTGTTGAAAAAAAGCAATGTTACGTTCTTTTTGTTTAGATTTTTGGCAGAAAACAGGCATTTTTGTGGATCTATATCTATTAAATGATCTCCTATCATTGGAAAATGCTGGGAAGTCTTTTAATTATTTTGAAGTTCTATATCTATATCGGTTTATGTCCTAAAGCCTTGTATCCTTTTTGTCTTCTAATCATTTTGAAATGCTAGATTAATCCAATCTCAATTTTCCTATGGTTCAATGTTAGGACAACTTACTTGAACAGCCATTAAATTATGCAGATTGATTGTATTACTTGTTAACATTCTGAGATATGTTTGGTAAAATGGTGGAGATCTACAAAATTTGACAGCCATCTACAATGTTGCAGGTCCTGGCAGCTGTCATTAAAGCAGGTGCTTCTAGAGAGCATGAAATACTTGCCGAAATTAGAGATGCTGTTTTTGCTTTTATCCGAAAAATGGAACCAAAGAGAGTAATGGATACCATGCTTGTTTCCCGTGTTAGAATTTTATATATAAGGTCTTTGCTTGCTAGATCACCGGAGCTTCAGTCCATCAAGGTAACTATATACTAGATACTGGTTTTTACTCAATATCTATATATACTTTTACTGTTATGGAGATGAATGTGAATTCCATCTTTCAATTTGTAGGTTTCACCTGTTGAGTGCTTTCTAGAAAAGCCTAATTCAGGACGCAGTAGAAGTTCCAGCCGAAGTAACAGTCCTGGAAGATCTCCCGTGCGCTATGTTGATGAGCAGATCCAGGGATTTAAAGTAAATATAAAGCCAGAAAAAAAATCAAAGTTGTCTTCTGTTGTTTCAAGAATACGTGGATTTGATCAGGTATGTGCTACCATAAGTGTTTGGTTCTTTTCCTTTGCATCGGCTGGTAGAGAACTGTAGCCTGCTCCTTGATGGAAGCTTCTTATTGTTAATGGTTCTCATAAAAAAAATTACAGTAGTCATTATATGTTTCAAATTCTTTAATGCGAACAGTTATCAGGTTTAGATGTATCTTCATGTGGCATGAGAACCATCAAAGTTCTAAGTTTCTTAAATGAGTACAATTAAACGTACAGGATACCCTGAGGCAGCAGCAGGTTACTGGTGGAAAGCTAAGAGAAATACAAGAGGAGGCCAAAAGTTTTGCGGTTGGAAACAAGGCTCTTGCCGCTCTTTTTGTCCATACTCCTGCTGGTGAATTGCAGCGGCAAATTAGGTCATGGCTTGCAGAAAACTTTGAGTTTCTTTCTGTTACAGGGGATGAAGCATCTGGGGGGACCACTGGCCAGCTAGAGCTTCTTTCAACTGCTATTATGGATGGTTGGATGGCTGGGCTAGGTGCTGCACTCCCTCCTAATACGGATGCTCTTGGTCAGCTTTTATCAGAGTATGCAAAGCGGGTTTTTACTTCTCAGTTGCAGCACTTGAAGGTATGTAATATACCGTAAAGATAACTCTTTAGCCATCTTTCTGTAAGTTGTCTTTTTTAACTATTTAGTTTAGACATGAGTATGCCAAATATTGGACTAAGATTTGCTATAGATATGCATTAATTTTATACGGTGGTAGTTTCTATCTTCCCTCTGAATAATTGTTTTTTTTGGTGTAATCATTCAACCTTTACAGTTCATTGTAGACATTGCAAGCTTGTATATGCTTATGGAAAACGCTGCAATATCCCCCCCCCCCCACCCCAAAGAAAAAAAAAGGATTGAAGACCAATCGTGTGATTCAGTGTAGACATTGCTAATAACCTTTTTCTTCCCTCTGCTAGGATATTGCTGGAACCCTAGCAACAGAAGAGGCTGATGATGCTTCCCAAGTGGCAAAGTTGCGCTCAGCTCTTGAATCTGTTGATCACAAACGAAGAAAGGTGACCCATCATGTTTTTTCTTCTGCGCTTAAATATCTTATAATTAGCTTCCATGCACAGATTAGCTGTTGTTTTATCTAAAGTTAATGTTTTTAATGTAATCATAGTGTGTACCAGTTTTTCAGGGTAGCTTAATTTTAATGTCATAAATCTTGATCTAGCGAAATTCATCATTATTAGAAAGAGATCTTGAGAGTTGTAAATGCTTGATGTATCTGTCGTGACTTCTTGGATGATCTTTGTGGTTGACCTTGATTACTCCAGTCAGCATGTTCAGTTTGGTTAGTTTGCTTCATAGATCAGGACAATTTATGATCAATAAAATACTTGCATCTGGATGGTAGAATAATTTGTTACTTATTCTTTATCTTCAAATGTCCTTTTCCTGGTGTCTTAGGGTGTATGACATTGACCCTTTTATGGAAAGCTGAGAAATTCCTTTCATGTTCAATAAGAATTCAGGATTGATTTGATCTTTTTTTTCTGTAGCATTTAAATTTCAAATCTCTGGTTGCCATTGTATTATGTACTAATGTCTGCTTGCTTTTATCCCTTTGTTATCTCCTCCATATACTCAAAAGCATTATTGGTCTTGTCAGATTACAGTTTCCTAGTTAGGAATATTCAGTAGAATCCTGTAGATATTTTATATAATCCTGTAGATATTTTATACCCCTAACTTTAAGGTTTGTGTTTTAAGGGACAGCATCCCTAGAATCGATTGTTTCCTAGTTTAGAGTTTCCTAAAGTTAGGCTCACCATGTGTATAAATGTTAGTGTAATTTCTTGTGAAAGAATATAATAGAAAAGTCTATTTCTATCATGGTATCGAGGCGGATCGATTTACGGGATATTTTTTTACGTAATCTTTTCCTCCCACACAACCCTTAAGCACCTTCTTTTGTTCAAAAGAATTATGTCCGAAATTATCCAAACCAATACAAATGGGGATAGTTCGAAATCTCTATGCCACATTCACACCAAACAAGTGAGTTGCGAACATTCATGTGGCCTCTGGGTTAAATGGGAAGAATTATGATTCTACAAGGTCTATTAAAAGGAGTGCATATGGTGCACCTCTTGTAAAAATCTCGTCACACAAATGAGCAGTCTTGGAAGCTTCATGGGAAGCCACAGACAATAAAAGGAATTTTTCGACAACAGTGGACACCCAAAGGAACAAGGGTGAGCAAATATAGCACGACAGATGGATGAAGAACGAATTCGGTGTTTTTAATAAAGACGAAATTGAGAAGTTAAAGGCGTTCTTTGGGAACATTGGAAAAATCTTCTTCCACAGTACTTGCGGTTTGGCACTTTCGGTATTTCCTCTTCTCAAAATTCTAATGTCTCGGACACGATCCTGTGTGTCTTGGGTCATTGACTCAGAGCTCTGACCATATGACCCATTCCTCCCACAAATTTGTTTCATATACCCTTGTCCTAGTAATAGAAAAATTACAGATGGTGATGGTTCTATGCTAACGATGGGTAGTCGGGGTGATATTGTTATAAATAAGACCCTTACCCTTAAAATGTCCTTCATGTTCCTAAATTATTTCCCAATCTTCTCTCCATCCAAAAACTTACGAGGATTCTAATTGTAGTGTGGTTTTTATCCCAAACAATGTTTTTCGAGAATGAATCTGAAGAGGATGATTGGACATGCTAAGGAAGCAAATGGTCTATACTATCTTGAAGAATCTAGTGGAGAAGTTAGTGCTCAATTCATCAACATTATCTTTCCTATCCAAGTCTGCTTCAAGCTAATAAAGACCTAATTTGGCTCCATCACCTCCGCCTTGGTCATCCTTCGTTTCCAGCCCTTAAATTTATGTTTCCTCCTTGTTCCTAGGAATAAATGTTGATAATTTCCATTGTGATGTTTGTGAACTTGCCAAACATAAACGTACCTCCTTTCGATAAGCAATAAAAGAACATCCGCTCCTTTTAATCTTATTCATAGTGATATTTGGGGACCATCAAATATTTCAAACATCTCTGGGGCTCGGTGGTTCGTTTCCTTTATTGATGATTGTACCGTGTGTCTTGGATATTTCTATTAAAACAAAAATATGATGTCAAGTCTGTTTTCAAACCTTTTACAACTTTGATCAAAACACAATTTGAAATTTGCAATAAAAGCGGTTTAGGATGACAATGCTAAAGACTATTTCAATCACTTTCTCCTATTTTCAAGAAAAGGCATTCTCCATGAGTCCTCTTGTGTTCACACACCCCAACAAAATGGTGTTCTTGAGAGAAAGAATGGTCATCTTTTAGCTATTACTAGAGCTCTATTGTTTCAAAGCAATGTTCCTAAACAATCTTGGGGGAGGTTTTTTAGCTGCTACTTATTTGATAAATAGGTTGCCTACAAAGGTCCTTGACTCATAAAGTCCTATACAAGCTCTATCGAAATTTTTCACGATTTCCATACCTCAAATCTTCCTCCTAAAATATTTGGGTGTGTTGCCTTTGTCCATGTCCATTCTCAAAATAGGGAAAACTCGATCCACGAGCTATCAAATGTGTCTTTCTTGGTTATTCCTCTACACAAAAAGGTACAAATGCTACAATCCACCACCAAAAATATTTTGTTTGGTGATGTCACTTTTGCGAAGAAGAACACTTTTTACTCGTCCTTATCTTGAGGGAGAACTTATTCACGAAGATAAGGGTAGAGAGTTCTTTCTTCTTGATTTTCCGACTTCATCCATTTCGCCTAACTTCATTTTCCAACTCCTATTCAAAGACCAAACACTCAACCCTTACCTACCAACCACTGCTCACCTTGACCCTATGCAACTTTGAAATTGAGCTTACTACACCTAAGTCACCAAAAGGAATTGAGGACACTACTTGCCCTTACTAGTTTACTCAAGGAAGAAGGCACGGTGCAAGTTCAATCATCTTCTTGGATAAACAACCTCTTGCTCTACAACCCGAGATAACTCTGAACCTACTTTGAATACTCTGAAAATTCGGATCGGAGAGACTATGAGTTTCCTATTGCTATTAGAAAAGGAACTAGGGCTGTACAAAACATCCTTGTACTCATTCATGTCCTACAAAAATTTGTCCCATAACCACAAAACCTTCCTTACTAGCCTAAATTCAATCTCCATTCCCAAAAGCGTATCGAGGCATTAAATAATGAGAATTGGAAAAATGCCATGAATGTCGAAATGGAAGCACTTGAAAAAATAAGACATGGGATTTGGTAGAATTACCGAAAGGAAAGAAAACAGTTGGTTGTCATTGGGTGTATCTGATAAAATACAATTTAGATGGCTCTTTGGAGAGGTACAAAGCAAGATTAGTTGCTAAAGGGTACACTCAAAAGTATGGAATAGATTACCTTGAGACATTTGCCCGGTTGCAAAGATGAACACTTTGTGAGAGTGTTGTTGTCACTTCTTTGCGAGCAGGTGGAAACTACAACAGTTTGACATCAAGAATGCTTTCTTACATGGTGATCTTGAGGAGGAAGTCTATATGGATGTTCCACGGGTTTTGGTTCGAGATCTGAGACGAGCGGTTTGCAAACTAAAAAGGCTCAGACGGACTAAAACAGGTCCCAGAGCACTGGTTTGGAAGGTTTACCAAAGTGATGCTCAAGCTGGGGTATAAACAGAGTCAAGGAGATCACACTCTGTTTGTAAGGCACTTATCTTCAGGGGGGATGACTGCTTTGTTAGTCTATGTAGATGACATTATAGTGACAGGTGGTGATTTGGAAGAAATGGAAAACTTGAAGAAATGCCTAGTAAAAGAATTTGAGGTCAAAGAGCTTGGTAAACTAAAATATTTCCTTGGTATTGAAGTGGCACACTCTCGGGAAGGAATCTTTATATCTCAGCAAAAATACATAATTGATTTGTTGATGAGAGGCGGGCAAGTTGGGATGCAAACCAGCAGAGACACCTATAGAAGTGAACCACAAACTTGGAGATGCACTAGAAGATGCATGAGTTGATAAAGGTTCATATCAAAGACTCGTAGGGAAGCTCATTTACTTGTCACATACTATACTGGATATTGCCTATGCAGATTGGTGTTGTAAGTCGGTTCATGCACAATCCTAAAGAATCACATCTTAGAGTGTCTACAGATTCTCTGATGACTTAAAAGGTACTCGAGCAAAGGAATCCTATTTAAGAAAGGGAGAATTTAACCCTTGAAGCCTATCTTGATGCAGATTATGCGGGATCTATGGTTGATAGAAGATCAACCTCGGGCTATGCACATTTACGGGAGGCAACCTTGTAACTTGGAAGTAAAAAGAAAGTTGTGGCTAGATCTAGTGCAGAAGCAAAATTTAGAGCGATGGCTCTTGGAATTTGTGAATTACTATGGCTGAAAATTATTTTGGAGGATTTGAAGATCAAGTGGGAAGGTCCAATGAAGCTGTATTGTGATAATAAGTCTGCTATCAATATTGCACATAATCCAGTGCAACATGATCGTACAAAACACATTGAGGTTGACAGACATTTCATCAAGGAGAAACTTGACAGTGGCCTAATTTGCACTCCATATGTGTCCACTGATGGTCAACTGGCAGATATCTTAACCAAAGGATTATTTGGGAAGACCTTTCAGAAGCTAGTAAGCAAGCTGAGAATGGATGATATCCACTTCCCAGCTTGAGGGGGAGTGTCAGATTACAGTTTCCTAGTTAGGAATATTCAGTAGAATCCTGTAGATATTTTATATAATCCTGTAGATATTTTATACCCCTAACTTTAAGGCTGTGTTTTAAGGGACAGCATCCCTAGAATCAGTTGTTTCCTAGTTTAGAGTTTCCTAAAGTTAGGCTCACCATGTGTATAAATGTTAGTGTAATTTCTTGTGAAAGAATATAATAGAAAAAGTCTATTTCTATCAGGTCTTTTAGCTGAATTTTGCATGAAGACATTATTAGCTGGAACACGCTAATATTTTGTATGTCAGAAGTTATATATGCTGACAGATTAGAATGATAACTTTTTGTGATTAGATTTTGCAACAAATGAGAAATGATGCTGCGTTGCTAACATTGGAGAATGGTAGTTCACCCATTCAGAACCCTTCTACTGCAGCTGAAGATGCCCGTTTAGCTTCTCTGATTTCTCTCGATGGCATCTTGAAGCAAGTCAAGGTGTTTAGCTCTTCTCCAAATTGCTGTTTTCTTCTATTCGATGATTCTCAGTAGAGTACTAAAAAAATTTATGTTGTTCCTATGTGTTGAGCAGGATATAACAAGGCAATCTTCTGTAAGTAGCATGGGTAGAAGTAAGAAGAAAGCAATGCTAGCATCACTAGATGAGCTGGGGGAACGGATGCCCTCCCTTCTTGACATCGATCATCCATGCGCTCAGAGGCAAATTGCCAATGCTCGGCACCTGGTTGAGGTATGGGAGTCTTTTTAGTATTTTTAGTGCTGCAAAATTTCTTATACATGTGCTTCCAACTTGGTCATTAAATGAATTATCCAAACTAGTTTGTAACTATGTTTCTGTAGCTTTTCAATATATTTATGTGGATGGTCAGGGCCAGGTATGGAGATGCCTGTGCCACAGTTTATTATCCCTGAAATGTCTGAATCCTGTGTTTTCCTAAAGCTTAAACTGTTCCATACCAAAACAAATTCTTCTGAATGAGACATGTGGTTTGTGTATTTGGTGCATAATGAGAACTCTTCAAACCTGTACTTTATGGTTATAGGGTTGTTGGTAACAAAATTGCCCAAACAACATGAACAAAGTAGACTACCAAGTGCTCTAGAAGGAACAATGATTTCATTGTCGCATCACTTTATCTGCCCTTTTGACAATTGAATGAAAAAGTGCTGCACTACATCTTATATTTTATTGAGGTTAGCATTTATAGTGCTTCATTTGTTTTTCTCTCCCCTCTTTAATCTGCTATGTACTTCTGAAGTCGGTTCGTGAAGAGGATGATCCGGCACCAGAGATACACCATGCTCAAAGGCCATCTGCGGAATTGGGATCTGGTAATGATACAGATGTTGCACAATGGAATGTATTACAATTCAACACAGGCTCAACAACCCCATTTATCATCAAGTGTGGAGCAAATTCCAATTCCGAACTGGTTATCAAAGCAGATGCAAAGGTTCAGGAACCCAAGGGTGGTGAAATTGTGAGGGTTGTTCCTAGACCCTCTGTTTTAGAAAATATGAGCTTGGATGAAATGAAACAAATATTCTCCGAACTTCCAGAGGCTATGAGCTTACTTGCCCTAGCCAGGACTGCGGATGGCACCCGAGCTCGGTATTCCAGATTGTATAGGACATTGGCGATGAAGGTTCCATCGCTAAGGGATCTAGTGGGGGAGCTCGAAAAGGGGGGAGTGTTAAAAGATGTAAAGTCGTGAATGCAAAGGGTGTTAGTTTTATTTTTCTGATGTTGAAGTGTGTGTGTGTGTGTGTTGTGACGGATTTTACATTAGGAGGGGGTTGCGATTTGCAGGGACAAAGTGGGTGTTGTTGTAAACCTGTGATTTGACGTGCTTTATAGGGATTTGCGGAGTCAAATGTATTGGAAGGTGGTGCAACTGTTGATGCCCCTTGTATCACATCACACGTTGATAATAGTGGCAATTTTATGCAGGCATCCATAATTTTTGAGTACCGAATTTTATATTCAAAGATAATTTCCCACAGCAGCAGAATCATACAAGTTTAAGTAGAGCTCTAGGTATTTAGCTTAATTTAAGGAAGTTTTATATGTGGTAAATATTAATTATAATTGGTTAGGATAGTTTACTAGAATTTTAGTCTATAAATTCAAAATGGCATGTTTCTAGAGAATTTTAGGGATTTTTGTAATTTTTTTGCCAAGGATAATCTATTTTTATTTATAATTCGTAATTCAATTTTTATCTTAAATTTTAATTAAATCAATTAAGACTTGTTTCTCATCTTTGATTTCCAGTTCCGAAAATTCAAAGACATTTCTCTTTAGTTTCGATTTTTCTTCCAAAAAAAAATATTTCTGTTCTATCGATTCCGATTTTCTTTTAATCTTATACCTTTTTAGCCAGGCTTCAAACTTTATTTGCATCCTAAAAGTTCAATTCATGATACAATTCTTCTCTCAATTTTGATCCAATTAAATAAATTCAACAATGGGGTCATCAAAAGGAGATTTTATTTTACAATACTAAGAGCTGAATTATAATTTTAATCGAGATGCATCTTTTCAAAGGACAACCATATCCCAAAGCCGCCCCCACCCCTTTCTTTCTAAACGGCTCATTGTTTACTGGTTCACCATTTCTCATTTCTTTATCAACCCCATAGTTGTATGGGCCAAGTCTCAGTCCACTCCCAGTTCGCTGATTATCCTCTCGCATTTGCTACTAATCATCGCCTCGGCCTACAGGTATCAGCAGCCGTTTGCTGCTATTATCCCCCTCCAAAGGGCAGATTCGTACCCGTTACCCCTGCGCCATTGGAAGCATCCAACTTGCATGTGTTAAGCATGATATCTATTTCACTAGTCTGAAGTTGTAGTTAGAACAAGATATACAGACCTATTTTGGTCCCAAAAAGTTGTTTCTTTCACCCTGCCTCCCTTCACATAAAACTTTATGCTTCCTCTACTCAATTTCATAGTTGCATTTCCACGAAAAGTGAACAGCTCACTAAACTAAAACTTAGTAATCAAGTCTATAAAACAAGGGTTCCCATGATATTATTGTCACCATCAATAACTTGAAAACTATGTACGATATGTGAGGCAACGAACAAATGTATTTTCCGAAAGGAGATTTGCAGCACATACCAATCTTAAATCTGTTGAACCAAAGCTGGGAAATTTTGTAGACAGGATCTATCTTTACGGTGAAGTGTGAAGTCAGTTTCAATGCTTATAAAATACGAGTTCTCTACTACAGTTGGCTTTGATAGCCTCTTCTAGTTTCTCAGCTCGATCGAATTCAACCTTGAAGGAAACCATGGTGGTCCCATCTTTGCCTGTATCATAATCCTGTTTGATGTCCTCAGCTTCGAAAGATTGTAACTGCAGCAAAGAGGAACAAGATTACCATGTGATACATTTTGAAGGTCCCCTTTCTAGGGCAAAGACAACGAGAGTAACAAAATGTTAGAAGAATTTCAATAATGCAACTTACATACACCAAATTAATTAGTTATCACCTCTACATACCTAAAACCAAATATAAATATAAAGTCGAGAGCAAATAAAAAGAAAGCATAAAATGGGAGAGAAAATTATATAGCTTGTTTTGATCCCCTAAAGTTAAATAAGTAGTTGTTAAATAAATAGTTTAAAATTATCTTATCCCTAATTAAGAGATACTCTTCTTTTGAACCCACAGTTTAACTCGGTTGGTTCATGCAATTACCCTTAAGAGGTGGTATTCACATAATCTTGGGATCCAAATCACAGCATCTGTAATCCTTAGTTTACAACCTACTTTGTAACATGCTGGTTCCAGAAAATGATTCATTCCAGGTCACAATATGACTCAGATAAACTGAAACTACCACTTACAAATAGACATGAATAAATTGACTTGTTACTAAAGGGACATGTCGCTAGAGAAACAAGCAAGCAGTATCCAAGGATGTTACAATCGTTGTTCATACACATCCTAGTGGTGATTACCAGATGAGAAACTACAACCACACACATTCCAATGGTAGAAAACGGATGAGAAACTAAATTATACAATCACACACATTCCAATCATGCTAATCGGGGCAGAAACTAAATTACATAACCAACACATTCTGATGGCGATAAGCCAATAATCGGATGAGAAACCACATTAAGAAAAATTTATATAAAAGCATAAAAATTTTCTACTTTTTATTTGTAAACATTATATGCAAACAACTAACAGACACTAAACACTAACCATAAAATATCAAAATTTTTTTTAACAAAAAAAAAAAAAAAAAAAACAGACCATAAGGCCTAACTTTCATTTATAGCTTCCTGAATTACAAGTTCGTGAATCTCTCTAGAAGGACTAATTTGAACAGGGAAAAAATTGCTCACTTGATGGTATAGAACTCCCAAAAGATCAAAAGGAACCTCCACTCCCATTGGAACCTTCAAAAATTCCAATCAAATATCAACATTTCCAAATATTAAAATCATAAAATTTAAAAATTAAAATTGTCATACATAGATTATTTCCATTCTTACTTTAGATTTTACAAGACAAGTTGGAGCATTTCTCAAGCATTCCGAGGCCACTCCACCATAAGCCCTAACAAGTCCTCCCGTTCCCAATTTAATTCCTCCAAAATACCTGAAATTTATTTGAAGATTCATGTTATTTGTCCCTTCAATTTTGATCATGGCAATATATGTCAAAAGTAAATAAATATACCTAATAACGACCACCATGATTCTGTCTAAACCTGAAGAAACAATTGCAGAATGAATCGGCTTCCCCGCCGTTCCAGAAGGTTCGCCGTCATCATTCGACCGATACTGATCCCCAACCTATTAAAATTTTGATAGGTCAATTATGAGGCAAGGTGAATGAGATGATAGAAAAGCGTGGCGTCGTATTAGATTACCTTGTAAGCCCAACAATTGTGAGTGGCACGCGGATCCTTGACTTGGTTGAGGAAAGAGTGAGCGGACTGCTCGTTAGAGATGGGACCGGCGATGGCGATGAATTTGCTCTTTTTTATTTCTTTTTCGAATGTTACCGTTTCTTTAATGGTGGTGAAGGCGCCTGCGTTGCTGGTGGTGCCGGAGCTGCTGGCGGTAGTGGCCATTGGTTTTTTGGCGGTGGAGAGGGCGGAAATTGAGGCGGAGAGGCGGTGGTTGAGCTTGTGGCAGTAGCGATAGCCAGGTGTTGTTATTGCAACTGGCATTTGCTTGTTTTTGGTTCCTTTCGTTTCAATAAAATCACTGACAAACAAGCCTTTCTCCTACTCCGGCCGCCGTTTCAAAATGTAAGTCCACTCGTATTTAAACGACGACGTTATGCAACCATTTTACTATTTTTTTATTAAAATTTAATCTTTATATTTTTATTTTTAAGAATTTAAGTACCCTATTTTTAAATTTCAAAATTTAGTCTAACTCTTAACTTAATATTATTTTGTTAAATTCTACAACTTAATTTTTTTAATTACATTACTATTAAGCAAGTTTTTTATTTAAATATTACACTAATAAGTTTAATAAACAATTAATAAAAATTAAATTTGAATGTAATAAAAATTAAAATAATTTTATCTAATTATTCTAGTGCATATTTGTTGGGTTATTCGCTCTTTAATATTTAACATACACTCCTTATTATCATTTGTTGGTCATTGATCAAGTTAATTATCATTTGAATTTTAATCTACATCATTAATATTATCAATATATTCTTTTTCCATGTACTTTTCAAGTACATGGATCATCTCAATTTTACTTATGGTTAAAGTTATGAAATAAGCAACATGCTAGTACCATACAACCTTATTTTTTTGTTATATTAAGGTGATGTTAATATGGGAAATATTTTTTTAGATCAACAAATTTCTTCTCAATCACATTTTTAAAGCCTTGAATGTCTCAAATTAAAGAGTTTGTAAGCTATTCATGGTGCTACCACCGAGACACTAGAGAAAACTCCATTGTTGTTGTATTGTGAACGACATGTCCTTAATCTAATCGTAATAAAGAGGTGACCATTGTAACTTTATAAGGATTTTGAATTTCTTAGGTACATAGGATAGTATAGAATGTACATATTTACATAAAGATGAATTTTTAGATTTCTATGCAAATAAACAAGAAGGATGAGATATCTATAAATTTTACAGTTAATGTTACGTTAGAATTTTCAGAAGGATCTTGACATCCATGAGTGACAAGGTCACTTTAAATTTTCGAGATTTTCACCTCCTATTGAAAAACATTGTTTAAAGATTGAGTTAGGTAAGGATTTTTCTAAATAGACCTCGACATATATAAATGTTGATATTTATTTAAATTTTCGAGATTTTCTTTAAAGGTGGTCTAAGATTTGGTTTTGTAGGGTTTTAAAAAAAACTATGACACATATGAGCGTCAAAGTTGGTTTAAATATTAAAATGCTACAAAAACACATAAACAACAAAGGATAGGGTTTTAAATTTTTGACTGACTTCAACACCTAAGAATGTTAAGGTACTTCCCAAATTGGCATTTAAGAAATCGGTATTTGGAAAATATTTAGCTTTAAGAACTCGCGTGACAAGAGAGTTTTCGTCATTGATAATCCTCCATCCTTGTTTAGCTAGAATGGAGAGATTAAATTGAGACATATTTCTGAACCCCATATCCCCATCTTCTTTAGAGCGACACATAAGCCTCCATTGACACCAATGAATCCCTTTCTTCTTCTTTCTGTGTTGCCACCAGAATTTTGCAAAGATACTTTCTAATTCCTCACATAGCAATTTAGGTAGGAGAAAACATGACATAGCATAATTTGGGATTACTTGAAGTACTGACTTAATAAATATCTCTTTTCCCCCTTGCGATAGTAACCTTGTGCTCCACTGTCCAATCCTCTGATTGACCTTATCCTTTAAGTTTTGAAAAGACTCTTTTCTTCTTTTGCCCACTATATTAGGAAGGCCTAAGTATTTCTCTATGTTTAATGTGCACCTCACACCTAATACTTCTACTAGCCCATTTTTCATCTCCTCTGAAGTGTTGGTACTGAAGAAAATTGTTGATTTGCAAAAATTCACACATTGTCCGGAACATTGTTTGTACTTTTTCAAGATGTCTTTCAAAACTTCCGCTCTTCCCTTCGTGGCTTCTCCAAACAAACTACAATCATCAGCAAACATGAGATGCGATATCTCTGGTCCTCTTCTACTCGCATTAATTCCTTTTAGAGCCCTCTCACTGACTGCTAGTCGAATCAAAGCTGAAAGCCCCTCCCCGCAAATCAAAAAAAGATATGGACTCAATGGGTCACCTTGTCGTAAACCTCTGGAAGGTCTAAAATTCCTGCCTCTATTACCATTAATGTTTACTGCATAGGAGACTGTTGAGACGCATTTCATGACTAGTATAACCCACTCTTCTGCAAACCCCATTCTCAGCATAACGTCCTTTAAAAAACCCCATTCCACTCTATCATAAGCCTTGCTCATATCCAACTTAACCACCATAAACCCTTTTTTCCCATATCGCTTCTGGCGCAAAGTATGGAGAATTTCATATGCAATCAACACATTATCCGAAATTAATCTGCCGGGAACAAACGCACTTTGAGCACTATCAATGCATCTCCCAATATAATTTTGAAGTCTGTTTGCTATTGCTTTAGCCACTATTTTGTAAAGAACTGTGCATAGACCAATGGGTCTAAAATTAATAAGATTTGTAGGGTTCTGGGTTTTTGGAATAAGCACTATGTCTGTATGATTAGAAAATTCAAAATGTTTACCCTCATTTAGAATTCCAAGATAAAAACCTTCAACATCTTTCCCCACAATATGCCAGTACTTCTGGAAAAATAAGGCTGGAAATCCGTCCCATCCTGGTGCTTTAGTCGGCCCCATCCCTTGTAACACTTGATAGACTTCATCCACCATGTAAGCAGACAGCAAAACTGTATTAACATCAGCAGAGATATGAGTTTTAATACCCGCTAATAATTGTGATGAATCTCCTGTTTTGCTTGACGAAAATAAGTTTTGGAAGTAATTTTAGGCTGTTTCATAGATTTCTATCTCAGCAGTAATATCTCGTCCCTCCATTGACTCCAGCCGACTAATTGTGTTGATCTTTCTCCGTGTTGTTGCATATTTGTGGAAGTAAGCTAAATTTTTGTCCCCTAATCGAAGCCAATTGGCCCTTGCTCTCTGCTCCCAGTAAATTTCATCTTTATCAATATCCATATTCAGTCTGATTTTGGTATCTATTAGCTTTGCCATTGTATCATCAGTCCTCTCACTTTTCAAAAAAGTTTCCAATTCCTTATTGAGCTTTATTTTCTAGCCGTTTTTGCTTTGTTTGATTGAACTCGCCCACCTTGTCAAACTATTCTATAATCTTTCTAATTTTTCATAAATCTGCCCATTCGATGAATCCCATGACTTTTTAATCTCTTGCTCAAAAGATTCTTCTAAAATCCACCATACCTCAAATTTAAATTGTGGGTTCTCTTGAACCGTTCTTCATTTCCTGTATGAATAAGGAATGGACAGTGATATGATATCGAATGAGATAAATGACGAACAGTACCCTTCGAAAATAAATGCATCCAACTTTCGTTAGCCACACTTCTATCCAGTCGTTCCCTTATGTTTGTTTCCAGTAAATTACCCCTTTCCCATGTGAACCATGTTCCTTGGAATCCCATATCCATTAGTTGACATTCATCCAGGACATCACGAAAGGCTGCCATCTTCCTTTCTTCCCTTGGTTGTCCCCTCTTTTTTTCAAAAGAGTACATAATTTCATTGAAATTACCACTAACAAGCCACGGATATCTCTGCTCTTGTCCCAATGTCCTTAGCAAATTCCATGAAGCATTCTGATCGCTAGCATAAGGCGACCCATAAAATCCTGTGTATCTCCATACTCCGTTTACACTGCACTCATCTATTAGTACATCAATATGATTTTTTGAAAATGTTTTGAGCTTGACCGTAAATCCTTCTCTCCAAACTAGACAAAGTCCACCACGCGAACCCTCTACTCCTATATCAATTCCATTCACAAAACCACACCTTTTTCTAATCCCTTTCATGTGTTTATCATCAATTTTGGTTTCCATAAAGAAAACCATATCGGGGATATGTTGCTTCAGTAAGAACCAAAGTCTTCGAGCTACTCGCGGATTCCCCAAACCGCGAACATTCCAAAAATGATTTTCATTGCTCCCGATCTGCTTTCCAATTAGCAGCCGCCGATCTTTTTTATTAGGAAACACATTTCTTCCTCTTCCTCCTTAAGGAAATTTAATCCCTCCTTATTCTGCAAGTCTTGGTCTGCATATTTCACTCTTTTTCCTATATCTTCCAAAAAGTTATCCTCTTCATAATCTCCAGCCTTAAGCTCAATCAGTTTCCTCTTATGCACAATGTAACACCCCAAACCCGGCCCATTAGTTACGACCGAATTTGAAATGCCACTGCGAAAAACATTTGAAATATTCTTACTTAAAAGTGAAAACCGTTAAAAATTTGTTACCTTTAATAAATCATTTTCGTAATTTAAAATATTCTAAGTAAAAATCAAGTTATTATAAAAATACCGGATTCAAAACTTTATTATGACTTTTGAGATTTAAATAGGTTTTAAAATTAAACTTACAAAATATTAACTTAATTACAAATCCAACCAAACATTACAAAAAATTCAAATACTTTAAGTGGCCCTTATTACAAAAACAAATAATTAATCAAAGTACTTAATAATAAAGCGCATGGAATAAAATGTCTTACGCATGGGCCACCTTGTATCCTCTCCAAACCGGTCCAAGCATCACTGCGATGTTGATAAAATTTTGGGTGAGTCATACAGGACTCGATGTGCAATTAGTCCACTGAATTCCACCCACATGTCAAACCACATATTTACCCACATAACAGATATTAATGCAACTTATTCACAGGATTTCACTTATTAGGCTTGGCCCATATTCACATCAATAGAGTTCACATATTGGGCTTGGCCCATAACCATATCACATTCTTATAATAGGGTAATTAACCACATGTTTCCACATACTGGGCTTGGCCCATTTCCACATTAATCCATATCACATACTGGGCTTGGCCCATTTTCACATATATTTATATCACATGTTATGCAATTATGAAGCCCAACCCAGCCTAGGGTCCATCCTCTACACACCCCCGTATCCAGCCTACCACACACTAGGGGATTATTAAATCACCCTCTCCTTTTCACTCCAAAAGGCAATCAATTCCGTCCATGTGCAATTAAGCACAATAATCCACAACGCGACCTCAGTCAGCGCCAATCCACAATGTAGCCAAAGCTAACATCAAAACCACGATGAGCACAAAGCCATTAATAAGCATGATATGGCACATAGCCTATATCAATCACGATGAGGCACAGAGCCATTCATCAAACCATGTACTCGAAGTACACCCTGTCCTTCTTTCATATCCCACCCATGCACATGCAACATAAAATAGTGCCATGATAATAATGCATGTACATGTTATTTAGCATATCACACTTATACAAATTAATAACCACATCACATTCAAATTTAGAACTTACCGGATTGTTGACATGCCTTTGAGGGTATCCATATCACACATTACCACTGCACTGGTTAGCACATTCATAACATATACACATATCACATACAATCATATATCTCGAAAAACGATAGTCTAACTACACACCTAATTATTAGTGAAATCCCGAACTCCTAGAATCTAACACGATGAACTGGGTTTTTCCTCCTCCCTTAATGCCGATTTGGTCTCCTACCCAAATCCCGAAGGCTTTGATTATCTCTGTCGATTTGACCCTAAAATCATAGTACACAATCGGTCAACACTAAAACCAAAAATATGGCCTTAGGCCGAATTCTAGCAACTACTTACCCTGCTCTTCCAAATCCCAAAAATGTCACTTGATCCTTGAGACTGTTGAAATCCTACATGCCATATGTCAAATTTGGCTTTAATATATAAATCTATGGAAAATGGCCCCCCATTGGCCGATCACCAAGTCACTTACCTTGGCTTACCTTGATTACTCAAATCCCGAAGGATCACCTCTTCCAACGTTGGCTACACAAAAGGGCATACATTAAGGCTTTAAGGAACATTCGGCCATACTATAAACCCAAGACCAAACAATTGGTTCGACACTCCTATGAAGATAAAATCGATTACTAAAAGAGAAGATCACTGACCACTATGTTGCTTCCTTGGAGAGACAAAAGAGAAAAGTCGATAGCCCCCTAGAGATTCGGCTCTTGAGTAAAATAATGGTGTTTCGTCACTTTATTGTTGAGGAAAGAAAACGCAAGAGTGGGGAGAGTTGAGTGCTTAAAGGATTCGGCCAAAATAAAACTAGATCAGGTGGTTAAAGTTTCGGCTATGGCTCCTCACATGTAGATGAAATATTCGGCTAAGGTTTTAAATGGTAACAGGACATTCAGCCATTCAAGAAAAGATGATGAACTGGGGTTGAAAGAAAATAAAGAGGAAGAGAAGAAAGTAGGAGAATTTTAGGCAAAAAGAAATTAAATGGAGAAAAAGACTTACCAAAAGGTGAGCATCCCTATTTATACTACACATATTCGGCACATCCATCACCTACACACTTCAAAACCGATTATACCACCCCCAAGGAGTCCCCCAATCGGCCATAGCTTCATCCTCTTATCACATCCCACATTTTCCTCCTTTATCACCTTAATTAATAAAATAACAATAATTCAACACATTATCTCTTATCACTCTCCTATATTAACTCTTATCTTACTCTTTTAAAATAAATAACATAAAGCCACAATTATCTTCTTATCCCACATTCTAAAATTAATAAAATAAGCATCCATTATCCTTTACTCCTATTTAATCTCTTTAAAAAAAATAAAACACTCCTATACTGCCCTCAAGACTCGACCCTCTTCCCTCCTGAAGCCCCCTTGCACCTTAGCGCTCCAAGCCACTTTGCCAATTAATTTCTTGTGTCTTAAACTCCACAAAATTTCCTTTAAGGCCTCCTTGCCTAGTTTCCCCTTTTCACTTAAAATTCCAATATTTTCCAAAGTTTTTCCCCTTCACCTAAAGTTCTGAAAAACTCCTAAAATATATCCAAACACACTCCAAGTCTACTATCACTTGAATTATGTATTAAATGCATAACCCCTAACCTAGGATGTTACAGTTCTACCCTCCTTAAAAAAAATTTCGTCCTCGAAATTACTTACTATCGAATAGTCGAGCATCCTTAACTCATCACACTACTCTACTGCTGTGCACTCTGATCTAACACATTTCTTAGATACTATCTCAAGGTTCGCATTCAAAGTTCCCTACACTTCACTAGCATACAATCACGAGCTATCTCTATAATAATCAAGGCAATAAAGAGATTCCAGGATTAGGGGACATACCCGATCCTCTTTGGTCCAACTTCTTCCTTGCTATGACTGATTGCCTAAGCCAACCTTGCTTGCCTTGCATCTGAACCTTCAGCACCTCTGCTTAGGGTTCCACGACCTTGGCCTCGAGCCCTATGCATCACTTGAGGACATTTCTTAACCAAATGAGCCTTAGATCCACACCGAAAACATTCCTTGCTATTTCCCCAACATTCTCCTACATGAGCTCTCCCACATTGGGCACATAGACAGCTCCGATTCTCCGCAACTGGTACAGGTACACGTACAAAATTCTCAATCCTTAGCCTTTTCTGAAAACCTTCAGATGATTCCGACGATCCAAACCTTTTCTTATTCCGGTTCCTATTCTTTTCTCGATTTTGCCTCACAGTCTTCTTAACTTCTTCGGCTATCCGAGCTTTCTCTACTAGAATAGCAAAATCCCTTTCTCTTTGCGGAGCAATCAATACTCGCAGCTCATCCCGCAATCCATCTTCAAATTGAACACGTCTTTCGTAATTAGTAGCCACGATTCCCTTGGCATATTGACTTAACCGCACAAATTCTGCTTCGTACTCCTCTACCGACATACTTCTTTGTACCAAGTTCAGAAACGCCTTCCTTTGCGAGTCTAAATAACTAGCTCCAACGTATTTCCCTTCAAACTTACGCTTAAAATATTCCCAATCCACTCGATCTGTCGGGGTACTTTGTCTGACAGTGAGCCACCATCGATAAGCTTCATCTCGGAGCAACGAGACAGTACCTTTTAGCTTTTCCTCAGGAGTACAGTCCAAATCGTCCATGATTCTTTCGACTGCCTCCAACCAATACTCCGCTACATTCGAGCTACTCACGATACTCCTCTAAAACTTGACTCGTTCGACCTAAGCTTTTACATCGACTTTCGAGTTCCATTTCCCGTACTAGCTCCTGTCACACGTTCTAGCACTTGTGACATTGCCCGCGATACTGCGTCATCTTCTCCTGTCTGATCTTGATCCTCCGCGTCCACTGCTGGCGGCGACACTTCGTTTTCTGACCCATGGCCAGACCCTACTGGTTTTGATATAGCCATCCTACCTCTACCGCGTCCACGACGACCACGTCCCCTAGAACTCATTTCCAACGTCGCGCTTTAATCTGATTAAGAAGTTTTATGCATTAGTATTTGTTTCACTGTTTAACCGCAAACAATTTTATGAAAAGAAACTCTAGAAGTGGTTCTTTCGATCGAACAAAGTTTTAGTTCAAGTTCACTACTCTAGTTCAGAGAGTCACATTCATTCCTCAATAGAGGCACATTCATTCATCAACAAGAACACATTCATTCAGTGGTATCTACCACACACATTCACTATTCAGACATTTCTGCCCGTTTCTATCCCAGGGGTATTTTCATCATTTGTCCTATAGGGGTATTTTGGTAATAAATCAGGATCAATTTAAAAATCTTTATAAACCAAAGGTATTTCAAAAACTCGGGGTAATCTTGAAAATTTATTTTCCAAATCAGAGGTATTGCCAAAAATTTTAGGAATTGGGGTTATTTCGGTAATTTTAAAATTTAGAGGCATTTCGGTAGTTTTGAAATCCGAGGGTATTTTGGTAATTTTGAAATCTAGGGGTACTTTGGTAATTCTTCAAACCAGGGTCATTTTGGTCATTTTGCAAAATAAGGGTAATTTGGTAATTTTGCAAGTCAGGGGTATTTTAGTAAATTTCCAAATCTGGGTATCTTAACATTTTGCAAAATAGAATTTTCGTATTTTGTAAAGTAATAATATTTTAATAAAAGTCGAGGTATTTTGAAAATCTTAAAAATTAAGGGTATTTTGTAATTTACAACACAGGGGCATTTTGTAATTTTGTAAATAAAAAATTTTTAGGAAAATTTTGTAAAAAATAGTTCTCACAAATTAAAAAGGTAATTTTAAGAGTTTTAAAACTAGGGTTTTTATAAAAACACGGCTAGTTCCCTTTCGGGTTTTAGTTAATGGGTTTAACACATAACTAAGTCCTCTTGGTTAGGGTGAACCGTAGCTACGCACCAGGTAGGATTCGAGTAAAGAGGAGGTGAGTCGCTAGGACTGCTTAAATACCAAGCTCTTACCGAATCCACTCCTAGACATGTGCACAACTGTTGCCACACCCTAGCTCGGCGACTTAGTCACAGGTTTGTTTAATGGTCCTTAAGTCTTATGTATTCAATGTTGGGGTAGACTAGTCCTAGGGTTTAATAGCCCTAATCTACTAATCTACGAGCCCAAATAAGCCCATAACAGTTCATATAAACAAATTACTTCAATAATTAGAAGTACTTACAGGTGGACTTGAATTGAGGTACAGGTGCCATGCCAGAATAACCTGAAAATATTATTCACAAAAGTCCATATTTTTGAAAAGCCCATTTTGAAAAATGTTTTGGGCCCAAATCCCTCAAAGTCGAGTTTTGAACCGGGCTCTGATACCAAACTGTAACACCCAAACCCGCCCATTCGTTCTGTTGAATTTGAAATGCCACTGCGGAAAACGTTTGAAATATTCTTACTTAAAGTGAAAACCGTTAAAAATTTATTGCCTTTAATAAATCATTTTCGTAATTTAAAATATTCTAAGTAAAAATTAAGTTATTATAAAAATACGGATTCAAAACTTTATTATGACTTTTGAGATTTAAATAGCTTTTAAAATTAAACTTACAAAATATTAACTTAATTACAAATCCAACCAAACATTGCAAAAAATTCAAATACTTTAAGTGGCCCTTATTACAAAAACAAATAATTAATCAAAGTACTTAATAATAAAGCGCATGGAATAAAATGTCTTCATGGGCCACCTTGTATCCTCTCCAAACCGGTCCAAGCATCACTGCGATGTTGATAAAATTTTGGGTGAGTCATCTGACTCGATGTGCAATTAGTCCACGAATTCCACCCATATGTCAAACCACATATTTACCCACATAACAGATATTAATGCAACTTATTCACAGGATTTCACTTATTGGGCTTGGCCCATATTCACATCAATAGAGTTCACATATTGGGCTTGGCCCATAACCATATCACATTCTTATAATAGGGTAATTAACCACATGTTTCCACATACTGGGCTTGGCCCATTTCCACATTAATCCATATCACATGTTATGCAATTATGAAGCCCAACCCAGCCTAGGGTCCATCCTCTACACACCCCCGTATCCAGACTACCACACACCAGGGGATTATTAAATCACCCTCTCCTTTTCACTCTAAAAGGCAATCAATGCCGTCCACGTGCAATTAAGCACAATAATCCACAACGCGACCTCAGTCAGCGCCAATCCACGGTGTAGCCAAAGCTAACATCAAAACCACGATGAGCACAAAGCCATCAATAACCACGATATGGCACATAGCCTATATCAATCACGATGAGGCACAGAGCCATTCATCAAACCACGTACTCGAAGTACACCCTGTCCTTCTTTCATATCCCACCCATGCACATGCAACATAAAATAGTGCCATGATAATAATGCATGTACATGTTGTTTAGCATATCACACTTATACAAATTAATAACCACATCACATTCAAATTTAAAACTTACCGGATTGTTGACATACCCTTTGAGGGTATCCATATCACACATTACCACTGCACTGGTTAGCACATTCATAACATATACACATATCACATACAATCATATATCCCAGAAAACGGTAGTCTAACTACACACCTGATTATTAGCGAAATCCCGAACTCCTAGAATCTAACACGATGAATGGGGTTTTTCCTCCTCCCTTAATACCGATTTGGTCTCCTACCCAAATCCCGAAGGCTTTGATTATCTCTGCCGATTTGACCCTAAACATCATAGTACACAATCGGTCAACACTAAAACCAAAAATATGGCCTTAGGCCAAATTCTAGCAACTACTTACCCTGCTCTTCCAAATCCCGAAACTGTCACTTGATCCTTGAGACTGTTGAAATCCTACATGCCATATGTCAAATTCGGCTTTAATACATAAATCTATGGAAAATGGCCCCCTATTGGCCGATCACCAAGTCACTTACCTTGGCTTACCTTGATTACTCAAATCCCGAAGGATCACCTCCTCTAACGTTGGCTACACAAAAGGGCACACATTAAAGCTTTAAGGAACATTCGGCCATACTATAAACCCAAGACCAAACACTTGGTTTGGCACTCCCATGAAGATAAAATCAATTACTAAAAGAGAAGATCACTTACCACTATGTTGCTTCCTTGGAGAGACAAAAGAGAAAAGTCGACAGCCCCCCTAGAGATTCGGCTCTTGAGTAAAACAATGGTGTTTCGGCACTTTATTGTTGAGGAAAGAAAACGCAAGAGTGGGGAGAGTTGAGTGCTTAAAGGATTCAGCCAAAATAAAACTAGATCAGGTGGTTAAAGTTTCGGCTATGGCTCCTCACATGTAGATGAAATATTCAGCTAAGGTTTTAAATGGTAACAGGGCATTCGGCCATTCAAGAAAAGAAGATGAACTGGGGTTGAAAGAAAATAAAGAGGAAGAGAAGAAAGTAGGAGAATTTTAGGCAAAAAGGAATTAAATGGAGAAAAAGACTTACCAAAAGGTGAGCATCCCTATTTATACTACACATATTCGGCACATCCATCACCTACACACTTCAAAACCGATTATACCACCCCCAAGGAGTCCCCCAATAGGCCATAGCTTCATCCTCTTATCATATCCCACATTTTCCTCCTTTATCACCGTAATTAATAAAATAACAATAATTCAACACATTATCTCTTATCACTCTCCTATATTAACTCTTATCTTACTCTTTTAAAATAAATAACATAAAGCACAATTATCTTCTTATCCCATATTCTAAAATCAATAAAATAAGCATCCATTATCCTTTACTCCTATTTAATCTCTTTAAAAAAAATAAAACACTCCTATACTGCCCTCAAGACTCGACCCTCTTCCCTCCTGAAGCCCCCTTGCACCTTAGCGCCCCAAGCCACTTTGCTAATTAATTTCTTATGTCTTAAACTCCACAAAATTTCCTTTAAGGCCTCCTTGCCTAGTTTCCCCGTTTCACTTAAAATTCCAATATTTTCCAAAGTTTTTCCCCTTCACCTAAAGTTCTCAAAAACTCCTAAAATATATCCAAACACACTCCAAGCCTACTATCACTTGAATTATGCATTAAATGCATAACCCTTAATCTAGGATGTTACACACAATGCTCTCTTCCTTATACAAACCCCTCCCTTGCATAGAATTAATTCTTTTCTAGCTGACCTTTCTTCCTGCTTTTAAATTTTCTTCCTACTCTTCACCGCCTCTTTCTTTTTTATGGTGCTCCTCATTTTCTTTCGTCCCTATTTCTTTAATATTCAATGCTGTCTCCCGTACTAATGAATTTGAATCTTCTATTTGTAACACTGACTCCTGATTTTCCTCCAGTATTCCAGTGTAAAAACATTGACTCCCTTTCTTTCTTGAAAGAGCATTTAATTTTAGACTTTCCTTTTCAATTAAATTACTTTCTGCTTTTAATGGTAGCGTGAAAGGTGGGTCCTCTCTAATTTTGTCTCTATCTGCAGGTTCAATCATCTCACAATTTTGAAGGGCGTGCCCTATTCTACCATATCCAAAGTAAAAAGTCGGTAACTTCTCATATTTAAAGGGAATCCAAACTCTTTCTTGTTCATCGGTGGATACAAAGATACCGCTACGAAGGGGCTTCTGCACTTCTAACTTTACTCTAATTCGAAAAAATTCCCCAGTAATTTCAGATGTAATAATTCCCCCAAAAGTAGTTCCAATAGCATGCATCAAATCCTTTTTATTAAATTCAGGTAAACATGGTCCAATTTTTACCCAAAACAAGGACGAAGTAAGTTTTATTCTATTCCTTTTTGTTGACTTAATCAATCTATCCCCTATCCCCTAAACCTTAAACCTTAAACCTTAAACCCTAAACCTTAAACCCTAAACCCTAAACCCTAAACCCTAAACCTTAAACCCTAAACCCTAAACCTTAAAACCCTAAACCCTAAACCCTAAACCCTAAACCCTAAACCATAAACCTTAAACCTTAAACTTTAAACCTTAAAACCTTAAAACCCTAAACTTTAAAACTTTAAACCCTAAAACTTTAAACCTTAAACTATAAACCTTAAACCTTAAAACTATAAAACTTTAAACCCTAAACCTTAAACCCTAAAACCATAAACCCTAAACCATAAAACCCTAAACCATAAACCCTAAACCCTAAATCTTAAACCCTAAACCCTAGTTATTTTCTGAATAGCCATGGCTGGCCTTCTAAGATTGTCTCTAGATCATCTTTAAATTCAAAACTAATCGTGAATAAATTCTGACCTACTAATTGGATCTTGAATTTTCCCTTTATTTTCCAGATGCTTTTCATCTGTGCCTTGAAGCTGTCTGGATTATAAGATTTCTTCGACCATACAGTATAGATCAACATAAGTTTATCACTTAGTGACACTGTCGAGCTCCTCACTGATAGATGAATGATCTCTTCTGCCAAGAGAGAAACCTCTTCCTCATTTAACCCTTCGTTGCCACCACTTTCCTCCATCCCAAGCCGCAGCAGAGGCTGATTTCGCCAGGAAACTAAGCAAAGCACTCTTGACTCCTATGCCAATTTAGGAAATACAGTCTCTTATACGTGGAAAAGCATTTGGGCAGCAAAATATATTTTAAAAAAAAGGCTTTCTTCGACGAGTTGGCACAGGTAAAAATATATTCATTAACAATGATGGCTGGATTCCAAATGCAATAAATTTCAGATTATCAGCAGTAGTTAATTCTATGCAAGATCTAAAAGTTAAAGAGTTAATTGACACTAAAGAAAGAAAATGGAGGAAGGAGTTGATAGAGTATACCTTTCCAGAAGAAGATTCTGCTCGAATTCTCCATATTCCTTTGGTAGAAACACCACATGATGATTTTTTGGTATGGGGAGGTGAAGCTTCAGGGGAGTTCTCGGTTAGGAGTGCCTATAAACTGTTACAAATAGCTGATGCAAACCCTAGAGCTTATGCTTTACAGACCATCTACAAAAAATTTTACAAAAAATTATGGCTACTGAACCTACCAACAAAACTGAAAATTACAATCTGGAGAATCTCATAGAATTATCTGCCTACGAAAGTCAACATGCAACATAGGAAACTGGTCAATGATACAAGTTGCCCTCGGTGTGGAGAGCGAGTTGAAACCATGGATCAACTGTTTCGAGAGTGTCCTATCACATTGGAAGTATGGTCAGAATTATTATTACAGGAAGTGCTTACAGAAGAAAATCAGGATTTCAAACAGTGGCTTATCTAGGTCTTTGAAATGCTTAGTCCTCAAAAATGTCGCCTTTTCAGTTGTACACTCTGGGCAATATGGGGTGATAGTAACACTAGAATACATAAGAAAAAGATTAGCAAAGGTAAGGAGGTAGGAAAGTTCATAAACAGTTATATTGCAGAACTCGATGGTCTTGAATACAGAAATCAAACAGGGAACAAAGTGGAAACAAGAACTTGGAGATGCGCACCTCGAGAATTTGTCAAGATAAATTTTGATGGAGTTTTCGACAAACATAATAACACCTTAGCCTCTGGGATCATAGCAAGAAATGATGAAGGAAGTATTCTGATCTCATGTTCTGAAATCCACAAGGAAGTCTATTCGGCATTTGAAGCAGAAGCTCTAGCGTGCCAGAAAGTAGTCAGATTAGGTATGGAAAATATGTGGCCGGAAGTTGTTGTTGAAGGAGATGCCCTCACAGTGATTAAAAAATGTAAAAACAACGAGAGGGACAAATCAATGATAGGAGTTTATAAATTTGATATACATCAAATGTTAAATAGACGAATGGGAGACAGACATAAGCATTTCGAGTTCAAGCATATTTCAAGACATGGAAATGCCCTTGCCCACAAAATAGCAACACAATCCTTGAGGAAAAGAGAAGAGTTTTACCTGGAGAATACAACCCCCGATTATGCTGAAGAAAGATGCTTACTGGAATGGATTCGTGACCCAGATTGAAAGAGCACATTTCGATAGTGGCGAGGAGAAGGGAAGTTGAAGAATGAAAATTTTTCTTAAAAAGAGAAAGCATCCCTGAGAAATGAAATCGTCAATCAAGGGAGCAGTTATGAGGAGAGAGGATTGACAGATTTCAGAAATGTTTCTGATTGGGCGTGAAGGTCGGTAGGATTTAATTTCATGAGTAGGTTACAGCTGTTATAAAATATCTAGATATTTTATTCGGTTTTCCGTTTATTTTTAAATTTTGAATTTTCCTGCATATGGGCCTCTTTCTTTGTTTTAGGCTACTTTTTGGTTCTTTTGTATTTGGTTTATATTATAATAAAGCCCAATTGAAATTTCTTCAAAAAAGAATGTTAAGGTACCTGTAATCGATCCAATAGGCTTAGAAACATGTGGATGTAAGACATATAAGGGGCTTAACACCTACTTGTTTAGAAAAGAAAACCTATTCCAAAAAATAATTGTTTGATATGCATATTTGTTACATTATTTGAATAAAACCCCTTTAATATGTATTAATTTGATATTTAATAGTCATTAATACCTTTATCACGTTTTGTTTTTAAATTTTAACTTGTTTTGATATTTTGATGGGATATATAAAATTATGTGTTAAAAGATGTTGAAAATATTTGTTTGGTATACGAAAGTTAACTTTATTAAATTTATAATTTATAATATATATCTATAGTTAGAAACAATCCCAAATGGATCTCTTTAGACACCTGTTCAAACTTTATGTAGTGACATTGGGTTTGTTTTCAGCAGATGAAAATTTACAAAATCAAATATTTATAATTTAAGTTATGATAATAAATAATTAGAAATATGGGATTTTTAACTTTTGTACAAAAATTGGAAGAATAATAAATTACGAATAAGTACATATATCAATTATTCAAACTTTAAAACTACTCATCTAAAAATAATGTAATTTAAAAAAACACAAACAATTAATTAAAGTTTCAATTTTTAATAAGGAATAATATAATTTTTTGCCCATGAACTTGATAACTAGGTCCATTTTGGTACTTGTACTTTTTTTATTCACTTTGGTACTTGAACTTGATAACTAGATTCATTTTGGTCATTGAGCTTGAAAAAATACAAAAGTTTAAAGATGTGACACTTATTAAAGCCATAAAACTCTTATATAAACCTAGAACGTAAACCAGAATCTGTCATTTCAGATTATCAAGAACAAAACTAGATCGAAAGTGTACCTGAATCCATTGAAATCGTGAAATATTCAAGTCTTATGGTTTTGATCTTCCAAATTAACACATAAGTATTTTAGAGAAGGTGACTCTCTCTTTTCTGAATATGGGATGTCAGAAAAGTTACATATTTGTAATTTGGATACCATAACCCTAATATATACCTTTTGCACATTAACTTTAATTTTTAATCAGCTCATCATCAATTAGAAATTAGTTACTAGAGTATCTACACATATTTGACCCATACTTTATTTAATAATTGAAGCCTAATAAATCTTAACCAAATTAGAACATTTTTAATTTGGGGTAACCTTTATGATAGTAAATAATAACATGTAATTATCCTTTATTATATACGTGATGTCCATATTTTTCCAACAATCTCCCACTTGGACCACATATATACATACTAATTACTCTACAATTATATGTCATTATAAAGCCTTATGAGCTCAAAATTTTTCTATTCTATTCAAAAGGTATTTCGAACAATCTCGTCCTTTAATTATGTCAACATAGAACCAATGCGACTTTCGTTACATATATCATAACTAAATCCATCATTGATAACATATATTAACACAACCAAATTACATAGATCAAGTATGGATGTGTAGCATGGAAATTAAATGCAATGTAATCTAAATATGCCTATTTCCAACTAGTCCTTATTAACTTTAATGAGATCAAAATTTACCAAAAATAGAGTGTGAATAAACCAAATAAACCTAATTTCTACAAAAAAAAAAAATCCTTAGTATCCGTAAACTAAAATAACAAAAAATGTGTCTATAACATAAAAACATTTAAAATTACCAACTCCCACTAAAATCAAGTATCTTAAAATGACATTACACTCGTATGACCAATGTGCTCATAAAAACCTTGGGTGGTAGTCCCTTAGTAAACAGATCTTCAATTATAGAATTTGTCCCAATATGTTTATAAACATCTAACCATTCTGAACTTTTATTTTAACAACCAAGAATTTAAAGTATATGTGATTTGACTTTGACTTGCTCTTGTTTTAATTGGAATAAATAACTACAATTTGTTGCCACAATTTGCAAGTTAGACAGAATTTTTCATTCATATTCCATTAAAAGCAGACTCTGTATAATTGACAATCTAACTTATCAGACCTCTAATATGTGAACATATAATGTTTGGTTTTATGTAGATAAAGTATGAATCATATGGTTTCTTTCCAATGATCCATATTATAGATTATAAAGTTATGGACAAACATTAAATTGGAACCAATCAAATTTGGATTATGAAAAAGACTAAAATTTTCATTTCTAAAAGAACAAGAAAAATTGAATTTGTCCAATAGTGAAATGGAAATAAAATTCAGTGTAAAAGACACTATAACAAAAGCCTCATTCAAATTCAAATAAAATATAGTTCTTAAAAATAATTTAAAGGAATACTATTTGGTATAGTATTAGTGGAGTTTTTAGACTCCACAAGTAGGGTCAAGGGGTTGACAAGTGTCCTATAGGGGTATAGTAAAATATTAAAATATAAATATTTTAAAAAACAGACACATGTCAATTTTTTAAAGCTTCTCGTGGAATAAAAAAAATTACACTACTAGTGTACCAAACACTAATCATAATCTAAAAGCCCTTATTGCTTCAACTTCTACTGAATTATTGTCACCTTCATAGATGTATCTTTCACCATCATTAGGCTTTCGGTAGGTTTAGCAACCTTGCATAAACACACTAATGTAAGTTTTTACACCAAAATCTATCCATCGTGTCTAGGTACCGAAAACAAATTAACTTCATAACAAATAAAATTAAGAAGTGCACCTGTTGCACCACAAGAGAAACGACCATACTTAGTTAATTCCTATTGTTGTTTCTTTTGCAATGTTGTATTTTCTTTCTTATTTTTTTTATATACCTCATTGAAGTTAGATTTGTTAAGAACATATCAATTTCAGCCTTTTCTTTCTTGACAAACCTATTTTCAATGTCGACAATAAATTCCTTACCCCAAGTCTTATCGGACGTAGTGCCCCTAAATGTTCCAATGCATGTAGTGATGTTGGTAGGTATAATAGTAGTTTTATTAATTCAAAACAAACTCACATAATATTTCAAATTTAAACCAATATAACTGAATAAATGTAAAACTTATCTCAAGATACAAGTTAGTCCATTAATATTTCATCTTTGGATAAAATCTTAACTTGTAAGTGATATCTTGGCATAGTAATCAAATATTGACAATAAGTACACGTAGAACAATAAGTCTTCCTTTGGGCTAATTTATTATTCACATGTAAAACCAAATAATCGTCACATGTTTATTACCATAGTTGCACATGTAATTTTGTTAAATATTAACCTTCCTTTGGGCTGATCAATATTAATATAACTTAAGTTACATGCACAAAACCTTTTATATTTTAAAATAAAATAATTTTCACAATAGAAGTCACTTGACGATTTATTGTTTCAATTAAGTTATTTTATATATATATATATATATATATAAACATACCAATATTCAAATGTAAAATATCCATAATAGTCAAAGGTCAAAAGTAAGATTTATGACTGCACTACGCTTTTTGATATATAACCCAACATAAGGTTGTCTAAATGGTCCAATCGAAATTGAAAATCTTAATATTTGATTAATTTTATTTTTAATACTTAAACAAGCAACCATCAATATTTTACAATTAAAATTCAAAACCAAATTTTATAAAACCAAACTTAAAACCAAATTATTTAAACTTGTATCATGGTCAACATGATTTTGCATCAAAGCACCCAAAATTGAATATATATCTATATCAGAAAAATAACAACTGTAACGAATGTCCATATCAAACCAGTTTGAAAAAAATATAATTGAATCCACAAAAATTATTAATAAGCTTAAAAATAAATAACAACAACAAAATTAATAAAGTTTATGGGAATTTCAGGAAAACTTTATATTTCGGGTTTGAGGTTTGTTTGTTTCTCCATCTTGTACTTCCTTTTTAGTTTTTTCCATTTTATTGAATTTTTATTTATCCGTGGTTTTTTACCCTCTTATGAGAGATTTTTCCACGTAAATATTTGTGTCCAATTTTCTCAGTTTTCGTTCATGTTTGTTTCATAATTCATGTTTGACCCCCTATAAACTAATATCAAAGCTTGGTTTATTTCCACATTCAACCCGTTCATAGATGACAATGAGGTACGCTATTGAGAAATTTAAAGGGATTACAAATTTCAGCTTGTGGTTGGTGAGTTTGGATGACGACATTTCTCGTTTAGAACGGTCTAAAAAAGATCGTTACAGGGTAAAGGCTCACAAATGCGAATAAGATAGAATGGGAGGAACTTGATGAGAAGAAATTGTCAACGATTCAGTTCTGCCTCACTAATAATGTATTGCTTGGTATTGAAACATCGATTATATATGTTCCGTAAGGCAGAAGGTGAGTCTATTAAAGCTCACATAAGTGAATTTGTAACTCTCCTAAATGACCTGAAGAATGTCGAGGCCAACATAGACAATGAATATCAGGCTATGTTATTACTTTGTTCTTTTCCCTTTCATATAAAACTTTCAGGGAAACCCTAATTTACGGTAAAGAGTGTAACAACCCGATTTTAGGGCTAGTCGAAACAATGGTTTCCCAACCACTAATCTGAGGTCAGAGAAAAATATTTTTATAATTTTTTATGTGATATAGCATGATTATATGAGTGTATGAAAATTTTAGTGCATTAATTTTAGCGATTTCATGCTTAATTGCGAAAAAGGACTAAATCGCATAAAGTGCAAAAGTTTTATTTTACAAGCTAGAGGTGTCAAATAGCTATAGAATATTGGAGGTCCTTAAAGTGAAATTAGACCCTTAAGATAGAGTGGCCAGCCATAGGGGACAAAGAAATGAAAATAGGTCAAAGTTGGTGGAGATTAGGTGATTAATTGATGTAATATAATAAAATAAAGAGAAGAAAAGATATCATCTTTTCTCATCCTTCTCTCCACCAATTTTTTCCAAGAAAAATAGCCATGGAAGATTGAAAATTTTTAGCAACTCCTCACCTTTACAAGTAAGTCATCTTGATGATTAATTTTTGATGATTTTGTACTTTTGGGACCCTTATAGCATGATCTAGCTAATGGGGGGACTATTTTGTAAAATGGTTAACAGTATAGGGTTTTTCCATGTGAGAATTTATGTTGTTTTCTGAATTTTTATGGAAAGAAATGAATTTTGGGTGTTAAATACACATCTTTTGTGAAAGGTATTTCCATGAAAACACCTAAAAGGACTTTTTTGTAAAGGTTGTAAAATAGGTGGTAAATGTGCGTAATATTCGGTATTTTGAGTTTCTATAAGAGAAATAAATGTTCATATAGGCTTGTTAAAGGAAGAAATCTGATTAGACTCGATTTATGAGATTAGGGGTAAAATCGTAATTTTGTAAAAGTTTAAGGGCAAAACGATAATTTTTCCAATGTATGATTCATGAGTTATTTTAGTCAATGTGATCATTAAATAAGTGAAATTGTCATTATATATCAAGAAACACGAAGTTCGGACCGAAACCGAGGAAATGACAAAATTGTGGACTAAATCGAACAACTATACATATTTTGGTATCGAGGTAAGTTTGTGTGAAACTAAAGCTGCACATGCTATTATATTCTTAATTGCTTGATATTATGAGAAATGTATATTATTTCTATAAATTGATTAATGATGCCTCAATGAGAGTATAATGATATTACGTTAAGTAGAAGTCCCGATTGAACATTAGGAATAGCAAGGATACCATTGTCACAACATGAGATAAAGAAGGTCCCTTATAAGACCATGTCTGGGACATGGCTTCGGCATCGAATAGAGATCTCGTGTAAGACCATGTCTAGGACATGGCATCAACATCGATATACAATCTCGTACAAGACCATATTTGGGATATGGCATCGACATCGATTCGAGATCCCGTATAAGACCATATCTAGGATATGGCATCGGCATCGAGATGTGATCCTATGTAAGACCATATCTAGGATGTAGCATTGGCATCGTGTTACATGTAAGATGAGATTGAGTATCCTTCGACGTTCCTAGTAGTTCAACAGGTAAAGAATAAAGTTTATGTTAAAGATAGCAAAGAGCTAATTCTATGTTCAAGAGAGTAAAAGTGCTAAAGTTATGTGATGAAGTGATACAGGTACCCATGAGTAACTTACGAGAAATGAATGCAAAATGTGATATGTGATTTGGTAAGAATAAGCATGAGTAAGTTATGTCGATGTGCTTGAGAACTTGTGTATTATTTAGCGTGATGAATGGATGTTATCATGAATAGTTATATTACTATTTATTTCGTTCAAACTTACTAAGATTTATGCTTACCCCTCTCTTTTCCCTATTCCTTGTAGTATCGCCAACCTGCATGCTAAGTTGGCAAGTTAGAATGCCCTATAGTAAACACACGGGCTGAGGCACGGTCGTGTGTCTCAACCGTGTGGAAGACACGACCATCGAACATAGGCATAGGGCCAGGCCATGTGAAGTCTGCACCTGAATTTAGGAATTTAATTCGCCACATGGTCTAAGGACACGGACGTGTACCTTGGCCGTGTTACCCTATGGGGATGATGAAGACAGAAATACAACGTCAAGGTTTTTGCACACGGGCGTGTCATGGCCATGTGAGGGACACTGGCCAGGGACACGGGCATGTGTCCGGCCGTGTGAAAACCCTTGTAGGTTCAAAATGAAAAATAAAATCCACACGGCCTACCCATACGGGCATGTCCCTCTCTACACGGGCATGTGGCCCTGTTTTGTGTTAAAAATTTTAAGTGTTGAAAAGTTTCTAAATTAGTCCCGAACCATTCGTATGTATGTTTAGGGTCTCGTAGGCCTATAATAGGGACGTTATGATCTCGAATGAAAAGTTTTGAGTTGAAATGAAATTTTTATGATTCAATGTTGTATGTTTGAGCAAGTTAAGTATGGTAATGCCTCAACTTGGTTCTGGCGTAGGATACGGGTAAGGGGTGTTATATTTAGTGGTATCAGAGCTACGATTTAGTTGATTCTTTGACTAATGTAGCATAAGCATGAGTCTAGCTATACATGCTATACGTATGAATATTTACATAATGATAGTGTGACGACTCCTGATAATTTAAATTATGTTTTCATATAGTAAATGGATCCCAACAGAGCTGTGGCGGACGATGTAGAAAGTAACGCGCCGGGCACCATCCCTTTTGAAAATGAGAATAGACTAGCAACTGTGAGTCAAGGAGGAGGAGAAGAGGCTAGGGAATCCTTTCTCCACATGATGAATGCTTGGTACACAGAGTTCATTCGAATGAACCCGAACGTGCAAGCCCTTCCACCCCCACCTATTACTCAGCCTACCTTTGTAGCTCCCCAAGTGGTAGAGGTAGTAAGAAGGGAAACGCCCCCTATTGATAGAATCCATAAATAAGAAGTTGAGGAATTTCGAGTTAACAAAGATAATGATCCAGAAAGAGCAGAATTTTGGCTTGAAAAAACTATCAGGTTATTTGATGAATTGTCCTGTACACTAGAGGAGTGCATAAATGTGTGGTATTTCTCTTGAGAGATTCAGCCTATCAGTGGTGGAACACCCTTGTGTCGGTTGTACCAAGGGAGAAAATTAATTGGGAGTTTTTCCAAGAAGAGTTTTAGAAGAAGTACATTAGCCAAAGATTTATTGATCAGAAGAGAAGGGAATTCCTTGAGCTGAAGCAAGGTAGAATGACGGTGACTGAATATGAGCGTGAGTTCGTAAGGCTTAGTAAATATGCATGAGAGTGCGTGTCCACCAAGGCCATTATGTGCAAAAGGTTTGAGGATGGGTTAAATAAGGAAATTCAATTGTATGTTGGTGTCCTAGAATTAAAAAAATTTGTCGTGTTAGTAGATAGAGCTTGTAAGGCCGATGAGTTGGCCAAAGAGAAAAGAAAAGCTGAAATTGAGTCTCGTGACTCGAGGGAGAGATAACTGAGGAAGTCATTCCAATCCTCATCTAAGAAGTCAAGAGATTTCACTACTCGATCAGCCACTTCAGCAGGGTTTTCAAATAGAAGCAAGGGTAAATAGTACTCGGGGTCTAAAGCTCAGACCACTTCGGTTGCTAGTGTTGGTAACGCTCGACCAAGTAGACCGGAATGTCCACAATGTGGCAGATGTCACCCCGATGAGTGTCGAGCGAATGAGAGAGCTTGCTTTAAGTGTGGATCCCTAAACCATTTAATTAGAGAATGTCCCGAGATGGATGAGAAAGAGAAATCTCAGAGTGCAAGATCGGGAAGTATTGTTAGAGGAAGGTCACAAAGAAATTCGGGAAATGGAACGAGTAGTAAGAATACACCTAGAGAGAAGACTGCAAGATCTAAGGGTAGAGCGCCTGCGAGGACTTATGCTATTCGCACTCGAGAAGAGGCGTTATCTCCAGATGTGATCACGGGTAAATTTTCTCTCTATGATACTCATGTTGTTGTTTTAATTGACCCGGGATCTACCCACTCATATGTTTGCATGAAATTAGTCTCTAGTATGAACATGTCTGTAGTGTAACACCCCTAACCCACATCCGTAGCCGGATTAGGGTTACGAGGCATTTTCAAAGAAAATATAGCTTTCGTACATTCACATAATCATATAGAACCTATTTGCAAATATATATATATATATATATATATATATATATATAACATTTTGTTAATTAAGTTTTAGTCTTAAATTATTAAGCACCCCAATATACCAATCATATCTCAAAGTTCCATCGAATTCATTTCAAACCTATACCATATTTTCAAGTCAATATACATGTCTTAAAATCACACAAAATACCTTAAAATACATACATAAATCATGAGCTTATCATTATAATGACATTCAATATTTAATAACTATTAATCGCTTATTCTCAAAAATATATACATGAACTTAATAGACCAAACAAGCATTTCACAAAGTTTAATATCCAATATCATATGCGGTGTTGGAAATGATCATTATGAACAATTAAACTTGGCACAATTATTAAAGACTAAACATACCTCTTTTCTATTTACAAGACCATGCGCATGTGACCATTTTAATTTAAACCATTTGCAAGCACAAAACAACTCATAGTGTACTCAATTCATGTAACACCTATCTTACACATAATCACATTTTCTTTAATAAATCAGACGAAATCATAACATTTAATCATTCATATACATGTTTAAGTGATACTTTGATCTAACAATTTAAAATCGTCTTAATATAATCCATAAAAACAAAATATATACTTAAGTTATTTGAAAAGACAAATTCAAACCAAGCATATAATATTTATTAGTCATGTACAAATGCAATCCAAGTCCAAATATAACATCCAAGCAAAACATGCATATTTAATTTAATCAATATTACACAACTAAACACATCACACATATATGCCATGACCAACCTATATATATATGTATATACGATATGCACCTAGATTATAACCGAATATACCCAAATATAATTCTTAATATCCAAACATCATAATAATATACTCATATGCATCACTAGATCATTAAACCATATGTCTCCACATTAAATAATATAGAACATAAGCCATATTCGTATGGCTATAATACATATAGTAATAATGTTTCTACTCAAACAAGGACATATTCCCTCCTATACATGCCTTTATCTATAATAAAGCAAACTAGAGGAGTACCAAAAGAGTTGATAGTGTGGGGAACTTCAACGTTGATCCTCTGAACCTGTAGCTTAACCCGAATCTAATAAACAAAACAATTCAACAAAAACGGAGTAAGCTCATTAGCTTAGCAAGTCTCAAGCATTATCAAAATTCTTAACCAACCAAACCTAGTATAAACTAATCCATGATATTAACATTTATACTTTATTTGCAATTACATATAACAGGGCATCATCACTTCACATAACTTACTAATATAACTTTGCTTACATGAACATCTTAATCACACTCAAATTGCGCATGTCTATTAACCACTTGACATAATATATATATTTCGCATTTATAACATCACAACCAAGTATATAATATAACTCATTCTTTCATTTTTCCATTCGATCACAACCATAGCACATGTATACTTAGTATTAACATATAAAATGCATACCTTGTGGCAGAAATAACAAGTTCATTTCAAGACATAAATTTACCTTTATTGCTTAAAGGCCTTGACTACTTAAATAAAGTACAAACAAGAAATTCACCCAGATAGAACCTTCTAAGCTTTTTAACCGAACTTCACATACGGCCCTGTGTCTATGTAACTCAAAATCAGAACTTAAAACACCAACATTAAGCTTGCTAGGCAATGAGCAGAATGTGTCACCCAACAGACGAGGCACTGCTAGGCGATAAGCCCAAATAAGTCACCAAACTAGGCTCGCTAGGCTCAGAGCTGAAATAAGTCACCAAACTAGGCACCTAGGCTTAAAGCCTAAAATAAATCACCAAGACTAGGCTCGCTAGGCTCAAAGCCCAAAATAAGTCACCCAAGACTAGGCACCTAGGCTTAAAGTCTGAAATAAATCATCAAGCTAGGCTTAAAGCCCAAATAAATCAAGACACTAGGCTTGCTAGGCTTAAAGCCCGAGATATCATCATTTTCAACATTTCAATGAACGTTTCAATAGTATCATACCCACTTATCACTTAAATTTCATAATTCTATCACATTTCCAATTCAACTAAGCTTATTCACTTTTCACAAATAAAACTATTATAACATTGTATAACAGAACATATCCAATTCAATGTAATATTATTACATTCGGCTATCACATGAAAATATACCCAAATTTATCAAAAATTGTCATCAAATACTTTCATAATGCATTCTTTAATATAATCCACTTAGGACTTACCTCATTGTCGGTGGATCGCGTGACCCATTTATTCAATAACTTTCGTCTTTCCCCGATCCAAATCCGTTTTTCTTTGTTCTTGATCTAAACACATTAAAATTTAACTCATTCAAGTACATTTCATTTCAATTTAGTCTCAAATCACATTAATGGGTAAATTACCCTTTTACCCCTAGTGTTTCACATTTTTACACTTTAGTCCTAATTGCACAAAACACAAAATACACATTATTTCAATACAACACTCAAGGGCCGAATATGTATAAGGACTATATAAGTCCATTTCTTTCATTTATTTTGCATTTAAGCCCTCTTAAATTTTTTTTTATAAATTAGTCCTATTTACTCAATTTTCACTAAAACTTCAATACAAAACTTATCAATCTTAATCCTATCTTAAAATTAAATTCATCAAACATCAATTATCATATAACAATGCTAATGGCCGAACCTTAGACATGCTCAAATTTAAAAATTACAACATGGGTCGGCTACGGTTCGAAGCAACGATCTTAAAAACGTAAAAATTAACAAAAACTGAGCTAGAATCCATACCTAATTGAAGCTTGAATGAATGGCCGAATGTACCAACTCTCTCTTTTACTTTGTTTCTTTCTTATTTCGGTCATGCAAAATGAAGCACTAAGCTTTATTTTATGTTTTATTTTACATATATTATGATATTTGGCCATTTACTAATTTAACCTTATTATTATAATATTCATTAACAAAACATAATGGAAAAAGTGAACTTTAACCGTCCACTAATATCAAGAATGGACTAATTGCCCTTTCAATGCTTCAAATCAAGAAACCACTATCAATTTGGCACATTTTACTATGGATTGAAACTTTTACGCTTTACGCGATTAAGTCCTTTTTCTCCAATTAGGCACTTAAACGATTAAATTTTTCTACGAAACTTTCACACACATTAATTCACACATATTAGACACAAAATATAATATTAAAATATTTCTCAGACTCGAATTCATGGTCCCGAAACCACCGTTCTGATTAGGGTCAAATTCGGTCTGTTACAACTCTCCCCCCTTTAGGATTTTCGTCCCCGAAAATCTTACCGTTAAACAAAGTCGGATATTGTTGCCTCATTGAATCCTCAGGCTCCCACGTAGCCTCTTCAACTCCGTGCCGACTCTATAGTGCTTTCACTAAAGGAATTCTTTTGTTTCTTAACTCTTTCATTTCCCGAGCTAAAATACGAATCGGTTCTTCCTTGTACGTCATATCTGGTCGGATTTCAATCTCAGACGAAGTGATCACATGCGACGGATCTGATCTATATTTACAAAGCATCGAAACGTGAAATACATCATGTATCTTTTCTAACTCAGAGGGCAACTTCAATCTATAAGCAACAGGTCCAATACGTTCGATGATTTCATACGGTCCGATAAATCTCGGGCTCAACTTGCCTTTCCGACCAAATCGAAATACTTTCTTCCACGGAGAAACTTTTAAGAATACATGATCTCCGACCTGAAAATCAATGTCTTTACGTTTCAAATCAGCATAGGACTTTTGACGATACGAAGCAGCTTTCAAATTGCCTCTAATAATAGCTACCTTCTGTTCTATTTTTTTAATCAAATCAACCCCGTGCATCTTATTCTCGCTGAGCTCAGTCTAGTATAACAGAGTTTGACATTTTCGCCCGTACAAGGCTTTATAAGGCGCCATTTTGATACTAGATTGGAAGCTATTATTATAAGCAAATTCAATCAAAGGTAGGTATCGTTCCCACATACCTTCAAACTCGAGAACGCAACATCTCAACATGTCCTCAAGTATCTGAATAGTTCGCTCGATCGATCGTCTGCTCATGGATGAAAAGTCAGACTAAAATGAAGTTTAGTACCTAAGGCATCTTGCAACTTCTTCCAAAACCACGATGTAAATCTCAGGTCTCTGTCTGAAATAATGGAACTCGGTACACCATGCAATCTCACAATCTGCGATACGTACAATTCAGCAAGTTTATCGAGTGAAAAGTCTATACGAACCGGCACAAAATGAGCTAATTTAGTCAGTCTATCAACTATAACCCAGACAGCATCTTTCTTACTCGGTGTCATAGAAAGACCGGATACAAAATCCATTGTAATTCTATCCCATTTCCATTCAGGTATCATGATTGGCTGAAGTAGTCCGGATGGCACTTGATGTTCAGCTTTTACTTGCTGACAAACTAAGCATTTCGAAACAAATTCAGATATATCTCGTTTCATGCCCGGCCACCAATAGAACTGTTTTAAATCATTATACATCTTTGTGCTACCCGGATGTATTGATAATCAACCACTATGGGCCTCACTCAGAATCATCTGTATCAAATCTGAGTTCTTAGGAACACACATTCGGCTTTTAAAATTCAAATAGTCATTTGCATCAATCTGAAAATCTGATTCTGCACCTTTTTCACACTAAATTCGACTAGCAATCAAATCTTTGTCAACTTTCTGTGCATCACAAATTTGCTGAATAAATATCGGTCTTGCTTGTAACTCGGCTATGATCGAACCATCACCAGACGTAGCTATCTGTGCATTCATTGCACGAAGAGCAAACAATGATTTTTGACTTAACGCATCTACAACAACGTTAGCTTTTCCCGGATGGTAGTCAATCACCAACTCATAGGCTTTCAACAATTCTAACCATCTGCGTTGTCTCAAATTTAGATCTTTCTGAGTCATTAAATACTTTAGACTTTTATGATCTGAATAAATGTGACATTTCTCACCGAATAAATAGTGACGCCAAATTTTCAATGCGAAAATAATGGCTGCTAATTCCAGATTGTGAGTCGGATAATTTCTCTCATGTGGCTTCAATTGTCTCGAAGCGTAGGCTATAACCTTGCCTTCCTGCATCAAAACGCAACCCAACCATTCAAAGAAGCATCACTAAAAATAATAAGTTCTTTATCTGTTTCAGGCTGAGCTAACACTGGAGCTTCGATCAGAAGGGCTTTCAACTGCTCAAAACTTTTCTAACACTTTTCTGACCACTCAAACTTGACATCTTTCTGTAGTAGCTTTGTCAAAAGTGTAGCTCTTACAGAAAAACCTTTTACAAATCATCTGTAATATCCCGCAAGGCCTAGGAAGCTTCGGATCTCGGAAACATTCTTTGGTGATTTCCAATCGAGTATAGTCGCTATTTTGTTTGGATCCACCGAATACGATCTTTGAAACAACATGACCCAAGAAGTGACTTTATTCATCCGAACTCACACTTACTAAACTTTGCATACGATTGTTGGTCTCATAAAGTTTGTAGCACTAATCTCAAATGCTCAAAGATGCTCGGTTTCATCTTTGGAATAGATTAGTATATCATCAATAAACACAACTACAAACCGATCTAAAACTGCTTGAAGACCCTATTCATTAGATCCATAAAACAATGATGTATTAGTGAGTCCAAAAGGCATAACCGAAACTCAAAATGTCCGTACCTCGTCCGAAATGCGTCTTGACATCCGATTCTCGACTCAAGAATCGATAATAACCCGATCTCAAATCTATCTTCAAAAATACTAAAGCCCCTTTCAACTGATCAAACAAATCATCAATCCGAGGTAACGAATATTTATTCTTTATAGTTACCTTATTCAGTAGTCGATAATCAATACACATTCGCATCGTTCCATCTTTCTTTTTCACAAAAAGAACGGGTGCACCCCAAGGAGAGAAACTCGGTCGTGCAAAACCCCTATCTGTTAACTCTTGCAATTGTGCTTTCAACTCTTTTAACTCGGTAGGTGCCATCCGATACGGAGCCATCGAGATCGGAGTCATTCTCGATACTAATTCAATGCCAAACTCAATTTCTCGTACTGGTGGTAAACCCGGTAGCTCTTCAGGAAACATGTTTGGGTATTCACACACAACTGGTACAGATTCAATATGCTTTTCAGACACTTTATTATCCAATACATAGGCCAAATAAGCTTCGTACCCTTTTCTCACATACTTCCAGGCTAACATCGAGGATATTACTGTAGGAAACCCGCTTAGATCACTGGATTCAATTTAGATGATCTCACCGTTCTAGCATCTCAAATCAATAAGCTTTCTTTTGCAATTTACCACTGCATCATGTGAAGTTAACCAGTCCATTCCCAAAATTAAATCAAACTCGTCGAAAGGCAGTAACATTAAATCAGCTGGAAAGCAAGAATCCTGAATCATCAATGGGCAACCTTTACACACTTTATCAACCATTACACATCGACCCAAAGGGTTGGACACACGGATCACAAACTCAGTAGACTCGGCAGGTAGAGTCTTACTGGATATCAAAGTTTCACACACATATGAATGAGTCGAACCAGGATCATCAATGCAATCACAGTAGTATCGTAGAGTGTGAAAGTACCAGTAATGATATCGGGGGAGGAAGCATCCTCTTTGGCTCGTGTAGCATAAGCTCTAGCTAGAGCTCTAGCCTCGGATCGAACTGTAGTGTTCTTCATTCCTCTCTGACTACCACCTACATTGCCTGAATCTCTAGGTGGCCTACCTCGCGCTGATGTGTTGCTCGACTTAATGTTCTGAACTGTATTCTGCTCAACTAACATCGAACATTCTCTAATAAAATGATCTGACGATCCACATTTAAAGTAAGACCGATCGTGGAATCTACAACCCCCAGAATGCCATTTCCCACAGTGCTTGCATTCAACTTGATTCTGTGGAACGTTACCAACACTGGCCATCGAGGTAGCTCAGGAGCCCACTGGAGGTCGATCACGTCTAGGTGAATCTGAAGTAGCTTTATGTCGGCTGAAGTCATCTCTAAACTTCTTAGATGTGGAATGGAAATTCTTACCCATCGGTCTCTTACGAGTGTCTCTAGCTTCTATCTCAGCCTTTCTTTTCTCCTTCCCGAGCTCTTTAGCTTTGCAAGGTCGCTCGACTAGTGTCACAAAATCTTTGATTTCAAGAATGCCAACAAGCAACTTTAAATCTTCATTCAAACCATCTTCAAACCTTTTGCACATAATGGCTTCAGTTGATACACACTCCTGAGCATATCGGCTCAATCTGATAAATTTTCGCTCATATTCAGTCACGGTCATTTGCCCCTATTTTAGTTCAAGAAATTCTTTACGTTTCTGGTCGATGAACCTCTGGCTGATATATTTCTTGCGGAATTCATTCTGGAAGAAATCCCATGTCACTTTTTCTTTTGGAACCACTGATACTAGTGTATTCCACCAGTGATAGGCGGTCCCAAGTAAAGATATATCACATTTCAAACATTCGTGCTGAGTGCGGATAGCTCATCAAGTACCCGAATAGTGTTATCAAGCCACATTTCACTCCCTCTGCATCATCATCATCATTAGCCTTGAATTCCTCGGCCCCAAATTTTTGATTTTATCAACAGGAGGCCTACTAGATCTCATTGGATCTATCATCGGGGGTACTAAAGGTACTAGAGTTGGATTATTCGGGGGTGGAGGTTGGTGTACAACTGGGTTAGCCTGAATAAATTGGGTAAACCACTCGTTCATCATCTGATAGAAGGCTTGTTTAGCCTCCCCCTTGTCGCTACCCGAAACGGGTCGAGAGTCTACCAGCACTGATCCGTGTGCACGGTCAGGCACTACACTCTCTACATCATCTGCTATAGCTCTTTCAGGATCAGTGTCCATTTACTATATAAAACACAGTTTAGAATGTCAGAAGTCACCACACTATCAAATATACAATAAAGGCATGTATAGCTAGACCTTCACGTTCTACGGTAGTCCTAGAATCGACTAAATCGTAAGCTCTGATACCAATAAAATGTAACACCCCTAACTCATATCCATAGTCGGATTAGGGTTACGAGGCATTTTCAAAGAAAATATAGCTTTCGTACATTCACATAATCATATAGAACCTATTTGCAAATATATATATATATATATATATAACATTTTGTTAATTAAGTTTTAGTCTTAAATTATTAAGCACCCCAATATACCAATCATATCTCAAAGTTCCATCGAATTCATTTCAAACCTATACCATATTTTCAAGTCAATATACATGTCTTAAAATCAAACAAAATACCTTAAAATACATACATAAATCATGAGCTTATCATTATAATGAATTGAATATTTAATAACTATTAATCGCTTATTCTCAAAAATATATACATGAACTTAATAGACCAAACAAGCATTTCACAAAGTTTAATATCCAATATCATATGCGGTGTTGGAAATGATCATTATGAACAATTAAACTTGGCACAATTATTAAAGACTAAACATACCTCTTTTCTATTTACAAGACCATGCATGTGACCATTTTAATTTAAACCATTTGCAAGCACAAAACAACTCATAGTGTACTCAATTCATGTAACACCTATCTTACACATAATCACATTTTCTTTAATAAATCGATTTAAATCATAACATTTAATCATTCATATACATGTTTAAGTGATACTTTGATCTAACAATTTAAAATCGTCTTAATATAATCCATAAAAACAAAATATATACTTAAGTTATTTGAAAAGACAAATTCAAACCAAGCATATAATATTTATTAGTCATGTACGAATGCAATCCAAGTCCAAATATAACATCCAAGCAAAACATGCATATTTAATTTAATCAATATTACACAACTAAACACATCACACATATATGCCATGACCAACCTATATATATATGTATATACGATATGCACCTAGATTATAACCTAATATACCCAAATATAATTCTTAATATCCAAACATCATAATAATATACTCATATGCATCACTAGATCATTAAACCATATGTCTCCATATTAAATAATATAAAACATAAGCCATATTCGTATGGCTATAATACATATAGTAATAAGGTTTTACTCAAACAAGGACATATTCCTCCTATACATGCCTTTATCTATAATAAAGCAAACTAGAGGACTATCAAAAGAGTTGATAGTGTGGGAACTTCAACGTTGATCCTCCTAACTCGTGGCTTGACCGTAATCTAATAAATGTAACAATTAAACAAAAACGGAGTAAGCTCATTAGCTTAGCAAGTCTCAAGCATTATCAAAATTCTTAACCAACCAAACCTAGTATAAACTAATCCATGATATTAACATTTATACTTTATTTGCAATTATATATAACAGGGCATCATCACTTCACATAACTTACTAATATAACTTTGCTTACATGAACATCTTAATCACACTCAAATTGCGCATGTCTATTAACCACTTGACATAATATATATATATATATATATATATATTTCGCATTTATAACATCACAACCAAGTATATAATATAACTCATTCTTTCATTTTTCTATTCGATCACAACCATAGCACATGTATACTTAGTATTAACATATAAAATGCATACCTTGTGGTAAAATAACAAGTTCATTTCAAGACATAAATTTACCTTTATTGCTTAAAGGCCTTGACTACTTAAATAAAGTACAAACGAGAAATTCACCCAGTATAGAACCTTCTAAGCTTTTTAACTGAACTTCACATACTCGCCCTGTGTCTATGTAACTCAAAATCTGTAACTTAAAACACCGACATTAAGCCTTCTAGGCAATGAGCCCGAATGTGTCACCAGCACGAGGCCTGCTAGGCGATAAGCCGAAATAAGTCACCCAAGACTAGCCTCTGCTAGGCTCGAGTCTGAAATAAGTCACCAAAGACTAGGCACGCTAGGCTTAAAGCCCAAAATAAATCACCAGCACTAGGCCTGCTAGGCTCAAAGCCCGAAATAAGTCACCGGCACTAGGCCTGCTAGGCTTAAAGCCCGAAATAAATCACCGGCACTAGGCTTGCTAGGCTTAAAGCCCGAGATATCATCATTTTCAACATTTCAATGAACGTTTCAGTAGTATCATACCCACATATCACTTAAATTTCATAATTCTATCACATTTCCAATTCAACTAAGCTTATTCACTTTTCACAAATAAAACTATTATAACATTGTATAACAAAACATATCCAATTCTATGTAATATTATTACATTCGGCTATCACATGAAAATATACCCAAATTTATCAAAAATTGTCATCAAATACTTTCATAATGCATTCTTTAATATAATCCAGCTTAGGGACTTACCTCGACTGTCGGCGGACCGCGTAGACCGGCTATTCAATAACCTTCGTCTTTTCCCGATCCAAATCTGTTTTTCTTTGTTCTTGATCTAAACACATTAAAATTTAACTCATTCAAGTACATTTCATTTCAATTTAGTCTCAAATCACATTAATGGGTAAATTACCCTTTTAGTGTTTCACATTTTTACACTTTAGTCCTAATTGCACAAAACACAAAATACACATTATTTCAATACAACACTCAAGGGCCGAATATGTATAAGGACTATATAAGTCCATTTATTTCATTTATTTTGCATTTAAGCCCTCTCAAATTTTTATTTTTACAAATTAGTCCTATTTACTCAATTTTCACTAAAACTTCAATACAAAACTTATCAATCTTAATCCTATCTTAAAATTAAATTCATCAAACATCAATTATCATATAACAATGCTAATGGCCGAACCTTAGACATGCTCAGATTTAAAAATTACAACATGGGTTGGCTACGGTTCAAGCAACGATCTCAAAACGTAAAATTAACAAAAATCGAGCTAGAATCCATACCTAATTGAAGCTTGAATGAATGGCGAATGTACCAAATCTCTCTTTTACTTTGTTTCTTTCTTATTTCAGTCATGCAAAATGAAGCACTAAGCTTTATTTTATGTTTTATTTACATATATTATGATATTTGGCCATTTACTAATTTAACCTTATTATTATAATATTCATTAACAAAACATAATGGCAAAAGTGAACTTTAACCGTCCACTAATATCAAGAATGGACTAATTGCCCTTTCAATGCTTCAAATCAAGAAACCACTATCAATTTGGCACATTTTACTATGGATTGAAACTTTTACGCTTTACGCGATTAAGTCCTTTTTCTCCAATTAGGCACTTAAACGATTAAATTTTTCTACGAAACTTTCACACACATTAATTCACACAAATTAGACACAAAATATAATATTAAAATATTTCTCGAACTCGAATTCATGGTCCCGAAACCACCATTCTGATTAGGGTCAAATTCGGTCTATTACATGTAGAGTCTACAAAATTTGTGATAAAGGTGTCAAACCCCCTAGGCAAATGTGTGTTAGTTGATAAAGTATGCAAGGTTGCCCTTTAATGATTAAAGGTCATTATTTTCTAGAAAACCTCATGCTATTTCCATTTGATGAATTCGATGTAATTCTTGGTATGGATTGGTTAACTACTCATGATGTAATAGTGAATTGTAGAAGGAAATTTATTGAGTTAAAATGTGAAAATAGAGATATTCTTCGTGTTGAATCAGATAAACAAGATAGATTGCCAGTAGTAATTTCTTCAATGTTGGTTCAGAAATACCTGAGAAAAGGATATGAAGCTTATATTGCCTTTGTGATGAATGCCAAAGAGACTGAGTTAAAAATTGAATCAATGCCCATAGTATGTGTGTAACGCCCCAGTTTTCCATTATTTTCAGCTTCTGTAGTTTTAAGACACAAGTTGCTTTTTTGCTTCAATGGCTAAGTGATTTGGGTGTGTATGAGAGTGTCTGAGAGGCCTCAGTTTCAAGCCTCAACTTGGGTGAATTTTGGTATTTTTATGAATAAAGCCCAAACTCTAGTCAATAGGCTTATAAATAAAAGTGTATAAGTAGTTAACAGAAAAGGCCTGCTGGTTTGGTGGTTAAGTGGTGTGTTATTATGGTGGAGGTCCTGTGTTCGAATCCTTTTGTGAACAAGGGATTCATTTTGCTGCTCAGGGTGTTACAGAGATTGTGTTTTACTGAAAAATTGAGAAGTGGGGAGTGGGTGGAGAGAATTAAGAAAATTGGAGTTGGGGTTTACCAGAAAAATCTAATTTTGGTTTCGCTGCTTTCTCTTTTTGCAAAATTTGACTATCCCCTTCCTTTTCTCTTCACTTTGCAGTCGATTTCCCCTCTTTTTCCCGATCGCAACCGTTTTTTTTATCGCTTATTATTTACAACCCACCGTTTCGGTTATTTATTCTTGCGTTCTTGGTAAGTACAATAGTATAGTATTGATTGGGATAATGAATCATTGCTTATTGGGTTTTGATTGGTGTTCAGGAGATAAATAGAGGGTTGGAGATCGTTAATCGATATTCTAAGTGTACGGAATCCCGATTGTTCGATTGAAGGTAACATTTTTTGCGAGTTTGGCATTCGGTCATCTCGTGCGATTTCATTTGAGTATAGCCTTAAGTGATTAAAATGGTGTTATAATGATCAAATTTAGGTTCTAGAAGGCTTGGATGACTACTCACAATGAATCGACATCAGGTGTGTACCCGAAAATGTAAAAATAAGATTTCGGCGAAAGCCAAAACCATTCTGTCTATGCCACATGGGCGTGTGGTTGCCCGTGTGGTAGGCTGTGTGCATGACTGTTAGTCACCACACGGCCATGTGATTGACGAGCCAGGCTGTGCGCGAGCAACACGGCATTGTGATGGCTGGGCAAGGCTGTGTGTGACACACGGGCTCTACCAATTGGGCCGTGTGGGCCACACAGGCATGTGAGATTCTGGGCCAGGCCATGTGATCCACACGGCCAAGGCTAATTTGGGCCGTGTGGGCCACACAGGTGTGTGGGCCCACACGGGTAGGCCCTAATGGGCGTGTGAACCCATCTTTCTGAAAAACTCTGTAAGGTTGCACAGGTTTCCCAAGTTGACTATGGACCCATCGTAGGGTCGGTAAGCAGTGCTTAGACCCCTAAATAGATGATCCGACTGTTTGATTTCTGTACTGAACATGTATGCTGATCTGAGTGTATGAATTACTATTTGCATATTAGCATGACATTTTGTGTATGTTGCATTGCATCAGGGTGGGATTGATGATATTCGGAGGAAGTATCTGAAAGGCATTTAAGCCTGTTATCTGGCAGCTCAGCTGCAAATTTCTGATTATGTGTCGCATTCGTTACAATATGGTGTGTAGGGCTGGGTGGGTTAATTTTATCCCCACATAGTGTGTAGGGTTGGATAGAGTTGGTGTGTAGAGGCTGGTGGGTAGGACTTTGTTTTCTGTATATTCTGTCTGGAATGGGCCAAGGCCCTATAATATGTCTGTTTCTGTATCTGAGTGGGCTAAAGTCCACACCGCTTTACGTAATGGGCTCGGACTAACCGTGAATATATGCTCGTTATCTGATATTCTGTGTGTATGTTTTCTGTGGGGATTACACACTGAGTTGAGAAAACTCACCCTTTCCTGTTTAATCTGTTCAGGTAATCCCCAACAGTAAACGGATCGGTGCGGCAGAGGACTCGACGGTGACCACGGTTCTAGACATTTTTGGCTTTTATTTTATTTATGGTTTTGGTTATATCTGGGGAACTTTATGTAATATGGCCTTTCCGTATTTTGTTTTAAATTTGAGATTTTTATTTTTTATAACTGCTAGCAGACGCAAGTTTTCAAAGTAAACAAATGTTTTATCAAAATGCACACGAATTCGCAAATGACTTTTAAAAAGCTTCCGCAACGTATAATGTTTTAAAATTGATAATGATGGAAACAAGTGACACGTTTTGAAAGTGTCATAAGACAATGAAAAAAAGGGTTTTATTGTATTTATGTTTTCTAAAACACTATCATGTGACACCATTAGATTAGGCCATAACGTCCAGGCTAGGTTTGGGGTGTTACAATGTGAGTATCCAGATGTATTTCTAGAAGAATTGCCAGGGTTGCCTCCGGTTAGAGAGATTGAATTTGGCATTGAATTAGCCCCTGGTACTGCCCCTATTTTAATTGCTCCGTACAGGATGGCTCTAACCAAGCTGAAAGAATTGAAGGTACAGTTACAAGAGTTGACGAATAAAGGATTCGAAGGATCAAGTTATTCTTCATGGGGTGATCCTGTAGTATATGTAAAAAAGAAAGATGGTTCCATGAGATTATGTATAGATTATCGACAGCTTAATAAGGTAACCATAAAGAACAAATACCCCTTGCCAAGGATTGATGATTTGTTTGACCAGTTGAAGGGAGCCACGGTGTTTTCCAAGATAGACTTAAGGTCTGGATATTATCAGTTGAGAGTCAAAGACTCTGATGTGTCGAAAACTGCATTCCGGACAAGGTATGGTCACTACGAGTTTTTAGTCATGCCTTTCGGTTTAACAAATACCCCTGCTGTGTTTATGGATTTGATGAACCGCATCTTTTGGCCATACTTGGATAAATTTGTTATGGTTTTTATTGATGATATATTGATCTATTCTCGTGATGAGAATGAGTACGCGGAGCACTTGAGGACGGTTTTGCGAATCTTACGAGATAATCAGTTATATGTCAAGTTTAGTAAGAACGAATTTTGGCTTAAAGAAGTTGGATTTTTGGGGCACATTATCTCGGGAGATGGAATTAGAGTTGACCCAAGTAAGATCTCAGCAATTGAAGATTGGAAGCCGCCAAGGAACGTATCCGAGATTAGGAGTTTTCTGGGCCTAGCCGATTATTACAGGTGGTTTATTAAAGGATTTTCCATGATAGCCACTCCGATGACGAGACTATTGCAAAAAGATGTGAAGTTTGAGTGGACAGAAAAGTGCCAACAGAGTTTTGAGAAATTGAAAGCATTGTTGACTGAGGCTCCAATTCTAGTACAACCTGAACCAGAAAAATAATTTGTGGTCTATAGTGATGCATCCTTAAATGGATTGGGTTGTGTACTCATGCAAGAAGGCAAAGTGATGGCTTATGCCTCTAGACAGTTAAAACCGCACGAGAAGAATTACCCGACCCACGATTTGGAGTTAGCCGCTATTGTATTTGCACTGAAGATATGGAGACACCATTTGTATGGTGAAAATGTCAGATATTTACTGATCATAAAAGCCTAAAGTACTTGATGACTCAAAAGGAGTTGAGCTTAAGGCAACGAAGATGGTTGGAGTTGATAAAGAACTACGTGTTAGTGATTGACTACCATCCGAGAAAGGCGATCGTGGTCGCCGACGCCTTGAGCAGGAAATCCTTGTTTGTATTGAGAGCCATGAATACATGGTTGGCTTTATCAGATGATGGCTCTATACTATCTGAGTTGAGAGCTAAACCTATGTTCCTCTAAATATGATCGATGGTTCTATACTAGTGACATTCATGGTGTGATTTACCTAAATCTTGAGTTAGTAACTGACCATGTGTATGTAACTCATGTGCTTTGATATAAGTGGAGGCTTATGCTCTAAATATGATCGATCCCATAGTCAGTATGTTGGGTACATGACTTGCATATGACATGGCTATACTAGCAATGATGGAGTTCATAGCTTGATTAAAGAGTTAACGATATCTTCTCATTAGCATTGTGTGGATTGAAAAATATTGAACGTGGCCATGGGTTGCTTGTTCTCAAACGAGCAATTTGTCACAGTCATTTGTTGACAGTGATCATATTAATTATTAAGAAGACACAATGGTGACAATAAGATAAAATAAGATTGTATTGAGTGAATGAATTTAACTCAAAGGAATCAAGGCTATTATATGAGGGTAACACACAAATGACGTGGTCATTGGACAAAGTAGTTGGTTGAATTACTTTCGTAAAGAGTATACAATAAGGAGTCTTCAATCATGGTACTTTCTGTGGACTGACTCCATGATTAAGTAAATTTTGAATTGTTAGAATGATGCTTCTGGACATAATTGCAATTACTCGAGCCTAATTGTATATGTCCAATTGGTCCCTCTGCCAGCTCAACAAAAACTCGATCGGACTGCATTTGAATAAGAAAAAAAATTCTACGACTTTGGAAATAATTTAATTGAGTTGATTTATTTGATGTAGAATTAAATTAGGTGGTAATGAGAATTGTTTAACTAGAGAATTTGATTAAAGAATTTTCTTGAAAAATTAATTTGAAAAATCTAAGTGATTTTTGGAAAAATTAATTTTCATCAAATAAAATTAAATTAATCAAATAAATTAAAACTAATATGATATTTTTGGAATTAATTTTCAAGTTAGACAATTGACTCAATAGGTAATTGAACTTGAAAATTGGATCTGATATTGAAAATTGGGCCTAGAAACACAAACTCATGATCGAGACCCAAAAATTGGTTGAACTGGGCCTGTTGTGTGAAACTGGCTCGACGGTCCAACTGGTGACAGGACCGGATCGGTCGGGCCGTCACTAGCCTGGACTAAATAGACAACAGCTGAACTTGCTCAGGGTGCCATAAGGATGTCGCACCTGCGATGGCACCACCGAACACAACGGTGCCAACAACGGCAAGGATGACATTCCGATGGTCGGCAAGTAGTTCTTCGGCGGTTGAGCAGTGGAGGAATCACACTCTTACTAGGACTCTATTAGATTTTCAGATTAATTATTCCAAAAATAATATTATTTTAATAAATTTAATTTTAAATTTAATTTAATACTTATCTTGATAGTATTTTATTAATTTAATATTAAAGTGATTATCTTAATATTAAATTTTATTCAATATTTACCTTGTAGATAAATAATATATTAATTTAATATTAAAGTGATTAAGTTTAATCATAGTTGAACTTTCTAAACTCTCCATAAATAAAGAGAGCATTGAGTTATTATTTTTCACACACTTGAATTCAACAGAAAGTTGTAGAGAGAAAATTCTCTGAAGAAATTATTTCAAAAAATTTCTAAAGATATTTTTCTTATTTACAACTTGACTAAAAAATTTAGAGAAATTGCGAAATTACACTACTTGTAATTTTGTGAAAATTTTCCTGATTCGAAGTGAGCCCACACTCAGTAGACATGAGCTTGAGGATAACGAAGAAGACTACTTGGTCGAAGCATTCATCCTAGACAAATCGAAAAAGTATAACTTTGATTAAGTGTTTATTGCTTTAGATATCAGAAAAAAAATTAAAACTTTAATTTTTCCTTAAACTTATTTTTCGCTACAATTTCCAAACCCATTTTTCTAACAGAAGGTAACAATCTAAGGATTCAGGTCAAAAAAGATCGAGGGTGAGATCAAAATCTAGAAACCGTGACGAGCAATATGGCTATCGTAAAAAGATGGGTCACATTAAGGCATAATGTTACAAACTTCATAATAAAAACAAAAAAGCTGTCGAAAATGATGAGAGAGGAAAGCAGAAAGTCGATTCAGCTGATGCTAGTGTAGCTGAGGATTGAGGTAATGATTTGTTGCTGGTGTCAATAACTGAAAGGTCTAAGTTCAGATCCGAGTGGATCTTGGATTCATGTTGTTCTTACCATGTGTCCCAACAGGGACTGGTCTCCACATATAGCTCGGTTGAAGGTAGAGTTATGCTTATGGGAAATAATTCACCCTGCAAAATAACTGGCATTGGTACCATTCAGATTAGGATGCATGACAGGATAATTAGAACATATTCAGATGTCAGGGATGTACCTGATTTAAAAAGAATCTCATCTCTTTGGGTATTCTAGACTCGAATGATTGTAAGATCGTCATTGAGTCAAATGATTTAAAAGTATCTCATGGAGCCTTTGTTTTGATGAGAGGGTGGAAAGTCAACAGCTTTTACATTCTGCAAGGTGCAATGGTGTCCAGCTCGGTACCAATTACGGAAGCAGAGGAAAGATTGTTGCCATGTCCCGATGAGGACATTCTCAACCTTGCGATGACACGTGAAAATCTGCTATTTTCAGGCTCTAAATAAACCTAGCCGTGGCACATGTCCTTGGTTCTTTATTCTAGTGCAATCGAAAGCTTAATGTATGCAATGGTTTGTACTTGTCTTGATATTTCACACGCTGTTAATGTAGTAAGTAGATATATGGCCAAACCTAACAAATTACACTGCAAGTTGTCAAGTGAATTCTAAGATATTTGAAAGGGACTTCCAAGACTTGTTTGGAATTTGGAAGATGTTCAGATGGTCTAGTCGGCTACGTAGATTTGGATTATACCGAAGACTTAAACAAAAGATGATCTCTCATAGGTTATATGTTTGCTTTCGGCAATTGTATAATTAGTTGGAAAGCCACCCTTCAGGCCTCTATGGCATTATTAACTACAGCGACGGAATATATGGCTATCACACAGGCTGTGAAAGAGGCCATTTTGTTGAGAGGTCAATTCGGGGAGCTCCTTGATAAAAATGACAAAACTATTGTACATTGCGACAGTCAAAGTGTCATACATCTCGTGAAAGATCAGATGCATCACAAAAGAAGAAAGCATATAGATATTCTGTAACACTCCTAATCTCTATCTGTCACCGAAACAGGGTCATGAAGCATTACCAGAGTTTACAGGTCAATTACAAAAAATTTATGTCATTCACTATTCAAATTCGAAATCAATCATATTGTCCCTTAATTGGGTCACCCAAAATACATGTTAGAATCAAATCAGGACTAAACCAGAAACTCAGAAAATTTTTTGCGAAATTTCAAACATATTTTTTAGGTGCAGGGGACACACGCCCGTATGGTCAGGCCGTGTGTCTCACACGGCCAGGTGACACACTCATGTCTTAGGCTGTGTGGGCATTCGATGTAAGGCACATAGCCGTGTCCCAGCCTGTGTTCAAATTAGGGTAGCTACTGACCTGCCAACCACATGCCCATTTGTTAGGTCGTGTGGACAATTTGCTTTTCAAACATAGGTGCAGGATCCAGACGGCCAAGACACACATCCGTGTATTGGGCCGTGTGTTTCACACGGTTGAGATACACGCCCATGTCCCTGTCCGTGTGACCAATTCTGAGCATTTTGTTTCTCAATTCTTAAGATGCAGGGGACACACAGCCAAACCATATGCCCGTGCATATGGCCGTATGTCACAAACGGTTGAGACACACGCCCATGTGTCTACCTGTGTGGACAAAATAAGGCTATTTCCAGGCCTTATTTCTCACCCAAAATTTTCCTTTTACCTACATTAATACTTGCATACATATACCAATCATTTAAAGACATTAAAACCAAGCCAACATTAACATTATACATGATATATCTTCACATGTATTCAAATTCACCTTTTGTAAAACACATATGTTTTCCATAATTCAATCTAACCATATCAAGCACACATATATTAACCATATTAAAACCTTATATATATGTTCACTAAACATATCATCACTAGCCATTCCAATGGCTATATTACATTCAACCATTTAAATGCCAACGCTGACCAAGTTAGCCTATATATGCCATTATACCAAAATAAGTTTATTATTTATACCAAAATGAGCTGAACGATAGTGTGATGTTGCTCTGACTGATTCCAACCTTCACGAGCTTCTGAGCACTATAAAATAGAGGAAAATAAAACAAAGTAATCATTTAATGCTTAGTAAGTTCGCATAACAGTAATTTAACTTACCGTTTATATTCAATTTAAGTAATCATGTAAATAACATGCATCCCAACAAATTGACCAATTGCCTAATCACATACACTCAATCAAGCAAGTTAGTCATGAATTTATAAATACTTTTCAAGTAATAAAGATGAGCTCATTTGATGCGAGCTTGGCCAAGGAGCTAATGGCCGAACCTTTAGAGCTGCCTTTGGGACCAATCACCTGAGCCCGAGCTAGGAGGTTCCAAGGAGATATATCAAGCTACATTGAACGAACTTGGAAAGAAGAAGTGACCGATCACTGTTGGACTAGCTCACCAAGCTTAATTCGCAACGTCTTGCAAGCTGATCTAGCTCGACTTAGCTCAATGGAGCTAAATTCGGCACCATGCTAGCTCATTGAGCTAGATTCCAAATTATTTAATTTATGCATTTAAGTTGCTGGAATAAATTTATTGAGTTAGTTAATTAGTTAAAGTTCAGCTCAAATAAATTTATTTTTTGTTTTAATGTGTCTAAATTCTGGACATTTTAATTTAAGTTTAAATGTGTTTTAATTAGTACATATTTTTAATGTGTCAAGTTTAGGACAAATTTAATTCTTGTTTTTAATTAATGTGTCCAACCAATTTTATCTATTTAAGTTGTCTTAGCTGCTATTTAATTGTCTTTGTCCAGCCGAATTTATGGTGTCCTAAAGCTAATTAATTTGTTCAATTAAATGTGTATAGGTAAATGTATGGGACGACATGGTTAAAGTCAGCCCTTGAATGCTATCAACCAGCAATTTTTTTGTGACACCAAGGGCCAAAAGATAGCTAGTGCTTTCTTTCTTCTAGGTTGACTGTCCAGCTCTTCAAAGTAGCATCTTGAAGTGTTCACATTGCTGGAAATTCTTTTCACATGGAATGGCTGATCAGTTTTGTGCATTCACACCAAAGGACTATTCACATTCGGCATTTACACTTTTAGGACCATTGAAGTGCCCAAGCTGATCATTAAACTCAAGATTTTTTAGCTCAACCAAGCAGCTCCATTAAAGGGAATTTAGTCACCTTGGCCGAATATAGACAAGGCTATTCAGCTCACCACCTTTTCAATTAATGTCCAGCTGAATAATCATCATCTAGAAGCTGCCCATTTGTGTTTTTCATGCTAAGAAGCTTCTAGGGATGTTCAAGAAACTACAAGGAAACCAACTCCTTTCTAGCTTCAATGTGCCGTCCATTAGCATCCCTAATAGCCCATTCGGCTACCATATGTCTAGGCTATAAATATGTAGTTTTATTCACTTTGTAGGAAATTTTTGATCATTTTATGAAAATATATTACTTTGTGAGTGTTCATACTCCCATTGTTCTCTATAGACTGAATTGACTTATCAAGCAATCCTTATGGTGTCAATCCCATCTTTTTCGAACTTATCACTTTGTTAAAGTGTGGCGTTCACCATACCAAGGTTCCTATCTTCCTAGATAGTGGGTCGAGGTTTTATCAATTTACCCTTCCTATTTCCATCACTTTTTTCAACCTAAGTGCTTGTCTAAGTTTCGGGTCAACACGGCATATTGTGTTGGTTCATTCTTAAGCCTTAGCCAAAACCATACCTTGTTTCCATAATCGTTTCAAAACCATTCCCTTTGAACTTATCTTTCATAACTTCAAGCCTATCTTTGCAAAACATTTAGACTTACTTAATTTTAATGATCGGGCAAATAATACGACTCTAGACATCTACAATTAAGCTCGTATCATTTGGTATCAGAGCCAGGTTAAATTCAAATAAGTATTGATATTTTCAAGAGTCTCGGGACTGTATTTTGCTAAAAAAATTCAAAAAAAATTCGTGAAAAAAGATATTTGAAGTGCCAAAATTCTGAATATAAAAAAAAAGAGTTATGAAAAGTTAAAAAAAGTGAAATAGTTGTACCAAGTTCTTGCTGCCCGAAAATCATTTCTTACCAACAAGCCAGCCGGCCATACTTAAACCCTTCTATTTTGTTTGCTACCCTACCCATTGTCCCAACATCAACCCTGACCTTAACCTGACATCACTTTTGCAAACTGGCTCCCAACGGAAGCTAATTCGTCTAAGTAGTCCTTGGAGAACTTAGAGAGGCGAACTTGAGCGGAAAAAGGAAATAGTGTGGTGAGATTTTCCGAGAGGAAAAAATCCAAATTGTGTGAACTTTTCTTGTGAGAGAAGTGTGAGGATTGTTGAGTGATTAAAAATTCCATGTCTAGAAGCTCGGAAAGGAACCAAATGGATGAATGTGGATTGTGACCTATTCGCAATGTTACTAGTGGGGGAGTTCCTGATTTAACGTTACAAGCACTTATGCAAGAAATGGAACGGCTGTTCGATGGCAAACGTGAGCCCATCAAAGATCGGCTATTTCGAGTCAAAACATGAAAACAATGTGAAGGAACCCCCGAAGTTGCAAGGCGAGGGTGCGAGCGTCCAAACCAAAATCGAGAAGATCCTTATCACTCAAGCGAGCAAGAAAGTGACCACTCATCTGCTCGAAGTGTACGTCATCGAGGCCAACGAAACCGTGGCTATCGAGAAAGAGATTGTCTCGACGATAACCTTAAGAATATCAAAATGACTATACCACCATTCTAAGGGAAGAACGACCCCGAAGCGTACTTGGAGTGGGAGAAAAAAATTAAACTTGTCTTCGAGTACCATAGCTACTCGGAGAGCAAGAAGGTAAAGCTCGCGGCCATATAATTTTATGGCTATACAATTGTATGGTGGGATCAACTCGTGACGAGTCAAAGAAGGAACGGGGAAAGGCCTATTTCAACTTGGGCTGAAATGAAGGCAGTTATGAGAAAGCATTTTGTTCCATCGTACTATCATCGAGACTTGTATCAGTGGCTACAAAACCTCACTCAAGGCAACCGGAGTGTCGAGGATTATTATGAAGAGGTGGATGTTACCATGATACGAGCCGATGTCGAGGAAGACCGTGAGGCGACGATGGCTAGATTCCTAGCAAGGTTGAACCGTGATATCGTTAACATAGTGGAATTACAACACTATGTTGAAGTGATGGACATGGTCCACATGGCGATTAAAATAGAGAAACAACTAAAGTGGAAGGGAACCACCCGAACATATCCTACCTCTTCTACCAACAAGTGGAGTCAAGGGACTAGTAAAGCCTTATGTATTCCAAGGAGCCTATTACGACCACCAAAACCAATCAACCAAGTGACGAGGCTAGTAAAGGTAAGAATGATCCTGTTCCTAACCGTTCTCAGGATATTAAATGTTTCAAGTGCCAAGGGAGGGGACACATAGCCAGTCAATGTCCCAATCGTCGAGGGATGATGGTTAGACCAAACGGCGAAATCGAGTCTGAAGAAGAAGAAGAGGAGGAGCCAGAAATTCCTATCGATAAAGAAGAAGAACTTGAATATCCCGTCGAAGGTGAAATTCTCGTTGTCAAAAGAAGCTTAAACATTCAAGGTGTTGAAGACGAGTAACAACGAGAAAATATCTTTCACAACCGTTGCCACGTTCAAGGCAAAGTGTGCAGCATGATAATAGACAGAGGGAGTTGCACCAACATTACGAGTAGCATGCTCGTAGAAAAACTCAGCTTAGCCACGATGAAACATCTGAACCCTTACAAGTTGCAATGGATAAACGATGGTGGTGAACTAAAAGTAACCAAGCAAGTTATAGTGGCATTTTCGATCGGCAAGTACCAAGATGAAGTGGTATGTGATGTGGTGCCCATGCACGCGGGACACCTTCTGTTGGGGCGTCCATGGCAAAACGACCAGCGTGTGATCTATGACGGCTATACGAATAGATATGCGCTCAAACACCTCGCAAAGAATGTCACTTTAGCACCTCTTACCCCAAAACAAGTGTATGAAGATCAAATTAAAATGAAGCAATCTATAGAAAAATCAAAATCAAAAGAACAAGAAAAAAAGAATGAAAAAGAAAAAAAAAGAAAGTTGAGAAAAAGAAAGGAAAAAGTGAAAAAAATGAGGCAAAAACACGAGTGGAAAAAGAAAAGAAAAAAGAAAATGAGAGTGAAAAAATGAGTGTTTTTGCAAGAAAAAGAGAAGTGAGGAAGTTATTTTTGATGAGACAGTCCATTCTTGTACTTATGTACAAAGAATGTCTTTTTGAAACTAATGAACTCGATAATACATTGCAGTCTTCTGTTATTTTTTTGCTCCAGGAGTTTAAAGATGTATTCCGGATGAAGTGCCGAGCGGCTTGCCTCCTATCCGAGGCAGTGAGCATCAAATTAATTTTGTGCCTGGAGCAACGATACCAAACCGACCAGCTTACCGGAGTAATCCCAAGGAGATGAAAGAATTGCAAAAATAAGTTGCTGAATTGATGGAGAAAGGATACATCCGAGAAAGCTTGAGTCCATGTGTGGTGCCCATTTTACTAGCGCCTAAAAAGGACGGATCATGGCAAATGTTCGTTGATTGTTGCGCCATCAATAAGATTACCATCAAGTATAGGCACCCAATTCCTCGTCTCGATGATATGCTCGATGAGCTAAGCGGAGCCCAACTATTCTCAAAGATCGATTTAAAGAGCGGTTATCATTAGATTCACATGCGGGAGGGGGATGAATGAAAGACCGCATTCAAGACTAAATACGGTTTGTACGAATGGTTGGTAATGCCATTCGGCCTTACTAATGCTCCTAGTACATTTATGCAATTAAGGAATCATGTATTGCGTGCCTTCATCAAAAAATTTTGCGTGGTTTATTTTGATGATATTTTGATATACAGTAAGTCTTTAGAAGACCACGTTTAGCATTTGCGTGCAGTATTAGAAGTTCTTCGTAAGGAGGTACTCTATGCTAATTTTAAAAAGTGTTTTTTCTGTACTAACAAAGTTGTGTTTCTAGGATTTGTGGTGACTGTCATTGGCTTAGAAGTTGATCAAGAGAAAATCCAAGCAATTCGAGATTGGCCATGTCTTACGAACATCAGCCAAGTACGGAGTTTTCACGGGTTAGCAAGTTTTTATCGAAAGTTGGTGCCCAACTTTAATACCTTAACCGCCCCCTTGACAGGTATCATAAAGAAAAACTCTTCTTTTAATTGGACTGATGAGCAAGAGATGTCATTTAATAAAATCAAGGATTGTTTAACTAATGCTCCTCTGTTGTCACTACTTGACTTTAACAAAACATTCAAAGTTGAATGTGATGCCCCAGGGATCAGAATCGGAGTGGTTTTGACTCAAGACGGACGACCCGCTGCGTATGTCAGCGAGAAACTCAACAGGGCTACTCTCAATTATCCTACATATGATAAAGAGATGTATGTCTTGATTCGGGCCTTAGAGACATGGCAAGGCAACATTATCTCTGGCCTAAAGAGTTTTTCATCCATACGGATCATGAGGCCTTAAAGCACCTTAAGGGACAAACCAAGCTAAACAAGCACCATGCCAAGTGGGTGGAGTTTTTGGAATCTTTCCCTTATGTGATTAAATACAAGATAGGTAAGAAAACATCATTTCTGATGCATTATCACGGAGGTATGCTCTTATTAATAAATTAGATCCAAACTGCTTGGTTTTGAGTTCTTGAAAGATCTATATAAAACTGATGTTGCTTTTGGTGAGATATATAAGTCTTGTGTGCGAGGTGCTCATGAAAAGTATTACCGGTAAGATGGTTACCTATTTCGTGAAGGTAAGTTGTGTGTACCCAAAAGCTCATTTTGAGAAGTGCTCATTAACGAAGCCCATAGCGGAGGAGTTATGGGACACTTAGGTGTAGCCAAAACCTTGGCCATACTACAAGAACATTTCTATTGGCCTAAGATGAAATGCGACGTGATGAGAAAGTGTGATCGTTCTATTGCTTGTAAGCAAGCAAAGTCGTGAGTTAAGCCAATTGGTTTGTATACACCCTTGCCAATACCGGATGCACCATGGATTGACATATCTATGGACTTTGTTCTAGGGCTTCATAGAAGCAAGAATGAAAATGATTCAATTTTTTTTGTAGTAGATCGATTTTCTAAAATGGTTTATTTCCTTGCTTGTCATTAAACTGATGATGCTATTAATATTGCTAATTTGTTTTTCAAGAAAATCGTTCGATTACATGGAATACCTCAAATCATCGTCTCCGATCGAGATGCCAAGCTCCTTAGCCACTTTTGGAGGACCTTGTGGGGCAAGCTAGGCACTAAGCTTCTGTTTTTTACAACGTGCCACCCTCAAACGGATGGTAAAACAGAGGTAGTCAACCAGGTCTTATCAACCTTACTGCGGGCCATTAGGAAAAATCTGAAGTCGTGGGAGGAATGCTTGCCGCACATAGAATTCGAGTATAATCGATCGGTTTATTCAGCTACTAAGCACTCTCCTTTTGAAGTGGTATACGGCTTTAACCCTTTAAGCCCTCTTGATTTAGTTCCTTTGCCTTCTGACCGATTAGTACATGTAGATGGAAAAAGAAAGGCTGATTTTGTCAAACAGCTTCATAAGAAAGTCAAAGAAAATATCGAGAGGAGAACCGAGCAATATGTTCTTGGAGAAAACAAGGGGTGCAAACGAATTGTATTTGAACCCCGGAGATTGGGTTTGGGTCCATATACGCAAGGAAAGATTTCTTGAACAAAGAAAATCTAAACTTCTACCAAGGGGTGATGGTCCATTTCAAGTCTTGGTGCGAATCAACGATATTGTCTACAAGTTGGACTTACCCAGTGAGTATGGAGTTAGTGCTAGCTTTAATGTTGTTGATCTTTCCCCTTTTGATGTAGGTGATGATTTGGGGACAAATCACCTCGAAGAGGGGGGGAATGATGCGAGCTTGGCCTAGGAGCTAGTGGCCAAACCTTTGGAGCTGCCTTTGGGACCAATCACCCGAGCCCGAGCTAGGAGGTTTTAAGAAGCTATATCAAGATAAATTGAATGAACTTGGAAAGAAGAAGTGACCGATCACCGTTGGACTAGCTCACCAAGCTTAGTTCGCAATGTCTTGCAAGCTGATCTAGCTTGACTTAGCTCAATGGAGCTAAATTCAAAACCATGCTAGCTCATTGAGCTAGATTCCAAATTATTTAATTTATGCATTTAAGTTGCTGGAATTAATTTATTGAGTTAGTTAATTAGTTAAAGTTTAGCTCAAATAAATTTATTTTTTGTTTTATTGTATCTAAATTATGGACATTTTAATTTAAGTTTAAATGTGTCAAGTTTAGGACAAATTTAATTCTTGTTTTTAATTAATATGTCAAACCGATTGTAGCTATTTAAGTTGTCTTAGCTGTTATTTAATTGTCTTTGTCCAGCCGAATTTATGGTGTCCTAAAGCTAATTAATTTGTTCAATTAAATGTGTATAGGTACATGTATGGGATGGCATGGTTAAAGTCAGCCCTTGAATGCTATCAACCAGCACCTCTTCGGTGATACCAAGGGCCAAAAGATAGCTGATGCTTTCTTTCTTCTAGGTTGACTGTCCAGCTCTTCAAAGCAGCATCTTAAAGTGTTTACATTGTTGGAAATTCTTTTCACATGGAATGTCTGATTAGTTTTGTGCGTTCACACCAAGCGACTATTCACATTCGACATTCACACTTTGAGGACCATTGAAGTGCCCAAGCTGATCATTAAACTCAAGACTTTTTAGCTCAACCAAGTAGCTCCATTAAAGGGCATTTAGTCAACTTGGTCGAATATAGACAAGGCTATTCAGCTCACCACCTTTTCAATTAATGTCCAGCTAAATAATCATCATCTAGAAGCTGTCCATTTGTGTTTTTCATGCTAAGAAGATTCTAGGGACGTTCAAGAAACTACAAGGAAATTTCCAGCTCCTTTCTAGCTTCAATGTGCCGTCCATTCAGCATCCCTAATCGCCCGACTACCATATGTCTAGGCTATAAATATGTAGTTTTATTCACTTTGTAAGAACTTTTTGATCATTTTTATGAAAATATATTACTTTGTGAGTGTTCTTACTCTCATTGTTCTCCATAGACTGAATTGACTTATCAAGCAATCCTTGTGGTGTCAATCCCGTCTTTTCCAAAATTATTACTTTGTTAAAGTGTGGCGTTCACCATACCAAGGTTCCTATCTTCCTAGATAGTGGGTCGAAGTTTTATCAATTTACTCTTCCTATTTCCATCACTTTTTTCAACCTAAGTGCTTGTCTAAGTTTCGGGTCAACACGACATATTGTGTTGGTTCATTCTTAAGTCGTAGCTAAAACCATACATTGTTTCCATAACCGTTTCGAAACCATTCCCTTTGAACTTATCTTTCATAACTTCAAGCCAATATTTGCAAAAGGTTTAGACTTACTTAATTTTAACGATCGGGCAAATAATACAACTCGAGACATCTACAATCAAGGTCATATCATCATCATGTAATAACTTTCATACATATAATTTTCTTATCATATTTCTGTATAACATATACATTTCTATGATAAGTCATCTCAAGTTCAGATTAGCCATGACAGAACTTTGCCTGTTAAATTTATTTGAAACATCGATGGATACACATGTAGTACACTTGAAGTGTACAACACTATAAACCATCAACTCATATTCAGGGGTACCCAATTAGGTCACATAATCAGGAAGCACTCTCTCGAGCCATATAACAGGATGCTCATGTGATCCATGTAGCAGGAAGCTTATCCAGGCTATAACAGGAAACTCATAAGAGTTTAGAACAGGAAGCTCATTGAGCTTAACAGGTAACTCCGAAGAGTTATTATCAGGGATTTCCGAATAGCCATATAACAGGACGTTCAAGCGAGTCATATCATGAAGCTCAAAAAGAGCCAATATCAGGAAGCTTATAAAGTGCTGCGTTTCTGTCTGCAATATATGCAGGATCACAACCGATCATATAACAGGACGCTCACAAAGAGCTGCGGTAGTCCGCAACACATGTAGGATCACTACTGATTAGGATGCTCGCAAAAACCATGTCACAGAAGGCTCGGGAAGACTTATAACAGGATGCTCTTTCAATTTATGGTGTGTCTGCAACATATACAAGACCACAACCAATCAGGAAATCCTGTATCCATCGAATTTCACCTATTCAAAAGGGACTTATACTTATCGAGCAATATCAGACATGTAATTTATTTTATATCAGGCATGTAATTGATTTTATACATTAAAAATTTATACAATTCACATATATTCAACATTCAATTCCAAACATATTAATATACATGATCTAATTACTCGAACTTACCTCAATAAGCGTTCGTATACAAGGATATACTAATCCGATACTTTTTGTTTTCCTCGATCCAAATTCGTACTAGGTCTATCCGGATCTATATAAATGAATTTAACATCAATTTTATCCATTTCATACTCAATTTAATTCAATTCACACCCTAGGAAAAATTACCATTTTGCCCATATACTTTCCATAAATAACGATTTCGTCCTTAAGCTCGAACAATAAAATTCGTGCAATTTAATCCTTATTCCAAGCCTAACCAATTTTTACATATAACATTTACAGCACATATATTTCATAAAAAATAGAATTTTTCCATGAATTTTACATCTTTATAATTTAGTACCTAAATCACAATTTTATGAAAATTCACTTTACAAAAGTTGTTTGTCTATCAACAACCTTTCATTTTCTACTATAAATTTCAAATTTTCAGCATAGTCATCCATGGAAAAATTTTAATACTTTGATAAATTTACAAATTGATCCCCAAAATAGCTAGATTAGGTTATTCCAATCTCAAAAAATAAAAATTACTAAAAAAGTGACAAGATTACTTACCCTATTAGGCTTGCTTGATTTTATTTCTCTTTCCTAGGTTTTGCATAAAATTTTTGGGGAAGATGATGATACGAATTTATTTTATTCATTTAATTAACTTATCATCCATTAATTTTTTAACTTTCCAATTTAGTCCTTTTCTTTTTCTAATTTTCCATGGATGAACCATCAAAAATATCTACTAACTTTTCTTAATGGTCTAATTACTATATAAGGAACTCAAGTTTTGAATTTAATGGCTATTTGATACTTATAGCTACTAGAACTAAACTTTTGCATTTTATGCAATTTGGTCCTTTTTATAATTAAACAGGTAATTGGTAAAATTTTCTTATCGAAATTTTCATACGTCTTTCCTATCATAATGCAGACCATGCAATATTATTAAAATAAATTTTCTTTCTGACTCAGATTTGTTGTCCCCGAAACCACTGTTCTGATTTCATTGAAAACAGGCTGTTACAACTCTCCCCCATTAAAGAATTTTCGTCATTGAAAATCTTACCAGTAAAGAGGTTCGCATATTTCTTTCTCATTTTATCCTCTGGTTCCTAGGTAGCTTATTCAATCCCATGTCGTTGCCAAAGAACTTTCACTAAAGCTACCTTTTTATTTCTTAACTCATTCGTCTCACGTGTTAAAATTTGATAGGTTCTTCACTATAAGTCATGTCAGGCTGAATTTTAACTTCTATCGGAGAAATGACATGCGAAGGATCTGATTGATACCGTCATAACATAGACACATGAAAAACATTATGAATTCTAGCAAGCTCTGGCGGTAATGCCAATCGGTATGCAACTGGTCCAATTCTTTCAATAACTTCATATGGTTCGATGAACCGTGGACTCAGTTTTCCTTTACGGCCAAATCGAAGAACTTTCTTCCTAGGTGATACTTTCAAGAATACCTTATCACCAACTTGAAATTCTATCTCTTTTCGTTTAAGATCGGCTTAAGACTTTTGATGATCAGAGTCCATTTTCAAACTATTCCAAATCATTTTTACCTTTTCTTCAGTTTCACGGATCATATCAACTCTGTGTATCTTTTTCTCACTGAGCTCTATCCAATACAAAGGAGTTCTACATTTACAACCATACAGAGCCTCATACGGAGCCATTTTAATGCTAGACTGATAACTATTATTGTATGTAAATTCAACTAAAGGCAAATATTTTTTCTAGTTACCTTCGAATTCCAACACACAACACCGAAACATATCTTCTAAAATCTATATCTCACGTTCAGATTATCCATTAGTTTGAGGATGGAATGCGGTACTGAAATGTAACTGTGTACCCAGAGCTTCTTGCAATTTATTCCAAAATCAGGATGTAAATCGGGGATCTCTATCAGAAATAATGGAGACTGGTACCCCACGTAGTCTAACAATCTCAGAAACATATAACTCAGCCAATCTATCCAGGGAGAAATCCATACGTACTGGAATAAAGTGTGCAAACTTTGTTAATCAGTGAACAATTACCCAAATGACATCTTTCTTTTTTGGAGATAGGGGTAACCCTAATAGAAAATCCATAGTAACTCTTTCCCATTTCCATTCCGGCATCGTAACTAGCTGTAATAATCTCGAAGGTACCTGGTGTTCAGCTTTAACTTGCTGACATACTAAACACTTAGACACAAATTCAGAAATATCACATTTCATTCCCGGCCACCAATACATCTTTTTCAAATCATTGTACATTTTGTTACTCCCCGGATGTACAGACATAATACCATAGTGAGCTTCGTACAATATCTTCTGTACAAGTTCTAAATTCTTCGGTACACATATTCTGCCTCTGAATAACAGACAACCATCAGACCCAATCTAAATTTTTGAGTCAGAATTTGACTCACATTGTACCCGTTTAGCTTGTAATTCAACATCACTCTTCTGAGCTTTACAGATCTATTGTAGAAATATCGGTTTAGCTTTTAGTTCAGCTATGATTGAACCGTCATCTGACAGTGACAACTGGGTATTCATTACTCGTAAGAAAAATAGGGATTTTCTGCTTAGAGCATTTGCAACCACATTAGCTTTTCCAGATGATAATCAATAACCAGATCATAATGTTTCAATAATTCAAGCCACCTGCATTGTCTCAAATTCAAATCTTTTTGTGACATCAGATACTTTAGACTTTTATGATCAGTGTATATGTGACATTTTTCACCAAACAGATAATGTCGCCAAATTTTCAATGCAAACATAATGGCTGTCAATTCTAGATCATGTAATGAGTAGTTCTTTTCTTGTGGTTTTAGCTTTCTAGAAGCATAGGCTATTACTTTACCTTCTTGCATCAAAACACAACCTAAACCATTCTGTAACAACCCGATTTAGGGGCTAGTTAGAATAGTGATCTCAGGATCACTATTCTAAGATTTAAGAAATTTATTTCCTGTTATATTATGAGTTAGAGCATGATAGTATATGTGCATAAGAAATTTGGAGCTTTAATTTTAGCGATTTCATGTTTAATCGCGAAAAGGGACTAAACCGCATAAAGTGCGAAAGTTCCATTCTATAAGCTAAAGGTACCAAATAACCATAGATGAACAATTGGGGGTATTTAAGGGGCAATTAGACCCCCCAAAATTGGCTTGGTCGGCCATAGATTTCAAAGGGGGCAAGGATTGGCCAAGTTGGTCAAAGTTGGTGGTGGTTGGTGGACTAAATTGTGAGTTTAATATTAGAATAAAGAAAAGATGGTGTCCATCTTTTTTCTCATCCTTCTCCACCGAAAATAGCAAGAAAATAGGGGTTTTTGGAAGCTCAAAATTTCAGCAAGCTCTCATCCATTCAAGTCAGTGATCTAGTGATCTTTTCTTGAAAATTATTGTACTCTTGAGACCCCTAAGGCTTGAGCTTTCAAATGAGGGGACTATTGTACAATATTGAGAAAAGTTTAGAGTTTTACCATGAGAGATATCATTGTTATTACTGTATTTTTTATGAAATAAAATGAGTTTTAGTTGTTAGATGAACAACTTTGGTGAAAAGTGTTAGCATGAAAACACCAAATAGGACCTTGATGAAAATGTTATAAAGTTTGTGGTTAATATGTGAGATATTGATTTTTGATGATAGCTTAAAGAGCATTAAATGTTCACCTAGGCTTGTTGAAGGTAGAAAAGTGATTAGAATTTATTTCCGAGCCTAGGGGCAAAATGGTCATTTTGCCAAAGTCTAGGGGCAAAATAGTAATTTTGCCTAAGCATGATTTTTGAAATTCTTTTATTAATATAGTGGTTAAAATGAGTTAAATTGCTATTATAGATCAAGAAGAACTGAGAATCTGCCTCGATTGAGGAAAGAACAAAGTCTCAGACTAAATCGATAAGCTAGCTCATTTTGAAATCGAGGTAAATTTGTATGTGATTAAAGCAACATTTATGTTAGCATGTTGAGAATGCTTGGCATTATGTTAATGCATGATACTCTAATAAATTGAATAGTTAATGTGAATGAGATGATGAATTCCTAATGGGCCATATTGATTATAAAAATGCTATCATTGAGATATGAAATAGATAAGGTCCCGTATAAGACCATGTCCAGGACATGGCCTCGGCACCGAGTTGAGATCCCGTATAAGACCATATCCGAGATATTGCTTTGGTAACGAATATGAAAATCGTATAAGACCATATTTAGGATATGGCATCGATACATGATAGGAAATTCTATATAAGACCATATCCGGGATATGACATTGGCATCTAGAGGTAATCCCATATAAGACCATATCCGGATATGGCATTGGCATCTAGAGGTACTCCACGTAAGACCACCTTGAGGATGTTGCATTGGCTTTATACTTACAGTAATGATGATAAACCCACGTCTTTGACTATCCCTTGTGAGTAGTGGGATAAGTAGATGAATTTAGAAGTAGAAATGTGAATGATATTTAAGTCATGTGAATGAGTGAATACACGTACTCATGAATGAGTCACGAAGAATCGGTTTCGATATGTTGCATGTTATGTGCTAGATAAGGGAAATTGTAAGTAAGTATTGTCAAGAAGCCTTGACTCGTGTGCGATTAGCTAATACCGTGGATGGATTATTTTATGAGCTTATTATTGCTTTTTATTTCCATGCAAACTTACTAAGCTTTATGCTTACCCCTTTTTCATTGCCCTTCTTTCTTGTAGTATTGCCAAGGTAACTCGAGGATCGTGGACGTAGGAGTTCAAAAATCACACTATCGACATCACTTTGGTATAACAATTTAGACTTATTTTGATTATGGCATGTATAGGGCTCAAGTATTTTGTTAAGTTGTAATTGTTAGTCAAAGTGTTGGCTATGTAAGTTCGTAAAATTCATTTTGTAAATGGCCTTATGAGTTAGGTAAATACTTGGAAAACTCTTTTGCTTAATGAAGATGAAATTCATGAAGTGTATGTCCCTTTAATTATCTTGTATGTTGGAATGAGTTCTCAAACTTGCTTACAGGATAGGAGTTGTATTGTTTTGAGTGGAAGTATGTATGTGTGCATCATAGGTTGGCAAGGGCTTGGTATATAGCCTGCTAATTGTCCACATTAGTAGACACACGGGCGTGTGTCTAGACCGAGTAGGAGGCACGGCTAGCACATAGGCGTGTGCCCTGGCCGTGTGAAGTCTGCACCCTGCACTTGGGATTTAAATCACCACACGGCTGGAGTACACGGGCGTGTGTATAGCCGTGTTGATAAGTTAGAATGGCAAGGTTTGGCGCATGGACTAGTGACACGGGTGTGTCAAGGCTGTGTGAAATTAGTCAGTGTCGACCACGGGTATGCCTTACGGGCACACGGGTGTGTCTCTAGGCCTACACGGGTACGTGGCCCCTATTTTGTTAAAAAATTTCTCGAACTCATGAAAGTTCCCAGAAGGATTCTGATACTTCTCGAAAGTATGTTTAGGGCCTCCTAGGCCGAGTATGTGAGAGCAATGGGGTTAAACGAAATTTTATAACCCTATTCTAGATGTCTAAATAAGATTAGCTAGGTAATGCCTCAAACCCTATTCCGACTTGAATACGGGCAATGGGTGTTACACATTCAATGATGCATCACTATAAATCATAAATTCCTTACCAGATTCAGGTTGAACTAACACGGGTGCTTCAGTCAACAAGGCATTTAATCTGTCAAAACTTTGCTGACATTTATCAGCTTATTCAAATTTCACATATTTTTACAACAAACGAGTCATCGAAGAAGCTATCATAGAAAACCCTTGTACAAACCTTCGATAACATCCAGTTAGTCCTAGAAAACTTTTAATTTTAGACACATTTTTTGGTGGCTTCCAATTAACAATAGCTGAAATTTTATTCGAATCCACCCTGATACCTTCTACAGATACTATATGTCCAAGAAAACCAACTTCCCGAAGCCAAAACTCACATTTACTGAATTTGGCATATAGTTGTTTCTCACGTAGAATTATTAGCACGATTCTCAGATGAACAACATGATTATTTTTATCCCGAGAATGTACCAGAATATCATCAATAAATGCTACCACAAATCTATCTAGATACGTTCTAAAAATTCTATTCATCAGATCCATAAATACTGCAGGTGCATTTGTCAAACCGAACAGCATCATAAGAAACTCATAGTGCCCATACCTGGTTTTGAAGGCTATCTTCGGTACATCTGAGTCTTTCACTCGTAACTGATAATAGCCAGAACAGAGATAAATAATTGAAAATACAGTGGCACCTCTCAACTGGTCAAACAAGTCGTCAATATGAGGTAATGGATACTTATTCTTAATTGTAACCTTATTGAGCTTTTTGTAATCAATACATAATATCAACAATCCATCTTTCTTTTTAACAAACAAAACCGGCGCACCCCAAGGTGATGAGCTGGGTTGAGCAAAACTTCAGTATGTTAATTCTTGCAACTATCCTTTCAACTCTTTCAACTCAGTAGGAGCCATTCTGTAAGGTGTTATAGATATCGGTGTTGTTCTAAGAATAAGATCTATAGAAAAATCTACCTCTCTAATAGGTGGTAAACCAAGTAATTCTTTCAGAAACACATCAGGAAATTCACAAACAACGGACACTGACTTAATTTTCGATTCAGATACTTTAGTGTTCAATACATATGCAAGATAAGCATCATACCATTTTTTGACATATTTCTGTACTGATATAACTGAGATTACATTGGACAACCCACCTAGTTTATCAGATTCAACACGAAGTAATTCACCATTTAGACATTTTAACACAATATATTTCTATTTGCAATTACCACTGCATCATGCTGAGTTAACCAATCCATACCCAAAATTACATCAAATTCATCAAATGGAAACAACATTAAATCAACCGAGAAACAATAACCTCGTACCGTTAACGGATAATTTTTACAAACTTTATCCACCATCACATATTGGCCCAGGGGGTTAGAACTTTAATCACGAATTCAGTGGACTCAATAGGTAAATTTTTAACAGACACTAAATTCGTGCATATATATGAATATGTTGAACCAAGATCAATTAAAGTAGTAATATTAATATTAAGAAGAGAAAATGTACCAGTAATAACATCAGGTGCAGAAGCATCATCTCGTGCATGTATAGCATATGTTCTCACCGGTGCTCATGCTTCAGATTTGACTATTGAATCTTTTGAAGTCCCTCGTCTACCACTGACATTGCCAGGGTGACGGGGTGGCCTACCTCTCGAGCTAGGGTTACTTGGATTCGAAGTCTAAACAGTATCTTTTTCAAGCCTTTCTGGACAATCTTTAAGATAGTGATTGAGAGAACCACATCTATAACAGGCTCCTCTTCTCATACGACACTCTCCGAAAGCTTACATCTAGATTTGGGATTATCGACACTTCCAGCACTTGCTACTGATGGGGTCAGATATCTCAGATTAGAGCGTTGAGAGCTTCAGTCTTTTCCAGAATACCCCACAAATGAGATAGAACGATCATGATATTTCTTTGATTTATTTGAAGCTGATGATTGCGGCTTGCCCATATATCTTTTACTTGAAGTTCGGGCTTCCATCTTTGCCTGCTTCTTTTCTTTATTTAATTCCTCATCTTTATGTGTTCGGTCAGCTAGTACAACAAGTTCTTTTAATTCCAAGATTCCAACTAACAACTTGATATCTTCATTTAATCCCTCTTCAAACCATTTACACATGGCAACTTCAGTCGGGATACACTCTCTGGCATATTTGCTTAACCGAACAAATTCCCGCTCGTATTCAGATACAGTCATATTTCCCTGTTTAAGCTCTAAAAATTCCTTCTTTTTCTGATCAAGAAATCTCTAGTTCTTTTTGAATTATGTTTGGAAAAATTCCCATGTAACATTTTCCTTCTGTACAACAAAAAATTATGGTATTCCACCACTGGTAGGCTGAGTCTTTTAGTCGAGATACCACACATTTCAGGCATTCTTTATGTAACACCCTGAAAATGGGCCTATGCATTTTTGATTTAATTATACGAAATGACATGTCTCATGTATTATGAATGTATGGTAAACATTTTTGGAAACTTGGAAATGTTAAGTTTAAAAGAGGAAAGTGAACATTTTTGGAAACTTGGAAATGTTAAGTTTAAAAGAGGAAAGTGAACATTTTTGGAAACTTGGAAATGTAAGGAAATTTTTTAGAAATGTTAAGTTTAAAAGAGGAAACTAAAACAAGGTGGTCTTAAGAAAATTAATAGAAGAAATTTGACACAAGAACGAGCTTGGATAAGTGGCTAGGAGGCACCACTTAAAGCCCAGTAAGTGACGCCACAATCAAGGGGGAAGGAGCCTAGGTTCGAGTCACGTGGGAAGCAAATAAAAGAGTTTTATTTTGCTGCAAGGGACAAGGGAGTTGGACGGCACCAAGGCACTTGGGGAAGAGTTTAAAATAGGTGGATCATTGATGGACTATTATTATTATTATTATTTCTATTAAGAGATAAGAGATAAATATTGGATTAAGTTTTATTAAATTGAATGGGTGATAATTAAAGTGATAAAGTTATCAAAATAGGAGTGATGGCCAAGTAAAGGATTTTAAGTTAGTAATTTACTACTAGAGGAAAAGAAAGCCATTCATCATATCTTCTTTCAACTCTTCTCTCTGCCAATTTCCTAGAGCATCTCTTCTTCTTCTTTTTGTTAGCCAAAGCGAAAACTAAAGTAAGCCTAGCCGAATTCTTCATAGCTTTTGTGATCTCCATTAAAACCGAATCCATAAACTCTTCAAGATACCATCATTAGCCGATTTCTTTATACCAATCAAAAGCCGAAATCAAGATCCTTCTAGCCTACAGAGCCGAATATTGTTAAAGGTTCAAGCAAGGATTGCCGATCTCTAAAGTAAGGGTAAGATCTCATTCAGTTTCATCCTTTTTCTTTTAAGATTTACCGAAATCTAGGACTAACCCTATTAATATCTTGTTGCCGAAACTTTGAAGAGATCTTTCGAGATTTACTAAGTGTCAACTACAAGGAAGGAGAAATTCTTTTCCCGAAGGTACACCATAGGCTACATGTTCCCTAGTTATTCGGTGAGTTTCAGGATTTAAAATCCACAAGGTAAGTATCTATAGCATTCGGCCAAGGCCATGTTGAGTAAATAGATGTGTTTCATTAATATTTAAAAGCCGAAACTAATCTATTCAAGTAATCTAGTGATTATCGATTTCAAGAAAGAAGGATACAAAGTTTCCGGCATTTGATTAGACATCAATCAGCAGCAAGGTAAGGATTAAGTGTACTAATCCTACTGGGATTTGGTTTTATGGCCGAATGGCTCTTTACTAAGTATTAAGTGATTGATCAAATGTAGAGATTTAAGATCTAAGGCATTAGATCAAGCTTTTTGGGATTTAGAGTGAACTTGCTAAAGCGAATCAGGTGTGTACCCTACATTATTTCTTAAGAAGTTTTATGGCAATGTTTAATATAAGTATGTGTATAAGAATGTGAATATGGCTAAGGTACCATGTTATGGTACAAAGTACTCAGGTATGTTTCCTACTCCTACTAGGATTATGTTAAATATCTGTTACGACACACATATGACATTATAAGAATGTGAAATAAGAATTTGGCATGTTAATGCATGATATGTATGATATGGGGCATATGGGTTATATGAAAGGGGGAAGTGAATGTGGTGACCTAAGACCACGATAACTGAATGTGGTGACCTAAGACCACGATATCTGAATGTGGTGACCTAAGACCACAATATCTGAATGTGGTGACCTAAGACCACGAATTTTATAAGGGCGATGAGCACGTCGACTACAGCGACTGCCTTCGATGGTGTGTAGCGGATGGAGGGTTGACTTAGTAGTCCCCACGGTGTGCAGGATGGTACGAGTGATGTGTAGCGGATGGCATATAGGTTTGGGTTCGGTTGCATCATTATTTTATATCGCTATATGATTATGTATGTGATGTGATAATATGCCTGAATCTATTTGGACATAGTGTTTGTGTACACATTGAGTCTGTTGACTCACCCCGTTGTGGGAACTTTTTTTAGGTGACGATTAGTAATGGACCGGGTCGGCAGGAGCTTAAAGGCGGCCATGCACAGCAAGGAATTTGTTCAATTTGGATTTTTATTTTTTTAAGTACTTTGAATTTATTTTTTTTTGGGAATTATTTGATGTAATAAGGCCATAGTAGAACTACTTTACTTTGCTTTTATTTATTAAGCTTACAAACTTTTATGTATTAAAAGATTAAGTAAATTTATTTTAAAACAAAGCCTAAACGTTTTGTCACCTAAAGTAAAGGATTTTTAATAATGAAATAAATTTGTTCTCAACTCAAGCCCAACCCAAAACAACCTTTCTTTCAAAACACACAAGTTTTTCCTAAGTAACAAAAGAATTTGAAACGGTTTACACCGGGGAACATACCAGATCTGGTCAAGGCTCGTGGGCCGGGTTTGGGGTGTTTCACTTTAGGTGTACAAGACAATTTATCCAAAACCCTGATGGTATTTTCTAACCAAAATTCAGCCCTTTTCGGATCTCATTAGTTGTTGCTCTGAATTCTTCTACCCCATATTTAAAGATTTTATCTACTAGAGGCTTACCAGTTCTAATAGGTTCTAGACCTGGTGGCATATCTAGAACAGGTTGAGGAACATGAGGGGGAGGTTGTTGTATAGAAGGATTTGTTCTTAAGAATTCTGTAAACCACTCATTCATCATTTGAAAGAAGGCTTCTTTTGCCTCCTCACCTCGACCCTCAGATTCGGGCCTTCTACTACTACTAGATATAGCTCTTTGAACTGAAGCTGGAGCATTGCTCTCAGCTTCCTAGGATTTAGCTCTAGTTCGGTTGGACGACATTACTATATGAAAAACACATTTAAAATGGTCAGGAGATATCACGATTTTTCCTCCTCACCTCAACCCTCAGATTTGGGCCTTCTACTACTACTAGATGCATCTCTTTAAACTGAATTTAGAGCATTGCTCTCACCTTCCTCGGATTCAGCTCTAGCTCGGTTGGACAGCATTACTATATGAAAAATACATTTAAAATGGTCAGGAGATATCACAATATCACAAATTATATATAATGGTATGTATAGCTAAACTCGTACTTGCTACGTTAGTCCAAGAATCGGCTAAACTATAGCTCTAATACCAATACAAGTAACACCCCTAACCCCTATCCGTCACCAGAACAGGGTCACAGAGCATTAGTGGAGTTTATAGATCAATTACAGAAAATTTATGTCATTTACTATTCATATTCAAAATCAATTATATCGTCCCTTAATTGATCACCCAAAATACATGTTAGAATCAAATCGGACTAAATCAGAACCTCAATTTTTTTTTTTTTGCAAAATTTCAAAAAAAAAATAGGTGCAGGGGACACATGCCCGTATGGTTCACAGGCCAAGTGACATGCCCGTGTCTTAGGCCATGTTGGCATTCGATATGAGGCACACGGTCGTGTCCCAGCCCGTGTTCAAATTAGGGTAGCTACTGACTTGGGTCACACGGCCAGCCATACGCCCGTGTAGACAATTTAATTTTCAAAAATAGGTGCAAGATTCACACGGCCAAGACACACGCCCGTGTGTTGGGCCGTGTGTTTCACATGGCTGAGATACACACCTGTGTTTCTGCCAGTGTGACCAATTTTGAGCATTCTGTTTCTCAATTCTTAAGATGCAGGGGACACACGGCTAAACCACACGCCTTTGCGTATGGCCATGTGTCACACACGGTTGAGACACACGCTCGTGTGTCACCTGTGTCGACAAAATAAGGCTATTTCCAAGCCTTATTTCTCACCCAAATTTTGCCTTGTACCTACATTAATACTTGCATACATAGACCAACCAATTCAAGACATTAAAATCAAGCCAACATTAACATTAAACATGATATATCTTCACATGTATTCAAATTCACCTTTTGTAGAACACATATGTTTACCATAATTAAATCTAACTATATCAAGCACACATATATTAACCATATTATAACCTCATATATATATGTTCACTAAACATATCATCACTAGCCATTCCAATGACTATATTACATTCAACCATTTAAATGCCAACGCTGACCAAGTTAGCCTATATATGCCATTATACCAAAATAAGTTTATTATTTATAGCAAAACGAGCTGAATGATAGTGTGATGATGCTCTGACCGATTCCAACCTTTACGAGCTTTCGAGCTCTATAAAATAGAGGAAAATAAAACAAAGTAAGCCTTTAGCTTAGTAAGTTCGCATAACAGGAATTTAACTTACCGTTTATATTCAATTTAAGTAATCATGTAAATAACAAACATCCCAACAAATTGACCAATTGCCTAATCACATACACTCAATCAAGCAAGTTAGTAATGAATTTCTAAATACTTTTCAAGTAATAAAGATGAGCTCATCATGTATTAACTTTCATACACATATACTTTTCTTATCATATTTTTGTATAACATATACATTTCTATGATAAATCATCTCAAGTTCAGAATAGCCATGACAGTACTTTGCTCGTTGAAGTTATTTGAAATATCGATGGATGCACATGTAGTACACTTGAAACGTACAACACTGTAAACCGTCAACTCATATTCAGGGGTACCCAATTAGGGCACATAATCAGGAAGCACTCTCTCGAGCCATGTAATAGGACGCTCATGTGAGCCATGCAACAGAAAGCTTATCCGAGCTATAACAGGAAACTTATAAGATTTTAGAACAGGAAGCTCATTGAGCTTAACAGGTAACTCCGAAGAGTTATTATCAGGGAGCTCTGGATAGCCATATAACAGGAAGTTCAAGCGAGCCATATCAGGAAGCTGAAAAAGATCCTATATCAGGATGCTCATAAAGAGTTGCATTTTTGTTTGCAATATATGCAGGATCACAACCGATCATATAATAGGACGCTCACAAAGAACTGCAGTAGTCCATAACACATGCAGGACCACTACCGATCAGGATGCTCACAGGAACCAGGAAACAGGAAGCTTGAGAAGGCCTATAACAGGATGATCTTTCAAGTTATGGTGTGTCTGCAACATATGCAAGACCACAACCAATCGTGAAATCCTGTATCCATTAAATTCCATTTATTCAAACGGGACTTATACTTATCGAGCAATATCAGGCATGTAATTAATTTTATAAATTAAACATTTATACAATTCATTCATATTCAACATTCAATTCCAAACATATTCATATACATGATCTAGTTTCACAAACTTACCTCAATAAGCGTCCGTATACAAGGATCTACTAATACGATACTTTTTGTTTTCCTCGATCCAACTCCATACTAGGTCTATCCGGATCTATATAAATGAATTTAACATCAATTTAATCCATTTCATACTCAATTTAATTCAATTCACACCTTAGGAAAAATGTAACACCACTTACCCATATTCGATGCCGGAACAGGATACGAGGCTTTACTAGACTTATACACAAACATTTATGCAATACCGAGACATGACTTTTCACTCACAATTAAAACTTTTCGTAACAACTCTTAAACAAGCTTACGAGGCCTAAATCACACATTAGGAATGATTCGGGGTCAAATTGAACTTTTTTAAAGATCTCTAGAAAGACATACAATTTTCTTCAAACAGTCCACACGCCCATATGGAGGTAGGGGCACGCCCGTGTGGAATATCATATGCCCATGTTCCACACCCGTGTGGATTTATTTCTCAATTTGAACCTACAACGGTTTTTACACAGCTGGACACACACCCGTGTCCCTCACACGGCCACGACACGCCTGTGTGTAAAAACCTCGACATTCTATTTTTGACGTCATCACCCCATAAATGTCACACGGTCAAGGCAGATGCCCGTGTCCTTCGACCGTGTGGCAAATTAAATTCCTAATTCAGATGCAAACTAAACAAGGCCTAATTTCACATTAGGGACCTTTAATTAAAATTCTATAGCTATTTGACACTTCTAGCTTGTAAAATAAAACTATCTCATTTTATACGATTTAGTCCTTTTTCACAATTAAGCATGTAATCACCAAAATTAATGCACCAGAATTTTCATGCTCCCATATAATCATGGTATAACACAAAAAATAATATAAAAGAATAATTTTCTTCGATCTTAGATTAGTGGTTCCATAACCACTGTTCTGACTAGCCCCAAAATCGGGCTGTTACAACTCTCCCCTTTAGAGATTTTTGTCCCCGAAATTCTTACCGGTAAAGAGGTTTTGGTACTATTCTCTCATAGTTTCTTCAGGTTCCCACGTAGCCTCTTCTACATCATGTTTTTGCCACAACACTTTAACTAAGGTTATACTTTTGTTCCTCAACTGTTTAACCTCTCAAGCCAAAATCTTAATTGGTTCCTCCTCATAGGTCATATCCGGTCGTATCTCAATTTCACATGCGAAGGATCAGAACGATATCGTCGCAACATCGACACATGTAACACATTGTGTATTTTCTCTAATTCCACCGGCAAAGCTAATCGGTAAGCTACTAGTCCAATCCTTTCAATAACCTCATACGGTCCTATGAATATCGGACTCAATTTACCCTTTCGACCAAATCTCTATACTTTCTTCCACGGGGATACTTTCAGGAATACTTTATCACCCACCTGAAACTCAATTTCCTTCCTTTTCAAATCTGTATATGACTTTTATCGATCTGAAGCAGCTTTCAGACTATCACGGATCACTTTCACTTTCTCTTCGGTTTCTCTAACTAGATCAACCCGTGAATTTGCTTTTCACTAAGCTTAGTCCAATACAGAGGAGTCCGTCACTTGCGACCATATAATGCTTCGTACGGTTCCATCTGTATACTGGACTGATAACTATTGTTGGAGGCATATTCAACCAAAGGTAGATATTTTTCCCAACTACCTTCGAACTCTAAAACACAGCATCGGACCATATCCTTGAGAACTTGAATCACTCTTTCGGATTGGCCATCAGTTTGCGGATGGAACGTGGTACTAAAATTTAATTTCGTACCCAAGGCTTCTTGTAACTTTTTCCAAAACCTCGAAGTAAACCTCAGATCTCTATCCGAGATAATGGATATAGGCACCCGATGTAATCTCACAACCTCGACTATATACAGCTCATCCAACTTATCAAGTGAGTAATCAACACGTACCTGTATAAAGTGATCTGATTTCGTTAATCTATCAACGATGACCAACACAACATCTTTCTTTTTTGGATTCATAGGTAAACAAGTTACGAAATCCATCGTGATTCGGTCCCACTTCCACTCTTGAACCATCACTGACTGAAGTAAGCCCCAAGGTACTTGATGCTTAGCTTTCACTTTTTGACAGATTAAACACTTTGTAACAAACTTGGAGATACTCTTTTCATACCTGGCCATCAATCCAACTTCTTCAAATCATTATACATTTTGGTGCTGTCCGGATGTACTGACAAACAACCATTGTGTGCCTCACGTAAAATTTTTCGAATCAACTCATCATTCTTAGGTACACAAACTCTATCATGAAACATTAAACAATCATCTAAACCAACCCAAAAATCAGAGTTATTTCTCGATTCACACTGAGCTCTCTTAACTTGCATCTCACTATCATTCTTTTGAGCTTCACGTATCTGCTGAAGAAATAACAGTCTAGCCCTCAACTCAGCCAATATAGAACCATCATCATTCAATGCTAAGCTCGTATTCATAGCTATCAAAGCATACATGGATTTTTTGTTCAAGGCATCCACAACTACATTCGTTTTCCCCGGATGGTAATCGATTATTAGCTCATAATCCTTCAACAATTCGAGCCACCATTGTTGTCGTAAATTCAAATCCTTTTGGTCCATCAAATATTTCAAACTCTTGTGATTGGTAAAGATTCGACATTTTTTACCATATAAATAATGACGCCAAATCTTCAAAGCAAAAACGATAGCAGCCAACTCTAAGTCGTGCGTCGGATAATTCTTTTCATGCGGTTTTAGCTGTCTTGAGGCATAAGCTACTATTTTACCCTCTTGCATCAACACACAATCAAGACCATTCAATGACGCATCACTATAGATCACATATTCCTTTCCCGACTCAAGTTGTACCAAAATCGGTGCTTCAGTCAACAATGCTTTTAATTTCTCGAAACTCTGTTGGCACCTCTCGATCCATTCAAACTTAACATCTTTATGTAGCAACTTCGTCATCGGTGTAGCAATCATGGAGAGCCCTTTAACGAACCGTCTGTAGTGACTCGCTAAGCCCAAAAAGCTCCTTGCCTCTGACACATTCCTTCGCGATTTCCATTCAACAATAGCCGAGATCTTACTCGGATCAACTCTAATTCCATCACCCAACACAATGTGTCCTAAGAATCTGACCTCTCGGAGCCAAAACTCACTCTTGCTAAACTTAGCATACAACTGTTTGTCTCTTAGAGTTTGCAAAATAGTTCCCAGGTGCTCCGCGTGCTCACTCTCATCCCAAGAATAAATTAATATGTCATCGATAAAAATAACTATAAATTTATCCAAGTACGGTCAAAAAATACGGTTCATTAAATCCATAAATACCGTAGGAGCATTTGTTAAGACAAAGGGCATGACAAGGAACTCGTAATGGCTATACCTTGGCCGAAATACAGTTTTCAACACATCTTGTTCCTTAACTCTCAACTCGTAATAGCCAGATCTCAGGTCTATCTTAGAGAACACGGTAGCTCCCTCAATTGGTAGAACAAATCATCGATCCTTGGCAAAGGATACTTATTCTTCACTGTCACCTTGTTGAGCTGTCTGTAATCTATACACATTCTCATCGACCCATCTTTTTCTTCACAAAAAGTACCGGAACACACCACGGTAAATAGCTCAGTCTTGCAAAACCCTTATCCGTTAACTCTTGCAACTGTACCTTCAACTCTTTTAACTCCAACGGTGCCATATTATATAGGGTAATCGAATTAGGTGCTGTACCTAGAGCTAACTCAATATCGAACTTGACTTCTCTAACTGGAGGCAATCCAGGTAACTCTTCCAGAAACACATTCGGATACTTGTATACCACATGCACTGATTCAATCTTTACTTCTGACCCTTGGGTATTTAACACAAATGCAAGATATGACTCATACCCTTTTCTCATGTATTTTTCAGCTACCATAGACAGAATCACTACAGGTATACTATCCGATTTACTTGATTCAACCTGAATGATGTCTCCATTTACACATCTCAATTCAATAAACTTACTACCACAGTTTACTAAAACATTATGAGCAGTCAACCAATCCATGCTAAGAATTAGGTCAAATTCATCAAACGGCAATAGCATGAGATTGGCCGGAAAACAATGACCTCTAGTTGTCAAGAGATAATTTCTACACACTTTATCAACTAGCACATGCTTGCCTAACGTGTTTGATACTTTTATCATAAATTCTGTAGGCTCAACAATCATATTCATGCTAGATACCAATTTCATACAAATATAGGAATGGGTAGAACCCGGATCAATCAAAGCAATAATAGTGATATCGTGAAGAGAAAAAAGTACCCGTTATCACATCTAGAGATGGCTCTTCCTTGCGAGCGTGAATGGCATAAGTCCTTGCACGTACTTTACCCTCTGATCTTATAGCAGAATCTCTAGACGCACCTCTACTACTTGTTTCACTTCCCGGGTTCCTCTGTGGTCTACCCCTCGAAGGTACATTGCTCACTCTTACTTCTTATTTTCTGTCTTTCTCATCCTTCTCAGAACAGTTTCGAATGAAGTGGTCTGGTGAACCACACATGTAGCAAGTTTGATTGTTTCTCCAACACTCCCCAGTATGTTGTCTACCACAATATAGACACTCTGGCTTATTTGGCTTTGCATTGCCCACGCTTGCCATCGAGGCTGCTTGAACTCTCGAGCCCGAATATGTGTTACCACGATCTCAGTGCGAATACCCAGTTGAAGCAGTCGTCCGAGGGTTTGTTTCTTTGACCTCTTTGACTGAGTTTGGAATGACTTACTTATTGGCCTCTTCCTTGCATCTCGGGCCTCAATCATAGCTTTTCTCTTTTCTTTATTCAACTATTCATCCTTGCAAGCTCTATCAACCAACACCACGAATTCTTTCAACTCTAAAATCCCGACTAACAATCTGATATCCTCATTTAGCCCATCTTCGAATCTCTTGCACATAATAGTTTCCGTAGACACACACTCTTGTGCATACTTACTGAGTCTAATGAATTCACGTTCATACTCTGCCACAGTCATTTTGCCTTGTTGCAATTAAAGAAACTCTTTCCATTTCTGATCAATAAATTGCTGACTTATGTACTTCTTGTGGAACTCTTCTAAGAAGAAGTCCCATGTCACTTTCTCCCTTGAAACAATAGATGTTAGTGTTTTCCACTAGTGGTATGCCGAGTCCCTCAGTAATGACACAGTATATTTTAAGCTTTCCTCGGGTGTGCAAGAAAGTTTATCAAACACCTTTATAGAATTTTTGAGCCAGAACTCTGCTTTCTCAGGGTCATCATCTATGTTGGCTCTAAATTCCTCGGCCCCTTGTTTTCAAATCTTATTGACTGGGGGTTCGATCATTCTTACCAAATCTATACCTTGAGGAGCCACGGGGATTGGCTGAGGTATAGGTGATGGTGGAGGAGGTTGAGCATTAGGGTTTGCTAGTACAAACTCTGTAACAGCCCGAATTTGGGGCTAGTCAAAATAGTGGTCTCAGGACCACTAATCTAAGGTTGAAGAGAATTATTTTAGTACTATTTTATGTGTTGTGGTGTCACTATATGATTATATAGAAATTTTGGTGCCTTAATTTTACTAATAGCATGACCAATTGAGAAAAAGGATTAAATCGCGTGAGATGCAAAAGTTCTATTTTTAAGGTAGGGGTACCAAATAGCCATAGATTGTTAAATTGAGGTATTTTAAAGGGCAATTTATCCCTTTTAATTGCTTGGCCAGTCATGGGCTATGTGGGAGACAAAGATGGACAAAATTAAGTCAAAGTTAGTAAGAGTTGGTGGTTAATTTGACTAGTTTAATATTAGAATAAAGAAAGAGAAAAATATCATCTTTCTCCACCAATTTTTGCAAGAAAATAGAGGGTTGAAAGTTCAAAAATTTTCAGCAAGCTCTCCTCCAATTTTAGTAAGTGATTTTGATGATTTTCTTAGTAATAGTTGTACTTTTGAAACCCCTAAAGCTTAAGCTTTCAAATGAAGGGACTATTGTGCAATATTGTGTAAAGCTTAGAGTTTTCCCATGAGAGCAATCATTGTTATTTACTGCATTTTTATGGGAGAAAATGAAAGTTAGGGAGATGAGAAATAACTTTTGTGAAAGATGTTTGCATGAAAACACCTAAGTAGGACTTAAATGCAAAGAGTGAGATTGTGTCATAAATGCATGAAATAGTTGGAATTTTGAGTAGTTGTAAGAGAAATAAATGTTTATCTAGGCTTTTTAATGAGAAAATGTGTTGAAAAATAAATTACGAGCCTAGGCGAAAAAATCGTAATTTTGCCTATGTACAAGGGCAAAATGGTCATTTTTTCCCAAGTGTAGAAATTGACGTATTATGATCATAGGAAATCTGTATGAATGAATTTCATGATTATAGATCAAGAAAAATGAAGCCCCGATCGAAACCGAGTCAAGAACAAGGTCGAGGACTAAATTGCACATCTCCCTACATTTTGTATATTAAGGTAAGTTTGTATGATTTCTAAGCTTTATGATTACTATCATTGAATTGCTTAGTATAATATACATTGCTATTTTGTAATGCCTATCATTTTTGTGAACAAGGAGATTAAACGTGAGCAAGCCCCGGTTGAATATGAATTCCCCAGGATACCCGATATACCACACAAGATATCATGTAAGTCCAAGGCAAGCTTGGCATTGATCAAGATATCATGTAAGTCCAAGGCAAGCTTGGCATTGATCAAGATATCATGTAGGTCCAAGGCAAGCTTGGCATTGATCAAGATATCATGTAAGTCCAAGGCAAGCTTGACATTGATCAAGATATCATGTAAGTCCAAGGCAAGCTTGGCATTGATCAAGATATCATATAAGTCCAATGCAAGCTTGGTATTGAATAAGTTATCAAGGGCAAGAATTCATGTAAGTCCATGTCAAGACATGGCCTTGAAACCAAGATGAGAAATTCCATGTAAGACCATGCCTAAGATATGGCTGTGGTGGCATGTTAAGTGGGAAGAGATCTAGTATCCTTGGGTATTCATAGAAGTTCATCAGGCAAACAAGTAAGATTAATAATGAGGTAACAAGAGGAATAAGAAAGTAAATTTAGCATCAAAATAAATTAAATATTACTCATGTTATGAATGAAGAATTAGAGATCATAATGATTATTGTTTAAGTACGCTGATTAATGTGATCAAGTGACACAGGTATCATGTTTACTATACAAAAATGAGTACAGTGAGCATCATGAGACATGTAAGAACCAAGTATGAGTAAGTAAGCTTTAGAGCTGAAATTACGATACTATTGTTATGCTAAATGGTTTTTATTAAGCAAGCTTATTGACATGTGTTTTACATGCAAACTTACTAAGCTAAATGCTTACGTATTTGATTGTTTCTTTCTATTTAGTCCCGCCAAGCTAAATTGTGGATCATCAGAGTTGGAACTCGTAGCACACTATCAAGTCTTATTTTGGTATAGCCAAGTTACTTTACTAAGTATGGCATGTATAGGAAACATTCATTTTGTGGACATGTTTTTAGAAGGGCCCTTGTAAAGACTATCAAGTTTATTATTCTTTTGTATATGGCTAGTGATTGGCCAAATTTGACTAAGTATTTCTGTTTATTGAGATCAATGAAGCATGTAGTATTATTCATAAAATTGGGTTGTTATTGCCTCGTTGAATGGTGTATGGATGTGATCTTCATTTCAGGGTGGCTAACGGCTTGGTAAATAGCCTATAAGTTCCCACACGGTTAGACACAAGGGCGTGTGTCAAGGCCGTGTTAACCCTGCACCTTAGTATTATTAATCAGAATGGGCCACGGGTAAATTCCACGGCCGTGTGTATAGGCCATGTTATACACACGGGTTGGACATGGGTGTGTACCCAGACCGTGCTGATTTAGCCAGTATATCAAGGATTAGCACATGGTCTAAGCCCACGGGCGTGTCATGGCCGTGTAAAATTAGTCAGTAGCCTCCCACGGTTGGAAGACACGGGTGTGCCTAAGCCGTGTGGAAATAGTCAGTAGCTTCCCACGGTTTGAGGGTATGGGCGTGCTTAAGGGTACACGGTGTGTTCCAAGTCACATAGGCGTGTGAACCCTGCTTCAAAAAAAAAATAATTTATTTGATTTAGTTCCGTAAGTTTTCAAACACGAGTTTAAGGCCTCATAGGCCCTTGTAATGTATGTGTTGACTAAGAAAGTGAAATTTTTTTAAGTTGGAACAAAATTTTATAGCTCGTAAGTACATGTTTAAGTGAGTTCAAGCATAGTAATGTCTTGTATCCAGACCCAGTACCGGTCTTGGGTGCGGGGTGTTACAAACTCAGTGTACCAATTACTTATCATGTGGAGAAAGGCCTCCCGAGCATCTTCTCCTTCACCCAAAGTCTCGAGTCTACTTTTTATAGGCGCGGTCCTTTGCATGGGAGCCGGTACATTACTAGCAGCGTCATCAGTAGCAGCTCGGTCGGGATCCATTTACTATACGAAAACACAGTTTAAAATTGTCAGGAGTCGCCACACTATCAATATATATTTATGGCATGTATAGCTAGGCTCTCACACACGCTACAGTAGTCCGAGAACATACTAAACCAGAGCTCTGATACCACTAAATGTAACATCCCTTACCGGTATTCGATGCCGGAACAGGATACGAGGCGTTACTAGACTTATACACAAACATTTATGCAATACAGAGACATGAATTTCCACTCACAATTAAAACTTTTCGTAACACCTCTTAAACAAGCTTACGAGGCCTAAATCACACATTAGGAATGGTTCGAGATCAAACCAAACTCTTTTAAAGATCTCTAGAAAGACTTTAGAAAATTTTTTTCAAACAGTCCACACGCCCGTGTGGAGGAAGGGGCACGCCCGTGTGGAATATCATATGCCCGTGTTCTACACCCGTGTGGATTTATTTCTCAATTCGAACATACAGGGGTTTTCACACTACCGGACACTCGCCCGTGTCCATGGCCCGTGCCCCTCACATGGCCATGACACACCCGTGTCTTAGCCTGTGTGCAAAAACCTCAACATTTTGTTTCTGACGTCATCACCCCATAAATGTCACACTGCTAAGGCATACGCCCGTGTCCTTCGACCGTATGGCGAATTAAATTTCTAGTTCAAGTGCAGACTTCACACAGCCTGTGCACACGCCGATGTATCATGACCGTGTCTTCCACACGGTTGAGACACACGGTCGTGTCTCTACTCATGTGGTTACTACTGAGCATACTGATTTGCCAACCTAGCATGCAGGGGGACACAGGCCTAACCACACGCCCATGAGGTTGACCGTGTGTTACACACGGCTTAGACACACGCCCATGTGCCTACCTGTGTGGACAAGAACAAGGTTATTTGCCAAGCTCTTTCTACCAGCCCAACTCATACAAATATAAATCACTCCAAACCATTAACTCATTCACGGATAATTAAACCAAGTAAATCAACCATGCAACTTGCATATTCATGAATAACCTCATCATTTCATAGATTAATAAGAAAGAGCCATGAACGATGACCTTATACAAAAGAATTCATCTTTGAATGAGCCAACACATTTGGCCAAAACAATATGACATTCAACTAAGTCTAGTCCCTATACATGCCATACTCAAAATGCTAAATCTAACTATACCAAGATGTACTGATAGTGTGGGTGATCTTCTGATTATCTCCGTATCATGAGCTGGCTCTTCGACACTTTAAAACAAGGGAAAAGAGAAGGGAGTAAGCTTTAAGCTTAGTAAGTCTACATGTAAACAATAAGCATCATACTACATGCTAATCAATCAAAAACATTACATACTATGTAAAAACAATTCATATCCTCAAAATCATGATTACTCATTTCAAACCTTACCACATCCCAAACACATATCATAAACATTTCTCACATTTACTTGCACTTATACCCTGCACTTATCACCACAAAGCCACATGTAATTTCACTTAAACAAGTTTCTCGATGAACACTTTGGAATAAAGTTGGATACTCGGTGGTTTCGCACATAGCCCACCATTTAATAATTAACAATGTGGTATCACACACAGCCCACCAATGATAATACATACGATGCTATCGCACACAGCCATCGTTAATAAACAACAAGGTGGTATCGCACCCAACCCACCAATAATTATATGTTCACGGATATTTATCTGCACTCATTTTCTTATTCCGAAGGTTCATCCGAAAGTTTCCTCACTTTCTATCATTTTTAATAAATCTTTACAATAATCATTCGCAATCACATAATGCAGTAATAAATAAAACTTACGCAATAAGGATGCATCGTTTACACATAAACTTACCTTGATACGAAATATGCCAATTACAATTTAGTCCGAAACCTTTCCTTTTCCTCGGTCAAGGTTGATTCCACGTTCTTCTTGATCTATAATGACATATTTAACTTATTAAATCATCACATTATTCAAGACATTTCAAAGTTTCTATTTTAGAAAAATTACACTTTTGTCCCTAGGCTTGTTAAATTAAAATTTGTTCATTTTTCGCACACCCAAGCCTAGCCAATTCATATTCCCTCTTATAACAACTCAAGATTTCAATTATTACACATATTCACTACCTATTTTACAACCTTTACAAAAAGGTCCCATTAGGTGTTTTCATGATAAATCCTTTCACAAAAGTTGTTCATTTAACAACTAAGTTTCATTTTCTTCCATAAAATTTTAGAAATCAACACTAATACTCTCATGTAAAAACTCTAAAATTTCAACCATTTTGCAAACTAGTCCCCTTATTAGCTAGCTTAAGCTTTAGGGGTCCTAAAAGTACAAAAATTATCAAGAAAGACCATAAAAATCACTTACTTGCAAGGAGGATAAGTTGCTGAAATTTCTAAGCTTTCAAAACCCCTCTTTTGCAAGTATTTTCGGTAGAAGATGATCAAGATGATATGTGTTATCATCTTTCTTCTTATTTTATTTTAATTTATCAATTAAGTCACCAAAACCTCACCTAACCAATTGACCATGTCTTTTCTTGTCCCTATGGTCGGCCATTACACTAAAAAAAGGCCTAATTGCACATTAGGGACCTTCAATTAAAATTATATAGCTATTTAACACTTCTAGCTTGTAAAATAAAACTATCGCATTTTATGCGATTTAGTCCTTTTTCCGAATTAAGCATGTAATCACCAAAATTAATGCACCAAAATTTTCATGCACTCATATAATCATGATATAACACATAAAATAATATAAAAAATAATTTTCTTCAATCTCGGATTTGTGGTTCCGTAACCACTGTTTCGACTAGCTCCAAAATCGGGCTGTTACAAAAAATACCATTTTGCCCATATACTTTCCATAAATTGCGATTTTGTCCCTAGGCTCGGAAAATAAAATTCGTGCAATTTAATCCTTATTCCAAGCCTAAATTTTTTTTACATATAACATTTATAGCACATATATTTCATAAAAATAGAAATTTTCCATGAATTTTACATCTTTACAATTTAGTCCCTAAATCACAATTTCATGAAAATTCACTTTAAAAAGGTTATTTATCTATCAACAATCTTTCATTTTATACCATAAATTTCAAAATTTCAGCATATTCATCCATGAAAAAATTTTAATACTTTGATAACTTTACAAATTGATCCTCAAAATAGCTAGATTAGGTTATTCCGATATCAAAATATAAAATTACTAAAAACGGGACAAGATTACTTACCCAAATTGGCTTGATTGATTTTCTTTCTCTTTCCTAGGGTTTCCATAGAAATTTTGGGGAAGATGATGATATGAAATTATTTTATTCTTTTAATTTACTTATCATCCATTATTTTTTCAACTTTTCAATTTAGTCCTTTTCTTTTTCTAATTTTCCATGGATGAATCATCAAAAATATCTACTAACTTTTCTTAATGGTCTAATTACCATATCAGGACCTCAAGTTTTGAGTTTCATAGCTATTTGATACTTATAGCTACTAGAACTCAATTTTTGCATTTTATGCAATTTGGTCCTTTCTATAATTAAACATGTAATCGGTAAAATTTTCTTATCAAAATTTTCATACGTCTTTCCTGTCATATTGCAGACCATGCAATATTATTAAAATAATTTTTCTTTCTAGCTTAGATTTGTGGTTCCGAAACTATTGTTCTGATTTCACTGAAAACGGACTGTTAAATATTTAGTACCACGTTATTCTAGAAGTGATCACTTAAGGATATGTTGGGATTCACAAAGTCGACATAGAAAAGAATCTAGTAGACATGATGATAAAAAGTCATCCAATTTCCAAGTTCAAGCATTACTTAGACTTGGTAAACATTCTACGAATATCGAGTTAGGCCCTTGATGGGGCTTGACAAAGAAGGCGTTTCGAAAATACGAGTCAAGGTGGAGATTTGTGGAGTGTGCCTTGCTTTCTAGATGAAACAGAACAGACGTTGAGACAACACAACACGCGACGTCCCAACGACGCGATTCATGGCGTCCCGACAAGCTGAACACGACGTCATGACATGGTGACGTGTTGAAAAACCAAAAACCGAACCAAATTGAATTATGATGAACAATTCACAAAAAGTCCAAAAAAAAAATTGACAAATCAAACCGTGATCACCCCTAACTTTTTGTGTCATTTTATATTTTAACAAGCTAATTAGCTAGAATAAATAATCCATACATTTAAATAGGATGAGACTCGAACATGTGATCTCAAAGTTCTAAGGAAACCTCATTAGAAATGTATCTAAGGTTAAAATATGCTATAAATCCTTGCATTATTCATAAATTTGAGATTTAATCCATTTACTTTTAATTCTAGGAAATTAGCTCCTTTATTTTTAGATTTCAAAATTTAAGTATAATCTGTAAACACTTTGAAAATTATTTTGTTAAATTTAAGTTTACTACAAATATAATTTTTTAGTTACATTGCTATCAAGTGAGTTTTTTTTTAATTTCAAAATGTCATATCAACAAATTTAATAAGAATTTATTAGGGTTAACAATTGAACTCGGATTTTAAAATCTAAAAAGTAGAGGAACTAAACTTTTAAAAATCAAAGTATATGGATTAAATTTTTGAACATATATATATATATATATATATATATATACTTCTACCCATAACACATTCTTTACGCTTAAATTAAAACTCCTAATTATTGCAATAGCAATTGAATAAAAAAATCATATCTAATTCAATTGGGATAATAATTTATTTGACCCTCCAACTTTGTAAAAAAATTATTTTAGCTCTCCATTTAATTTTTCACATTTTTAGCCATTGAACTTGTATTATTTGTCAAATCACTCCACAATAGATAGAAGAATTAACAAATGTTAACTTTATTGACGTGACATACATGTGGATTGCTATGTGTATGCCATGTTAGCAATAATTAATTTTTAAAATTAAAAAAGTTAAAATATTATTTACACTTATTTCATAATTTATATATATTTTAAAATTTTAATTTTTAAAAATTAATTAATTATTAATGTGACATCTATATGACAGTCTAAAATATATCATATTAATAAAGTTAACGAACCCTAACTTTTTCTTTCATTTTAGAAGTGGTTTGACAAATAAAATAAAATTTAAAAACTAAAAAATGAGAAATAAAATAAAATACTAAAATGATTTTTGGAGGGGGAATAAAAAAATCATATCTAATTCAATTTGGTCACAAATAGCCTTCTTATGGTTGGTAATGAAAACATAATAGGAAAATTATAACGAAATCGCTATATTAAAATTCAAACAGTAATTTTCAATGGGAAACAATTTCAAACATTAAATCTACCAATTGAACCACGTAAATAAGAGTAGGTGTGGCACTTTATTGGGTATTGACTATTTCCAGGCAGTGGACCAACAAAATGTATAATTCTATTTACGAAAATTAAAAGGGAGGCAATAAAAACAATCGTGTGGAAACATTCTAGACCCAGAAAAGAAAATCATAAAAAATGACAAAGCCTCCACAAATTGACCAAACTCTCTTTGCCTCGTTCAAACCAAAGAAAAAAAAAAACAATCAATGTTACAGGCTTGGTCACAATTCCAATACCCAGATTTTCATTGGTAATAAATAAATCCCAAAGCTGACAAGTGCTTCATTCACTTTTATTGCAAAACATCACAACAGTCCACCATGTTGTTGGTTTTATAAGCAAATTTTTGTGCTTCAAAACTCTCTTCGTTCTGAGGTTAAGGAGACAGAAGCATGGGGAGGAAATTGGATGCTTTGCTTGGAAGAAACTTCAAGGCTTCCAAGTTTAAAACTCTGGCCAAGCTTGCTATTTCTCGGATCGGTATCTTGAAGAACCAGCATCAAGTCCGGTGTACCCACGCCCGGTCCGATGTGATTGAACTCCTTAACCTCGGTCACCATGAACAAGCCCTTCTTCGTGTAGAGCATTTGATTACAGAACAGAATATGGTGGATGCATTTACTATCATGGAAACCTACTGTAATTTGTTGATAGAGAGGGTCATGCTGATTCAAAAGAACAAGTAAGTTTGGTTTAATATTTTTCCTCTTGGTTTTATATTAAGTTCTCTGAAATTTGACATGCTTTCCCGACCATGTATTATAGGGAATGTCCTGATGAGCTTAAAGAGGCAGCATCGACCTTGATGTTTGCATCATCAAGGTGTGGTGAATTCCCTGAGCTTCTTCACATTCGTGGGGTTTTTTCATCGACTTTCGGGAAAGAATTTGTGGTTCGTGCCATTGAATTACGCAACAATTGCAGTGTGAATCCTAAGGTGATACAAAAGCTTTCAACACTGCGGCCAAGCTTAGAAAGCAAGTTAAAATTGCTCAAGGAGATTGCTACTAAAAAGGGTATCACCTTGCATTTGGAGGAAATTGCTGTAGAGGTGAGGAACTTAACTGAGTCAGCCAACGATTTGCCTGTAGGAAAAGACATGGACAAAAGCTTAAGTGAGTCGATGAAAGCAAGGAAAAAGTACAGAGATGTGGCAGATGCTGCTCAAGAGGCTTTCGTATCAGCAGCTTATGCAGCAGCAGCAGCACGAGCAGCTGTGGAGCTCTCAAGAATTGAGCCCCAAGACTTTGATTCTCCAAATAATGCCATGGCCCGAAGCGAAGACCTTAAGCTGAATGAAATGGAAGAGACTAGACAAAGTTTATGCAGAGAAAGGACAGTTTCTAGTTCAAGTTCAGATTCGGATGCAGACCTTTCAGGTGAGGAAAGTGACGGGGAGAAGGCAAAAGAGGAGCCACACACACAGCACCATGAGTTGAGCTATGAGATTACCCAAAGTGATGAAGTCAATGAGGATGAAAGCAAGTTGGGATATCAATCTTCAAAGTTGAAGAACACTGAAAGCTTTGAAGAGCATTTGAATTCCCGTATGAACAAAAAATGGGTGTCGATGAGGACTAGAAGAGATTAGACCATAGGATCTGATTTTTATTTATTTTAATTTGTTAGTTAAATTTTTGTTTGTTGCTTTATCTCATTATTATTATTATTATTATTATTATTATTACTTGGTTAATATATTTATTTTTTCCTGATACACACAGCTGGACCTGATTTAGTGAAACATTCTACGGCCGATGAGATTCTTTTATTTGATTTTTACAACATTTCTCAATTTAGCCATAGTTTCTGGATAATAATTTTTAAAAATGATTTATTTTTGAAAAAATTAATATTTTACGGTGTTAGAATGAATTGTGTAAAATATTTTACATTGTTTGATGATTTCTTAAAAATATTTCATAAAAGTTGTTTTCAATGAAACAAACATACATTTGAGATTTTACTATATTTTCATTGATTAGTTGAGTTTATTTCATAAAGCTTATTATATTTTAATTAATCATGTTTTAGTTTTAATAAATCTTAATTATTAATTTAGTACATTAGGGAATATAAAGTTATAGATATAAATTTATGTTTAATTAAGTTGAAAGTGGTAAATATTTATTTTGAATATTATTTGGAAGAGTAACTTCAAAAATGATTTAATTTGATAAAAATTGAAGTAAGGACCAAATTGTAAAATTTGTAAGTTTTAATTCTAAGGGTTTGAGTGGTGAAATCTGAAACATTGATGTAGTAACTAAATTATATGATTATGAAATATGAAAATTTGGAAAGTTAAGCATAAAATAGTAAAATTCAAACTATAGGGGTTAAATTGTGAAGATTTCAAAACTTGAGTTTTAGGACTAATTTACATTATTTGAGAATTTAAAATTCTGAAAAATAGAATATGAAAGTTTAACTTTTCAAAAATCAAGGACTAGTTTTGGAAAATTTAACAATTTTAGTTGTAAGGACTAAATTATAAAATCTGAAATTTTAGAAAACGAACTATTTTGAAAAATTGTACAAAATGAGGTTTAAGATTGGACTATAGAATAGGAAATTTTTTTTTTGAGGAATTAAATTTTAAAATAGTAAAAATTTGGATTTCAGGGACTAAATCAGAAAAAAATATAAAATTAGAATATAAGGGACTGTTTTCTTCGGCGGTGAAGAGAGCTTCCCCTTTGTTGCTCTGAAAGCTTCCCCTTTTTGTTTCTTTGACGGTGAAGACAGTGAACAGAGCCTTATCAGTTTGGAAAATGTCTTAAGAAAAAAATTTTGGTAAGATATTTTCCTTAAAAAAGCCTTGATTTTTACCTTTTTTTGGAGAATGATTTCATTTGGTAATTTATTTTCCACCAAACAAACACCGTAAAACAATGAAAATATTTTACGGAAAATATTTTACATACAAACAAATGGACCCCATTAGTTTTAAACATGCATGACGATGCTGTTGACAAATGGATAGTTGATACATGGAGAATATAAAATTAATTGAATTAAAATAAAAAAGAAAATAATGTTTGCTCGTCTCAGTCTATTTGAGGATGATAGTCTGTTAGCAGAGCTTCAGGTGAAACCGACTTGGATTGGTCAAATTAAAGAGAAGCAGTTGCTGGATGAATCGTTGATTCCTCGTTTTCAACTGGTGAAGAAGGGAGAGACTGTGGATTTTGGGCTGAATACTGAGGGGTGTTATGCTTCTGTGGGAGAGTCTGTGTACCGAGGGATTCTGAATTAAGGCAGTCTATTCTGCGAGAGGCGCATAGTAGCCTATACGCTATGCATTCTGGTGAAAATAAGTTATACCGAGATTTGCGTGAACTGTACTGGTGGTCAGGGCTTAAGCGTGAGGTTACCAGTTTTGTAAGTAAGTGTTTGACATGCCAGCAAGTGAAGGCTGAGCATCAACTGCCTTCTAGGTTGCTGCAGCCTATTAAAATTCCACTCTAGAAGTGGGAGAGGGTAACCAAGAATTTTGTTAGTGGGCTACCCCTAACGTACACTAATAAAGATTCGGTTTGGGTTATTGTTGATTGGCTGACTAAGTCGGCCCACTTCATACTGGTTCGCACTGATTACTCATTGCAGAGGTTGGCCAAGTTATATGTGGCGAAAATTGTGAGGTTACATGGGGTACCAGTGTCTATCATCTCGGACAGGGACCCCAGATTCACATCACGATTCTGGAGAGTGTTACACGAAGCTTTGGGTATAAGGTTGGATTTCAGCTCAACATTTCATCCATAGACTGATGGTCAGTAGGAGAGGGTAATAAAGATTTTGGAGGACATGTTGAGAAGCTGTGTAATTGATTTCAAGGGCAGTTAGGAAGACTATCTGCCCTTAGCAGAATTTGCTTATAACAACAGTTACCAATCCAGTATTCAGATGGCACCATATGAGGCGTTATATGGTCGTAGGTGTCGTACCCTTACTTGTTGGACGGAATTGGGTGAGCGGCGACTGTTGGGTCCAAAATTAGTCTCTAAAATCGAGGAGAAAGTGAAATTGATCTGTAATCTGTTAAAAGAAGCATATGATAGGCAAAAGTCGTATGCTGATTGGAAGCGTAAAGATATTGAGTTCACATGGGAGATTATGTTTTTTTAAAGGTCTCACCATACAAGAAGATTCTAAGATTTGGGCGAAAAGGCAAGTTGAGCCCTAGATTCATCGGACCTTACCAGATATTAAAACGTGTGGGATCGGTCGCTTATCAGCTGGAACTGCCTCCTGAGTTAAATTGTATACATAACGTGTTTCACGTCTCTATGCTGAGGCGATACCGTTCTGATCCCTCACATATAGTACCGGTGGAGGAGATCGAGGTAAGACCTGATTTGACCTTTGAGGAGGAACCAGTGCAAATACTAGATTGTGATGTTAAGGTGCTGAGGAGGAAATCTGTTCTGTTTGTCAAGGTGCTGTGGCGTAATCATAGTTTAGAAGAAGCCACGTGGGAGCCGGAGGAGGCAATGAGACAACAATACCCTCATCTCTTCTGATCAGGTAAATTTTGGGTCTGAAATTTCTTTAAGGGGATAGAGTTGTAACGTCCAAAGAATTAAGGGTTGTAATTTTTGGTTATTTTCATGTTGTGCTTGAACGGCTAGCTATTTGGGTGTGTTTGGGGGTTCTAGGGAGGCCTGGGTTCGAGTCTGAGCCTTGGAAAAATTTTAGTTTTTGGCCCTTTAGTGGATAGGGCTATTTGCAGTAGGACTTAAGTAAATTTGTGTGTGTTTTAGTAACACAAGATGAGCTTGTAGCTCAGTGGCAGTGGCGTCATTAGGAAGGCTTGGAGAGTGGGGTTCGAATCCCACAAGTTGCAATTAGAGGCTTTTATTTTGTGAATTGAAAGGGGAGGAAGCAGATTTCGGATCAAACTCTTCAAGGGGAGTTGGAGACTTGGTCAAATAATTCAAACAGAAGGTGGGGAGCTATTCTAGGAGGATTCGGTGGAGAGAATCAAGGGATGGATGGGTGTGCAAGTGTTGGCTGAATGTGGGGAAGGTTGTGTAATGGCCTAAATTCAAGGTTATCGGAACAATGGTTTCGTAACCAGAAATCCGATTTAAAGAGAAATTTATTTTAATATTTTTGCACGAATATTTATATGATAGGAAAATCGTATTAAAATATCGATAGAAAAATTTTACCGATTTAGTGGTTGTTAGAAAAAGGAATTATTGAAGGAATAGGGTAAAAACAAGGTATCGAGACCTTGATCTCATAAAATTGAGTAGGAAATATTTTTATAAGTATTTATAAAATGTTAGTAATGTGGTATTAAAATTTCGTTAGAAAATTTTAACGTTTGAGTATGTAATTAAATGAAAATGACTAAATTGTAACAAATACAAAATTATAAAAATAATTAAATAGTTTAAATGATAAAAGAAAGAGGGCTTAAAAGGAAAGCTGGACGGCAAGGGTATGAAATCAGCAAGAAAATAAGGAGAATTAAGGGCAAAATTGGAATATTACAAAATTTACTTAATAAAGCTAAGAGTAAAGTGGAATTATCTAGATTTCTCTTTATTTTTCTGTATTCTCATCAGCAAAAACACCATATAAGGGTTTCCTTAAGCTGGTTTTTCATATTTTTACTGCAAGTAAGTTAATTCTTGCCTGTTTCTTGTAATTTTTGTGTTTTTAAGACTTTTACAACTAGGTCCTACTATTAAATTCTTTAGTTTTTGATTTCATGTATGAAATTGAAAGTTACCATGGTTGAGTGCTGTAAGTTTATGATGAATTAACATGAAATTTAAGCTTTAAATTGTTTATGAGATGATTTTATTAGGTAATTCCAATAGAAATTGATTTTTAGGATCTAAATTGTGAAAATATTTGGAATTAAAGTCTATTACTTAAATTATGATTCCCAAAGGCTATAAAGTAGTTTAAAGTGATAGAATAAAGTTTTAATTGAGAGAAATCAGCTCAATTGAGAAGTTAATTGAGCAGGGACGAAATTATCATTATTGAAAGCTTAGGGGGAAATTGGTAATAAGTAGTTTGCACTAAAACAGTTTTGGACAGCAGCAGTAGACTAACTTTGAAAAATCACCATAAATTGTAGAAATTGAATTAGAAGATGAACAAAATATGAAATTAAAGCTTATTGAGTCTAGTTTCTCATAGAAGAAACGATGTAAGTAATAAATATGTAAATCATGAGATATAATAAATTTTGTGAGACAAGGTCAGAATGAATTCGAGTTCCCCTGTTTTAACTTTAGAAAATCATCAAAAATTGGATAAAAATAATTATGGGCTTAAATTTATATGTTTAGAATTATTAATGAGTATATTTTTAATATAAATAAATGGGAACATCATCCGGATCCTTTATGAAGAGATAATTAATTTTTAGTGAAGAAGGGTCAGAACTGTCAAACAGCAGAACAGGGGTGAATTTAAAGAATAAACTGTACTTATTGGCTAAACCAAAAATTCTGAAAATTTTATGGAAAGAAGATATGTGAGTCTAGTTTCAGGGAAAATTAGTGGATCCTAATTTTAAGTTCTTTAGCTCAAGATAAAAATAATTTAGTGACTATGACTCAAGTAGACAGTTTTGAATGAACTAAAAATAATAATAGAATTATAGAAAATGGTACATGTGAACATGAAATGTATTGAATTGATGATTGAATTTATTCATTTAGATCCGAAAAACTCAAATATGAAGCTAGATCGAGGAAAGGAAAAAGTCCCGGATTAGTAGATTTTATATACGAACTAGTATCGAGGTAAGTTCATGTAACTTGAATTATCTTCTTAAATGCTTGAAATGTATGTTATTGATGTGAATATAATTTGAATGTTCATTGTATGAAGATTGATGAAACATTGATATATTTGATAAAAAGGGGAAGAAATCGGTTGAATGAAAGGAAAATTCGATGGATCTCGAAAAGGAATTGACGGTAAAAGGATCTAGCAGGACGGGTGATCCTATCTTGATATAGCCCTCCGGAAGAATGTGTGGAAAATGGATTTAGCCCGGACGGGTAATCCGAATTAGGGTCTGAATTTAGCCTGGACTGGTAATTCAGATCCAAGCTCATTAGAGTAATTTTCGTTGCATGGGATTTAGCCTGGACTGGTAATCCCGATAATACTCTATGAGTTTACATTCTGAGGATTTAGCTCGATGGTAATCCATTTATAAGGATGAGGTTCATGGAGTGTGTTCTCTGAAATGAAAATGTGCACATGAATATGAATTGACGGACTCGGTTTGTACACTAAAGTGTACCTCTGAAAATCCATCGAAATTCCGAGTAATTCAATGGGATAAATAGGGAAATGTAACAAAGAAATGAAAATCATGGTATTGATGAGCTCATCAATCATGGTATATATTATTGATACATGGAAATTATTGAACTAACTTGAATGTTGAGCTTGTGTATGTTAGGGTAATAATGCATTGAATGGATATATGAATGTTTATTGCATTGTATTGAAAATGTTAGGTAAGTATAATTCTTGTTACATGGATTTACTAAGCACAAAGTGCTTACCACATTTCCTTTTCTGTTTTGTAGTGTTAAGAGCTCGGAGGTTAGATTCGGCAGGAGATACATCACACTATCACCTCAAGATTTGGTATATAAAGAAACTTTATTTTGGAAATCAATGGCATGTATAAGCTAATAAAGTAATGTTAATATAAAATGAATGTAAGGTCACCATTGGTATGGCTAGCAAACATTGGCTTGGTATGTGTTGATATTATCTTATAAATATGCATGAATCTATTTTGAAAATATGTTGAATTGGATTGGTTGATGTGGATTGGTCTTGGTTTAAAATTTGCAGGGAAGGTTAGATATTTATAAAAGGGCTATATAAAAAAAATCGTAAACTCTGGTAATGCCTTGTACCCTATTCTGACAACGAATACAGGTAGGGGGTGTTACATTTGTTGGTATCAGAGCTATGGTTTAGTCAGTTCTAGGACCGACATAGCGAATACGGATTAGCTATACATGCCATTTAAATTATTTTTGATAGTGTGATATCTTCTGACCATTTAAATTGTGTTTTCCTTATAGTAATGTCATCGACCGAGCTCAATCAAGAAGTCGGGAGTCATGCTCGACTTGATACAAAGAGAAGAAACTAGTAGTAGAAGGCACGTGCAGAGGGTCAAGGGAGGAGGCAAAAATAGTTTTTTTCAAATAATGAATGAATGGTTTACTCAAGACATAAGAACTAACCCTACAAAGGCAAACAAACTCAAGCTCCCCTCCTGTTCCTCCACGGTTCCGAGATTCCACAGTGCAGTCTTGAATTTGTCAAAAAGGAAAGCTCCAGTTGATAAAATCTGAAAATATGGGTAGAAGAATTTGAGTAGCGATTGATGATGATCCCGAACGAATGAATTTTGGTTAGAGAATACTACTCGGGTTTTGAAAGAATTATCTTGCACACGGAAGAATGTTTAAAATGTGCCATCTCACGCTAAAAGACACAACTTATCATTGGTGGAATACTAAAGCTTGATTGTTCGAAGAAGAAATTACATGGAATTCTTCGGACCGAGTTCAAAAGAAATATATCGATCGAGATTCCTTGATCGAAAAAAAAAAAAATTTCTTGAAATGAAACAGGCAATAGATCGATGGTGAGTATGAAAGAGAATTTGTTCGATTGAGTAAATATGCTCGAGAATGGGTACAGTCGGAGTGAAATGTGCAAACGATTCAAGAAGGGTTAAATGAAGAAATTAAGCTACTTATCGAAATTCTTGAAATTCGAGAGTTTGCTACATTGGCGAGCGAGCTTATAAAGCGAAGAATTGAGCAAAGAAAAGAAACAGTGAGAGGAAGCTCGAATTTTAGTAAAAGACCAATGGGAAAATCCCAATTTTACGCTCCAAAGAAATTGAAGAAGTACCGGATCGTTCTACCTCAACCACTTGGGTATTCGAAGGAAGGCGAGGTTCTCAACATAATAATCCAAGACCTTCCACTCCATCGGTGACCGGTGTTGGCGGTGTTGGTATCCTAAGCCGAGATGCCAATATTGTAATAAAGCTCATTTTGGTGAATGTCGATTTAAGAGCGGGGCTTGTTACCGATGTGGTTCTTTTGACCATTTCCTCAGAGATTGTCCGAAAAGGGGTGAAAAAGAAGCTGAACAGATATCGGAGCCGAGTAATCCATCTTTGAGGGTAGACCATCTCGACCATCTGGTAATGTCGGTGGTAGGTGAGGAGCTACAAAGATCTGCAAGTAGGCTTGAGACACGCGCGCCTCCTAGGACATATGTCATTCGTACGAGAGGAAATGCCTCAGCACCCGATGTTATTACTGGTACATTTTCTTTACTTGATACTAATATTACTGCATTAATTGATCCTGGTTCTACGCATTCATATATATGTGTAAAGCTTGCATGCGTTAAAGATTTATCTGTTGAACCTACTGAATTTGTGGTTAAAGTCTCGAACCCCTTTGGCCAATCTATTTTGGTGGATAAAATTTGTAAAAATTGTCCACTGATGGTAAGAGGTTATTGTTTCCTAGCTGATTTGATGCTACTGCCATTTGATGAGTTTGATGTGATATTGGGCATGGATTGGTTAACTCAGCATGATGCAGTAGTAAACTGTAAACAGAAATATATTGTGTTGAAGTGTTAGAATGGCGAATTACTCCGAGTTAAATCTGATCAAACAGAGGGATTATTTGATGTGATTTCAGTTATTACTGCTCAAAGGTATGTTAAAAAGGGGTATGATGCTTTTCTTGCTTATGTACTCGACACCAAGGTATCTGAGTCAAAGATACATGCAGTGCCAGTGGTATGCGAATTTTCTGATGTGTTTCGGAGGAATTACCGTGGTTGCCACCGAAAGGGAAGTGGAATTCTCTATAGATTTGATTACGGAACTACTTGATTTCCATAGCTCCGTCTGGATGGCTCCTCTGAAATTAAAGGAATTAAAGACACGATTGCAAGAACTTGTTGATAGAGGTTTTGTCGACCGAGTCATTCACCTTGGGGTGCTCGGTTACTTTGTGAAAAAGAAAGACGGGTTTTGAGATTGTGTATTGATTATCGGCATCTTAATAAAGTAACTATAAAGAATAAGTACCCGTTGCCCCGGATTGATGATTTATTTGATCAGCTAAAAGGTGCTACTATATTTTCAAAGATTGATCTCCGATCGGGCTACTATCAGTTATGGGTAAAGGAGTTAGATGTGCCAAAGACAGCTTTCAGAACCAGGTACAGGCATTATGAGTTCCTGGTTATGCCGTTTGGGCTGACTAATGCACCTGCAATATTTATGGATTTGATGAATCGAATATTCAGACCATATTTAGACAGGTTCGTGGTAGTTTTCATTGATGATATTTGGGTCTATTCTCGAGATAAAGAAGAACATGCAGAATATTTGAGAATTGTGTTGCAAATTTTGCGAGAGAAGTAGTTATATGCTAAATTCAGTAAATGTGAATTTTGGCTTGAGAAGTGGGTTTTCTTGGACATATTGTATCCGTGAAGGCATTAGGGTAGATCCAAGTAAAATCTCATTATTGTCAATTGAGTCCACCAAGAATGTATCCGAAGTTAGAAGTTTCTTGGGTTTATCTGGTTATTACTGAAGATTTGTACAGGGATTTTCTATGATAGCTTCTCCGATGACTCGATTATTGCAGAAAGATGTAAAGTTCGAGTGGATGATGAATGTCGTGAGTTTCAACCGATTGAAAGATCTACTAACGAAAGCACCAATATTAGTGCAGCCTGAACCGGGTAAGGAATTTGTTATTTACTGTGATGCCTCATTAAATGGTTTAGGTTGTGTCTTGATGCAAGAAGGTAAAGTAATAGCCTATGCTTCAAGACAACTTAAACCACATGAAAGAAATTACCCGTACATGATCTTGAATTAGTCTGCTATTGTATTTCTTATTTGAAGATATGGCGGCATTACCTATACTGGTGAGAAATTTCATATTTATCTTGATCATAAAAGCTTGAAATATTTGATGACACGAGAAAGATTTGAATTTGAGACAGCGCAGGTGGCTTGAATTGATAAAGGACTATGATTTGATTATTGATTACCATCCGGTAAGGCTAATATTGTGGCTGATGCTTTGAGTCAAAAATCTCTGTTTGCTTTGCGATCTATGAATGCTCAATTGTCTTTGGTTGATGATGGTTCAATCATAGCTGAATTGAGAGCTAAACCAACATTTCTACAGCAAATATGTGAAGCTCAGAAGAATGATGAGAAGTTCTGAGTTAAACGGGCACAATGTGAGTCAGTCGATTCGAATTTCAAGTTGGGGTTGATGGTTGTTTATTATTCAGAGATAGGGTATGTGTACCCAAGAATTCAGAGCTCATACAGAAGATTTTACACGAGGCTCACAATGGTATTATGTCTGTACATCCGGGAAGTAATAAAATGTATAATGATTTGAAGAAGATGTACTGGTGGCTAGGTATGAAACATGATATTTCTGAGTTTGTATCAAAATGTTTAATATGTCAGCAAGTTAAAGCTGAACATCAGGTACCTTCGGGGTTACTTCAGCCAATTACTATACCGGAATGGAAATGGGAAAGAATCACTATGGATTTTGTATCGGGGTTACCGTTGTCTCCGAGGAAAAAAATGCCATTTGGGTGATTGTTGACCGACTGACAAAGTCAGCACACTTTATTTCGGTACATATGGATTATTCTTTAGATAAACTAGCTGAACTATACATATCTGAGATTGTCAGGCTACATGGAGTGCCTGTCTCCATTATATCAGATAGAGATCCCCGATTTACGTCGCGTTTCTGGGACAAATTGCAAGAAGCTTTGGGTACTCAGTTGTATTTCAGCACTGCATTTCATCTTCAAACAGATGGCCAATCTGAGCGTGTAATTCAAGTATTGGAAGATATGCTCCGATGTTGTATACTAGAGTTTGAAGGTAATTGGGAAAGATATCTACCTTTGATTGAATTTGCTTACAATAACAGTTATCAGTCCAGTATTACAATGGCTCCGTATGAAGCTTTGTATGGTAGAAAATGTGGAACACCGTTATATTGGATAGAGCTCAGTGAAAAGAAGATACATGGGGTTGATTTGATTCGGAAGCGAAGAAAAGTAAAAGTGATTGAATAGCTTGAAAGCGGCCTCGATCGCCAAAAGTCATATGCCGATCTTAAGCGAAAAGAGATTGAATTTCGTGTCGGTGACAAGGTATTCTGAAAGTGTCTCCTTGGAAGAAAGTTCTCGATTCGATCGAAAGGGTAAATTGAGTCCAAGTTTTATCGAGCCATATAAAATTATAGAAAGAATTGGACCGATTAACTTATCGATTGGTGTTACCAACGAACTCGATAGAATTCATAATATTTTTCATGTCTCTATGCTACTGACGATATCGGTCGGATCCTTCACATGTTATCTCTCCAACGGAAGTGGAGATTCAAATGATATGACTTACGGTGAAGAACCGGTCAAGATATTAGCACAGAAACAAAGGAGCTTAGAAATAAAAAATAAATTTGGTGAAAGTATTGTGGCAAAAGCACGGGATTGAGGAAGCGACATGGGAACCGGAGGAGGCAATGAGGAAACAATATCCAAACCTATTTACTGGTAAGATTTTCGAGGACGAAAATCCTTAAAAGGGGGGAGAGTTGTAATGGCCTAAATTCAAGGTTATCGGAACAATGGTTTCGTAACCATAAATCCGATTTAAAGAGAAATTTATTTTAATATTTTTGCATGAATATTTATATGATAGGAAAATCGTATTAAAATATCGATAGAAAAATTTTACCGATTTAGTGGTTGTTAGAAAAAGGAATTATTGAAGGAATTGGGTAAAAACAAGGTATCGAGACCTTGATCTCATAAAATTGAGTAGGAAATATTTTTATAAGTATTTATAAAATGTTAGTAATGTGGTATTAAAATTTCGTTAGAAAATTTTAACGTTTGAGTATGTAATTAAATGAAAAGGACTAAATTGTAACAAATACAAAATTATGAAAATGATTAAATAGTTTAAATGATAAAAGAAAGAGGGCTTAAAATGAAAATAGACCCAAGGTCTATTTGGGCTAGACGGCAAGGGTATGAAATCAGCAAGAAAATAAGGAGAATTAAGGGCAAAATTGGAATATTACAAAATTTACTTAATAATGCTAGGACTAAAGTGGAATTATCTAGATTTCTCTTTATTTTTCTGCATTCTCATCAGCAAAAACACCATAGAAGGGTTTCCTTAAGCTGGTCTTTCATATTTTTACTGCAAGTAAGTTAATCCTTGCCTGTTTCTTGTAATTTTGTGTTTTAAGACTTTTACAACTAGGTCCTACTATTAAATTCATTAGTTTTGATTTCATGGATGAAATTGAAAGTTACCATGGTTGAATGCTGTAAGTTTATGATGAATTATCATGAAATTTAAGCTTTAAATTGTTTATGAGATGATTTTATTAGGTAATTCCAATAGAAATTGATTTTTAGGATCTAAATTGTGAAAATATTTGGAATTAAAGTCTATTACTTAAATTATGATTCCCAAAGGTTATAAAGTAGTTTAAAGTGATAGAATAAAGTTTTAATTGAGAGAAATGAGCTCAATTGAGAAGTTAATTGAGCAGGGACGAAATTATCATTATTGAAAGCTTAGGGGGAAATTGGTAATAAGTAGTTTGCACTAAAACAGTTTTGGACAGCAGCAGTAGACTAACTTTGAAAAATCACCATAAATTGTAGAAATTGAATTAGAAGATGAAAAAAATATGAAATTAAATATTATTGAGTATATTTTCTCATAGAAGAAACGGTGTAAGCAATAAATATGTAAATCATGAGATACAATAAATTTTGTGAGACAAGGTCAGAATGAATTCGGGTTCCCCTATTTTAATTTTAAAAAATCATCAAAATTGGATAAAAATAATTAGGGGCTTAAATTTATATGTTTAGAATTCTTAATGAGTATATTTTTCAATAGAAATAAACGGGAACATCATCCGGATCCTTTATGAAGAGATAATTAATTTTTAGTGAAGAAGGGTTAGAACTGTCAAACAGCAGAACAGGGGTGACTTTAAAGAATAAACTGTACTTATTGGATAAACCAAAAATTCTGAAAATTTTATGGAAAGAAGATATGTGAGTCTAGTTTCAGGGAAAATTAGAGGATCCTAATTTTAAGTTCTTTAGCTCAAGATAAAAATAATTTAGTGACTATGACTCAAGTAGACAGTTTTGAATAAACTAAAAATAATAATAGAATTATAGAAACTGGTACATGTGAACATGAAATGTATTGAATTGATGATTGAATTTATTCATTTAGATCCGGAAAATTCAAATACGAAGCTAGATCGAGGAAAGGAAAAGTCCGGATTAGTAGATTTTATATACTGAACTAGTATCGAGGTAAGTTCATGTAACTTGAGTTATCTTCTTAAATGCTTGAAATGTATGTTATTGATGTGAATATAATTTGAATGTTCATTGTATGAAGATTGATGAAACATTGATATATTTGATAAAAGGGAAGAAATCCGGTTGAATGAAAGGAAAATTCGATGGATCTCGAAAAGGAATTGACGGTAAAAGGATCTAGCCGGACGGGTGATCCTATCTTGATATAGCCCTCCCAAGAATATGTGGAAATGGATTTAGCCCGGACGGTAATCCGAATTAGGTCTGAATTTAGCTTTGGTGGTAATTGGATCCAAGCTCATTAGAGTAATTGTCGTTGCATGGGATTTAGCTTTGACCGGTAATCCAGACAATACTCTATGAGTTTACATTCTGGATTTAGCTCGGACCGTAATCCATTGTAAGGATGAGGTTCAGGGAGTGTGCTCTCTGAAATGAAAATGTCGCACATGAATATGAATTGACGGACTCGGTTTGTACACTAAAGTGTACCTCTGAAAATCCATCGAAATTCGAGTAATTCAATGGGGTAAATATGGAAATATAACAAAGAAATGGAAATCATGGTATTGATGAGCTCATCAATCATGGTATATATTATTGATACATGGAAATTATTGAACTAACTTGAATGTTGAGCTTGTGTATGTTAGGGTAATAATGCATTGAATGGATATATGAAAGTTTATTGCATTGTATTGAAAATGTTAGGTAAGTATAATTCTTGTTACATGGATTTACTAAGCACAAAGTGCTTACCATGTTTCCTTTTCCTGTTTTGTAGTGTTAAGAGCTTGGAGGTCGGATTCGGTGGGAGATACATCACACTATCACCTCAAGATTTCGGTATATAAAGAAACTTTATTTTGGAAATCAATGGCATGTATAAGCTAATAAAGTAATGTTAATATAAAATGAATGTAAGGTCACCATTGGTATGGCTAGCAAACATTAGCTTGGTATGTGTTGATATTATCTTATAAATATGCATGAATCTATTTTGAAAATATGTTGAATTGGATTGGTTGATGTGGATTGGTCTCGGTTTAAAATTTGCAGGGAAGGTTAGATATTTATAAAGGGGCTATATAAAAAAAAAATTGTAAACCCTGGTAATGCCTTGTACCCTATTCTGACAACGAATACGGGTAGGGGGTGTTACAGGTTGTGATAGGGAATTTCGGCCAAGAGGGGTCTTTTTGAGGGAGTGCATATTCGGCTTTGTGTAGGGTGAAAGTGTCGAATTTCTTTGGATTGTCTTTCGGGGAGTGTTTACATTTTGGTACCTTTGGACGTTTTAGGCTTTTCTTTTCATTTTTTACCTCTGCCGAATTCACCTTGCTCTTGTCTTTCTTTCTCCTTCATTTTTCCTGCTTAGTGCCGAATTGGTAAGCCTTTACTCTCACCTTCTTTTCTTCCTTCTTCTCATTACTCTTCTCCCTAATGGTTCGTCTTCTTTACCTCTAAGCCGTAGTTACACTTTTCCATTTTTGTTTCTCCTTAAGTCGAATACTTTTATTCTTGAAGTTTTGGTTTTTCTTTTGCTGGCCGAACCTTGTAAGCAAAATCTACATACTCCCTTCCTTTTGAATCTTTTTGTTCTCGGTGGTTGGGGCTGAATCCTGTTGTCAGACAACTGACGTTTGTCGTTGTTCATTGGTGTTGGTAAGGGTGGAGTGATACAAACATTTTATTAATTCGTTATGTAACATCCCGATTTAGGGCCTAGTTAGAATAGTGGTGCGAGACCACAAATCTGAGGTATATTATGAGTTTTTGAGGTTTATGTCATGTTTGCATGTTAGTGTGAAAGTTTCATGAAGCAATTTTGTGAAATTGCGGTTGAATTGTCCAAAAGGACTAAATTGCAAAAGTTGCAAAATGTGAGATTCTAGAAGTTATTTGAATGAAGTAGCTTTAGAATATCAATTAGAGGTCCTTAATGAGGAATTTTCCCAATTTCTAATTTTTGGACAAAATTAGGCATGGATGGGTTAAAATATAAAGTTTGTCAAAAATGACATTTTGGTCATTTGTCAATTAAATGATTAAAATGGGAAAAGATGATAGAATTTCATTCATCTTCTTCTCCAAGGCTGCCTAAATTTTCAAGAAGCCATTGTTAGGGCTCTTCAACTTTTCAAGCTTGCTAGTAAGTGCATCCAAGCCCTGTTTTTGATATTTTTCGTATTTTTGAAGTCCTAGTAACATGAGAAAGTTATTTTTAGCTATATGTTGAGCTAGGATGGATGTTCAAAAAATGTACCCATGTATGACATGCATGTATTTTGATGTTTTATAGAAGAATACGAAAGCTTGATGTAGTAGAAACATCTTTTGCTAAGTGATTTCCATGAAAAATGCATGTAGGGACTTGTTTGTGAAAGTCTTGAGTTTGGTTATACATGTGTGATTTAGTGAGAATTGATGATTTCTTTAGTTGCATAAATGGTTTGGCTAAGCATGAAAGACTAGAAAGTTGAATGAAAATCACTTTACGGGCCTTGGGGAAAATGAGAAAATATGAGAAAATTTAGGGGCAAAATGGTAATTTTTCTAAAGTATGAGATAATGGTCAATTTAGTCAATGTGTGTATTGAATGAGTTGATTTATGATTATAGATCAAGAAAGACGAAGCCCGAATCAAAATCGAGGCAAGAGCAAGGTGGTGGACTAAGTTGCACGTTTCAATACTTCTGAGTACTGAGGTAAGTTTACGTATAAACGATGCATATATGCGTTTACATTCTTAATGCTACCTAGTGTGTAGCATGATTGAGGACCTATGCGGTTCTAGAGGAATGAATGAGATAGTAATTGTGAATGGATGAGTGAATTACAAGTAGATATGTGAATGTGTATTAACAATGCTTGATGGTGGGCTAAGTGCGATACCACCTTAATACTAAACAACGATGGGCTGTGTGCGATACCATAGTTAAGTATATTATTTAGTGTCCCTTAAATGAGTCATCGAGACTCTAAGCATGCTTATGAACTGAGTCGGGACTAAACCAAAACACATATAAAATTTTCATGAAAATTTGAAACTTTTCAAAAAAACAAGGGACACACGGCCGTGGGGGTAGGCCGTGCCTCACCCACAGCTACTTGACACTCCCGTGTGTCCTCCCCGTGGTAGTATACTGCCAAAATCAACACGGCTGCCGAACACGCCCGTGGGAGGGGACCGTGTGTCCTCCCCAGTTTCTAGACACCCCCGTTCTGCCAATTTACACACGGTCTTAGGCACGCCCGTGTGCCTCAACCGTGTGACATTATAGGCCACTTTGCAAAGTCGAAATGCCACCCATAAGGGTCCAACCTACAAGCCATACAACCTAATCATCTCATGCTCATATTATCACCATAAACATACCAATATTGTCATTCAACTCATGCATTCAATTTCAACTCTATTTATGCTAAATTCAATACCAATACTTATTCTACCACAAGCATAATTCATTTTCAATTTCACTAACCTCTATTAGCATTTATCAACACAAAGTTACCACTCAATAGCAAATTTATCAATCTCCAAATCATGCCAAAAGATGCATCATATATATATCACATTCATTCATGCCAAACCTATCACATATCTAGCCACATCTCATGGCTACTTACAATCTCAAACTTGATTCAATTAACTAGCCTATACATGCCATATTCCAGTTATATACATCCTTTCAAAAGTACCAAAATAGAATGTCGATAGTGTGATTGAGAAGCTGACGATCCCAAATCCGAGCTAGCTTTACTGACACTGCAAGGCAGAGAAACAAATCACACAATAAGCTTTCCAAAGCTTAGTAAGTTCGAATTATACAATAATTAACTCAATGAACCAAGTCAATATACACATTTAACCATCACATAGATATTTTATCAATGGTACACAAGTTCAACTTTATTCAATACTCACATAGCATTCTATTCTTTCACTTCAAATTTCACCAATCACATAGGTATCATACTTACCTTGCCAACACTTAGTTAATCACTAATCATACTATCCAACCATCACATAGATAATGACACAACTAAGCACAATATCACTCTTAACCACATTCTTAAATAACTATTCATTCAACTCTTAAATCTATCATCAACCACATAGATTCAAACATACCTTGATCAACACTTAGTTACTCACCATTCATACAACTCAATTCCTCGATTTTACCTCTATTTCAACCTATGCTATTACTCAAATGAATTTGCACACTTAGTGCCAATTTCACAACTGAAGCCTGTTTGTCATCGCACACTTAGTGCTGATATGTTCAACAGAACTTATATCGGTAACGCACACACAGTGCCATTTCGATGAGCCAAAACTTCTACCGTTCCACTCACACAGTGCTATTCATTAAAGCCATAGCTTCTATTGTTTCGCACACACAGTGCTAGTCGTTAATTATAATCGCACACTTAGTGTCTATTCTTTTATTCGACTTGCCTCGATGTCGCACACACAGTGCCAATTCAATAAAACGAAGCTTTCGTATCATTGCACACACAGTGCTATTCATTTCTTATAATCGTACACTTAGTGCCTTAATACAAAATTGAACTTGATTCGATATCGCACACACAGTGCCAATCACAAAGCTGAAACTTATATTATTTCGCACACAAAGTGCTAATCTTCTCTGTTACCCTCCCAAATGCGCACACTTAGTGCCACATAGATTCATTTCTCACATAACATTTATAAATCAATAATATCATAACCATTTGTTTCACAACATTTAAACACAGCTAAGTACACATATTATATCCGAACTTACCTCGGACGTCGAACTATCGATACGGTCGATTAATTGAGCACTTTATCTTTGCCTCGATCTTGATCCGAACCTCTCCGTTCTTGGTCTATACATATTTAAATTCAATCCATTCAATCATCAATTTCATCATTTTAGTCCACATACACACATTTAGGGCATTTTGAAAATTAGCCCTCACATTTTCACATTTCGACACTTTAGTCCCTATCTCACAAAGACATCAAATTCACCAAATTCCACCTAGCACAAGCTTAGCTGAACTTCTCTAGGAATTATACAAGTCCAAATATTTCATCAAATTTTCTATTTAGTCCCTCAGCTTTTCATTTTCTCAATTTAGCCCAAAATACTCAATTTCATCAAAAATCTCAATACAAACTATGATAATCCAACACTAAGTTTTCATATTTCAAAATCAACTAGCTATGACATTCATCAATGGCTCATCGCAACAACATCATCAATACATGGAATTTGAGCATGGGTTTTGTAAAGCACAAGGCAACGATCACAAAAACGTAGAAATTATCGAAAACTAACAGAAAACATACCTTGAATTAAGCTAAGCAAGTGCCGAAAATCTCAAAGCTTCAATGGATGTTTCTTTTCTCTAGTTTCGGTGGAAGAAAGATGAAATAAAAAAATGGCCATCAAATTGTTTTATTTTTCATTAATAATAACTTATTAATCAAATCCCAATTTTGCCCTTTATAAAGCATATAAAACAAATACTTTTTAAGACTAATTTGTCATTTAACATTCCACTAACTTAAAAAATGGTTTATTAGCAACATAAGGTCTTATCTTTAAGAAGCCATCAACATTTAAGTACTCACCACTCAGCACACAGCAATTTACTCTCTATGCAATTAAGTCCCTTTTCTTAATTCGACACTAAAACGATCAAATCATCACACATAATTTTCACACAGGCTATGTCACATTCATTCATACAGAAAATATCATTAAAATATTTTTACGACCTCGATTTTGTGGTCTCGAACCACTATTCCAACTAGGGTCTAAACTGGGCTGTTACAACTCTCCTCCCTTAGGAATTTTCATCCCCGAAAATCTTACTAGTGAACAGGTGTGGATATTGCTCTCCCATAATGTTCTCAGACTCCCACGTAGCCTCTTCAATTTCGCGTTTCTCACCAATTCAGTAATATACACAAATTGTATTCTTTCTTTCCCAGAGACAAAGGAAATCCCGACACAAAGTCTATAATAACAGATAAACTTGATGTTCAGCTTTAATTTGCTGACAAACTAATCATTTCCACACATAGTTAGAGATGTCTCTTTTCATATCATGCTATCAATAAAACTGTTTTAGATCGTTATACACTTTCATACTCTTCGAATGCACAGTCAAACAATTATTATAAGCTTTATTAAATATTAACTGAATCATCTCTAAATTCGTTGGAACATAAATTTGGTCTCTAAATCTCGAACAATCAGCACTATCAACTCAAACTCTGAATCCGAATTTAAATTGTATTAATTTTGTTTTGCTATCATTTCATCATCACTTTTATGAGAAATACTAATCTAACGTACAAACATCGACTTTACTTCCAATTCAACTATAACTGCGCTATCATCACACAGATTTATTTGAGTACTCATAACTCGTAAAGCATATAACGATTTCTGAATCAAAGCATCAGCTACAATATTAGCTTTACCCGGGTGATAATCTATCACAAGTTCGTAATCTTTCAATAATTCTAACCATCTTCTCTGTCACAAGTTCAAATCTTTCTGAGTCATCAAGTACTTCAAACTCTTATGATCGGTATAAACACGACATTTCTCGCTAAGTAAGTAGTGGCGCCAAATTTTTAACACAAACACAATTGCAGCTAATTCAAGGTCGTGTGTCGGACAGTTCTTTTCAAGCGTCTTTAGCTGTCTCGGAGCAATAATAATGATTTTTCCTACTTGCATCAGCCCACAGCCCAAACCATTTAACAATGCATCACTATAAACTTTAATTTTTCTTTGCCCGATTCAGGTTGAACTAACATTGGCGCTTTCGTCAATAGCACTTTCAACGGCTTAAAACTTTGCTGAATCTTTTCTGACTACTCAAATCTAACATCTTTCTATAACTACTTCGTTAATGGAGTCAGAATCATCGAGAAGCCTTTCACAAATCGTCAATAATATCTTGCTAGTCCAAGAAAACTACGGACTTCAAATACGTTTCTCGGAGGCTCCCATTCTTATAATAGTAGAGATTTTACTCGAATCAACTCTTATTCCCGTAGCTGATACAACATGCTCCAAAACCAACCTCACGCAACCAAAACTCACATTTACTACACTTAGCATATAGATGCTTCTCACACAATGTCTGTAACAAAATTCTCAAATGCTCGAAATATTGTGTCTTATCACAATGCTACAACAAAGCGATCCAAATACGGTCTTAATATCTGATTCATCAAATCCATAAGCACTGCAGGATCATTCGTTAGTTCGAAAGACATTACTAAGAATTCATAATATCTATACCTCGTTCTGAAAATAATTTTCGACATATCAGATTCTTTAACTTTCTTTTCTGATACCTTTGTATTAATCACACATGGCAAATAGTCTTCGCAATCCTTTATCATATAACTCAACTTTCATCGAATGATAGCAATATCAAATTAACCGAAAAGCAAACATCCCGAAAATCAACGAACAATTTTTGCATATTTTATCCACTAAGACACACTTGCCTAAGGGGTTCGATACTCTACCACAAATTCAGTAGACTCAACAGGTAGAGTCATATGCAATACTAAATTCATACTCACATAGGAATGGGTTGATCCCTGATATATTTATGCAATCACATCAGTATCGAATAGAGTTACAGTACCGGTCATGACATTTGGAGATGACTCTTTCTCTCTTGCTCGTATAGCGTAAGCTCGGGCAAGTGCTCTTGCCTCTGATCTCACAGCTGTATCAATGGTCCCTCTTTGACTTCCACTAATGTTCCCGACATTTCTGGTTGGTCTACCCCTAGCCATCACATTACTCGATCTCACATTCTGAACATTTTTTTCCTCAGTCATCTTTGGGCAGTCTCTAATAAAATGATCTCGTGATCCACATTTATAGCAAACTCTATTGTTGTATTTGCCCCAACATTCTCCCACATGTCGTCTTCCACACTGTCTACACTCAGGTTTGTTACTTTTGGCACTATCAACATTAGATTCATTTGGGGCTTGAATTCGTAAACCAGCACTTTGTCTCGAGCGATCTCTATTAGGATGACCAAACGAAGCATTTGAACGATTTCTGGCATCTCTATATCTCTTTGAAGATGGCTAAGAAAATTTATTCATCGATCTCTTTCTTTCATCTCGAGCCTCAGAATCGGCTTTCCTCTTTTCTTTGTCGAGTTCCTCAACTTTGCATGCTCTCTCCACAAGTACAACAAATTCATTTATATCTAGTATCCCAACCAACAACTTTATGTCTTGATTCAATCCCTCTACAAAACGTTTGCACATAGTAGCTTCAGTAGAAACACACTCTCTAGCATATTGACTCAATCGCACGAATTCTCGTTCATACTCAACAACAGACAAACGGCCTTGTTTCAGCTCTAAAAACTTCTTACGTTTCTGATGAATGAAGCGTTGGCTGATATACTTCTTTCTAAACTCGACTTGAAAGAAATCCTAGGTGATTCTCTCTCTCGGAACCATAGATATCAATGTTTTCCACCAATTATAGGCCGTGTCTTCCAACAAGGAAACTTAACACTTAATGCACTCATCAGGGTTCAGTGACATCTCATCAAATACTCGAAGGGTATTCTTGAGCCAAAACTCAGCTCGCTCAGCATCATCATCAACTGTAGCCCTAAACTCTTCGGCCCCATGCTTGCGAGTCTTGTCTACAGGTGGTTTATTCAATCTAATCGGATCTACAACTTGTGGCACAACAGGTACTTGCGAGGGTGGAGGTTGTGGAGCGGTCGGATTTGTTCTAACAAATTCTAAAAACCATTCACTCATCATACGGAAGAAGGCTTGCTTAGCCTCACCTCCCTCACCACTATCTTTCGGCCTTGGTGTGGCCGACGCTGTCCCCTGAGCGGGAGCAAGCGCGTTACTCTCTACATCGTCAGTAACTGCTCGATCGAGATCCATTACTATATTAAAACACATTTCAATTGTCAGATTTCATCACACTATCGCAATTTTACAATATGGCATGTATAGCTAGACTCACACATGCTACGTTAATCTGAGAATTGACTAAATCGTAGCTCTGATACCAATAAAATGTACCACCCCTAACCCGAGACCTTCGCTGGAATATGGTTTAGAGGCATTACCGAACAATAGGATCATTTCACATTGCATTCACGACAAAAAGTCAATCATCATCAAACACATTCATATACAATCATAGTGTCCCTTAAATGAGTCATCGAGACTCTAAGCATGCTTATGAACTGAGTCGGGACTAAACCGAAACACATATAAAATTTTCATGAAAATTTGAAACTTTTCTAAAATACAGGGGACACACGGCCGTGGGGGTAGGCCGTGCCTCACCCACAGCTACTTGACACTCCCGTGTGTCCTCCCATGGTAGTATACTTCCAAAATCAACACGGCTGTCGAACACGCCCGTGGAAGGGGACCGTGTGTCCTCCATGGTTTCCAGACACCCTTGTGTGTCCTGTCTCTGGTCCTATACTGCCATTTCTCGTACGACCTGAAGGCACGCCTGTGCCAAGACCGTGTATAATTTAAGCCACATTCTGCCAATTTACACACGGTCTTAGGCACGCCCGTGTGCCTCAACCGTGTGACATTATAGGCCACTTTGCAAAGTCAAAATGCCACCCATAAGGGTCTAACCTACAAGCCATACAACCTAATCATCTCATGCTCATATTATCACCATAAACATACCAATATTGTCATTCAACTCATGCATTCAATTTCAACTCTATTTATACTAAATTCAATACCAATACTCAATACCAATACTTATTCTACCATAAGCATAATTCATTTTCAATTTCACTAACCTCTGTTAGCATTTATCAGCACAAAGTTACCACTCAATAGCAAATTTATCAATCTACAAATCATGCCAACAGATGCATCATATATATATCACATTCATTCATGCCAAACCTATCACATATCTAGCCACATCTCATGGCTACTTACAATCTCAAACTTGATTCAATTAACTACCCTATACATGCCATATTCTAGCTATATACATCCTTTCAAAAGTACCAAAATAGAATGCCGATAGTGTGATTGAGAAGCTGACGATCCTAGATCCGAGCTAGCTTTTCTGACACTGCAAGGCAGAGAAACAAATCACACAGTAAGCTTTCCAAAGCTTAGTAAGTTCGAATTATAAAATAATTAACTCAATGAACCAAGTCAATATACACATTTAACCATCACATAGATATTTTATCAATGCTACACAAGTTCAACTTTATTCAATACTCACATAGCATTCTATTCTTTCACTTCAAATTTCACCAATCATATAGGTATCATACTTACCTTGCCAACACTTAGTTAATCACTAATCATACTATCCAACCATCACATAGATAATGACACAACTAAGCACAATATCACTCTCAACAACATGCTTAAATAACTATTCTTTCAACTCTTAAATCTATCATCAACCACATAGATTCAAACATACCTTGATCAACACATAGTTACTTACCATTCATACAACTCAATTCCTCGATTTTACCTCTATTTCAACCTATGCTATTACTCAAATGAATTTGCACATTTAGTGCCAATTTCACAACCGAAGCCTATTTGTCATCGCACACTTAGTGCTGATATGTTAAGCAGAACTTATATCGATAACGCACACACAGTGCCATTTTGATGAGCCAAAACTTCTATCGTTTCACACACACAGTGCTAATCATTAAAGCCGTAGCTTTTATTGTTTCGCACACAGTGCTAGTCGTTAATTATAATCGCACACTTAGTGTCTATTCTTTTATTAGACTTGCCTCAATGTCGCACACACAGTGCCAATTCAATAAAACGAAGCTTTCGTATCATTGCACACACAGTGCTATTCATTTTTTTATAATCGCACACTTAGTGCCTTAATACAAAACTGAACTCGATTCGATATCGCATACACAGTGCTAATCACAAAGCCGAAACTTCTATTATTTCGCACACAAAGTGCTAATCTTCTCGGTTACCCTCCCAAATGCGCACACTTAGTGCCACATAGATTCATTTCTCACATAACATTTATAAATCAATAATATCATAACCATTCGTTTCACAACATTTAAACACAGCTAAGTACACATATTATATCCGACCTTACCTCGGACGTCTAACTATCGATACTGTCGATTAATCGAGCACTTTATCTTTGCCTCGATCTCGATCCGAACCTCTCCGTTCTTGGTCTATACACATTTAAATTCAATCCATTCAATCATAAATTTCATCATTTTAGTCCACATAAACACATTTAGGGCATTTTGAGAATTATCCCTCACACTTTCACATTTTGACACTTTAGTCCCTATCTCACAAAGACATCAAATTCACCAAATTCCACCTAGCACAAGCTTAGCCAAACTTCTCTAGGAATTATACAAGTCCAAATATTTCATCAAATTTGCTATTTAGTCCCTCAACTTTCTCAATTTAGCCCAAAATAATCAATTTCATCAAAAATCTCAATACAAACTATGATAATCCAACACTAAGTTTTCATATTTCAAAATCAACTAGCACATATCTCAATATTCATCAATGGCTCATCACAACAACATCATCAATACATGGAATTTGAGCATGGGTTTTGTAAAGCACAAGGCAACGATCACAAAAATGTAGAAATTATTGAAAACTAATCGAAAACATACATTGAATTAAGCTAAGAAAGTGCCGAAAATCTCAAAGCTTCAATGGCTATTTCTTTTCTCTAGTTTCGGTGGAAGAAAGATGAAATAAAAAAAAATGGCCATCAAATTGTTTTGTTTTTCATTAATAATAACTTATTAATCAAATCCCAATTTTACCCTTTATAAAGCATATAAAACAAATACTTTTTAAGACTAATTTGTCATTTAACATTCCACTAACTTAAAAAATGGCTTATTAGAAACATAAGGCCTCCTCCTTAAGAAGCCATCAACATTTAAGTACTCACCACTCAGCACATAACAATTTACTCTCTATGGGATTAAGTCCGTTTTCTTAATTCGACACTAAAACGATCAAATCACCACACAGAATTTTCACACAGGCTATGTCACATATCATTCACATAGAAAATACAATTAAAATATTTTTACGACCTCAATTTTGTGGTCTCGAACCACTGTTCTGACTAGGGTCTAAATCGGGCTGTTATAAGTTCAAGACGATCATGTAACCTGTAGCATTAGCGATGAAATTTCCTGATCCTATAGAAGAGTGTTCAGTTATGGAAGTGATAGAAACCTTGGTTTCTATGGAAAGCAATTTTAAAGAAGATCCATTGGAGAAAGCCTTAGATCTTGACCCTTTGGAGGATGAAGAAGGTGAAAAAAACATGGCTTTGATGGAAGCCAATCCAAGAAATTTTATTCAATCCTCACGGTTTGAACCGTTGGAGTTAGAAGTCAGAGAATTTGTGCAACCCATGTTGTCAATTGAAGAACCACCTAAACTCGAACTAAAGATACTTCCTTCCCACTTGAAATATGTGTATTTAGGTGACTGTTCCACTTTGCCTGTGATTATTTCAGTAGAAATGACAAAAGATCAAAAGGAGCAAGTAATTGTTATTCTAAAGAAATTTAAGAAAGTAATTGGTTGGACCATAGCTGATATTCAAGGTATAAGACATTTTTTTGCATGCATAAAATTATTTTAGAAGAAGGTGAAAGAGTGGGCAAAGGAGGCTCAATCCTATTATGAAAGAAGTTGTGAGAAAGGAAGTGATCAAATGGTTAGATGCAGTAATCATCTATCCTATTTTAGATAGTTCATGGGTAAGTCCGGTGTAGTGTGTGCCGAAGAAAGGTGGAATCACGATTGTTGAAAATGAGTATAACAAGTTGATTCCAACTAGAACTATTACTGGTTGGAGAATTCGTATTGATAACAGAAAGTTGAATAAAGCCACTCGGAAGGACCATTTTTCGTTGCCTTTTATGGATCAGATGTTAGATCAACTGGTAGGTAATTATTTCTATTGTTTTTTAGATGTTTATTCGTGATATAACCAAATAGTTGTAGCCCCGAAGGACCAACATAAAACAACCTTTAGTTGTCCATACGGTATGTTTTGTAACAACCTGATTTAGGGGCTAGTCAGAATAGTGATCTCAAAATCACTAATTCGAGGTTAGAGAAAATTATTTTCATGTTATATTATGTGTGATAACATGTTTATAAGGATGCATGAAAATTTTGGCACCTTAATTTTAGCAAATTCTAGCTAAATTATGAAAAAGGACTAAATCGCAAAAAGTGTAAAAGTTCTATTTTATTTCCTAGAGGTTCCAAATAGCTATGGGCTATAAATTAGAGGTCCCAAATGTGCAATTAGACCATGGGAATTGGCTTGGACGGTCAAAGAAGACAAAGGGGACAAGGGCATTAAATGTTGTCATGTTAGGTTATTAAAAAAAAAAAAAGATGAAATAAGAAAAGCTATCATCTTTTTTATTTCTTCTCCTCTTCCACTGAAAATGGACAGCAAGAATGGGGTTTTTGAAGCTCAAAATTTCAGCAAGTATTCCTCCTCACAAGTAAGTGATTTTGATGACCTTTCTTGATAAAAATTGTACTTTTGGAGTCCCCAAAGCTTAAGCTAGCTAATGGGGGGACTAAATTGCAACATGGTTGAAAGTATAGGGACTTACCATGATAGATTTTATGCTGGTTGTTGAGTTTTATGGAAGAAACTGAATGGTAGGATGATGATAAACAACTTTTGTGAAAGGTGTGTGGTGAAAACACATAATTTGGGCTAAAATGCAAAAGTTGTAATTTGTTCATTTAAGCATGAAATAGTTGGAATTTGAGATAGATGTGGGAGGATTAAATGTTTAAGTAGGCTTGTTTAACAAGAAAATGTGATGAAAATTTATTTACGAGCCTAGGGGAAAAATCATAATTTTACCAAAGTATGGGGGCAAAATGGTCATTTTTGCCTAAAGAGTGTATTATGGTATTTTACGATTTATAAATGAATAAATCAGTATATTTTATTATTTTAGATCAAAGAAATTGAGTTTCGGACCTAGAACAGATAAAAAGAGAGATGTGGGCAAATAATCATTTTCGACTATTTCGACATCGAGGTAAGTTCATGTGCAATTGTTGTAAGTATGTACGAGCTAATTTAATATTCCAATATTGTATGGAATGTATATATATATATATATATATATATATACTCAATGAATGTTGAAATGCCAATTGATGAGATGTCGGGAGAATTGAATTAATATGAAATCCATATGTGATGAACTCTAGTGGGATGTGGTTAATTAATGCACATTAGAAGTATGTGATAGAACTGTATTGAGATGAATTAGATATATGATAAACTTCTAAGTGGGATGAATGTAGTAGAATTTGGTATTGGATGCATGGTTGATATTGATTGAGAATCTATGTGGCTCAAGTAGAGTAAAAGTGGTAGAGTTATGCATGTGTTGTGATAATGCTAGATGGTGAGATAAGTACGATAACTTCTCGTTAATTAATTATGGTTAGGCTAAGTGCAAAGCCACCGAGGTATTGACTGTGTGGACTAACTGTGTATGAAATAGCTAGGTGAATTAACTATGTGATTACGTTATTGAGGGAAGTGGCTGAGTGGATGTCTTATTGATGGTAATGATGGGCTGTGTGCGATACCATCTACCATATTATTATTGGTGGGCTGTGTGCGTTACCACCCGAGTAACTAATAATCGATGGGCTGTGTGCGATACCATCGCTTATAAATGATTGGTGTGCTAAGTGTGAAAACACCATAAGTATAATAATTGGTGGGCTATGTGCGATACCACCTTATTAAAGAGTTAATGGGGGGCTAAGTGCGAAGCCACCGAGAGATGAGTAGTTTATTGATAATGCTTGATATATTGTTTTATGAAATTACATGATGATCAGTGCAGGAATGTATGCTAGTTAAACGAGCAATTGGCTTGTGGCACGGTAAGATTGTGGTAAGAGATAGAATGAGTAAGCTTCAAGAGTGGTTGAGCAAGCAACCATGAGCTTCAAGAGTGGTTGAGCAAGCAACCATGAGTTAATGGCAAAAACCCAGTGGAATACCTGGTAGTTATCCATATTTAATGAATATCAGTTTTGTAGATGAACTTACTAAGCATTATTGCTTACTCCTTTTCTTCTCCCATCTCTTATAGGTTGTTTTGACTAGCTTGGGTTGGAGGCCGCCGGAGATGTTTTCACACTATTGAGCAGGCACTAGGTATGAGGTATCAAGTCCTTATAAGTCATGGCATGTATAGGGCTAGTACTTAAGTTTGATCAAGCCCTTGTTGATGTAGTCAAATTGTGTTGGCCCAAGAGAGCTTATGTCTTGATTTTGTATAGCCATAGATGATGGCTCAAGTTGTTTGTAATTATATGGGAATTAGTCTCCCTAGTGTATGAGATGAAAACCTTAATCTTTTATAATCAAATGTTTTAATTCAAGAGTAATGTTGATGCTATGTGAAATTATGTGATAAGTTATGAATGTATGCAAGTGTGAATGGCATAAGGCTTGGTGGATAGCCTTCATGTGCCCACACGGGTAAACACACGGGCGTGTGTCTAGACCGTGCGAACCCTGCACCTTAGTGTTTTAAATTAGGATAGACCATGGGTGAATCCTACGGCCGTGTGCATTAACCGTGTAAGACACACGGTAGTGACATGGGCGTGTGCCCAGGTCGTGTGGATCAAGTCAGTAGCTCCCTATGGTTAGGAGACACGGGTGTGTCCAGGCTGTGCTAAATTAGTCAGTAACTCCCCACGGGCGGAAGACACGGACATGTTGTAAGGGTACACGGGCATGCCCCCATTTCACAAGGGCGTGCCCTAGCCATGTGAGTTTTGGCAGAATACTGAGATTTTGGGCACGGTGTGAGTACATGGGCGTGTGTGACTACACACGGGCATGTGTGTCATCTAACACGGATGTGTACTCCCTATTTAAATGAAAGGAAATTTTATGGATCGTAAGGTTTCTATTATAGTCTCGATAGCCCTCGTAGGTATGAGTGAAGTCTTATAGGTCGAATAAGGAGTTGTTAAAGTGACTCAAGAAGAGTAGTCGTGTTGAGCCTAAGTGGCAATCAAGTACTTTTGTACGGTAATGCCTCATGCCCTATTTCAGCGGGAATCACGAGTAAGGACTGTTACATTTTTGCTTTTAGGCGAATGCCTTTTGGATTATGCAATGCACCTTCAACATTTTAATGATGCATGATGGAAATATGTTTTCATAGATTATTTTTATGTTTTGGGTAACACTTATGATATTTGTTTGAGTAATTTGGGTAAGGAACTGAAGAGATTCGAAGAGACGAATCTTGTCTTTAAGTGGGAAAATTGCCATTTTATGGTTAAGGAAAGGATTGTCTTAGGGCATAAATCAAGGAGAGAAATTGAAGTCGATAAAGCAAAAGTGGATGTAATTGAAAGATTACCGGCCCCAATTAATGTGAAAGGAGTCAGAAGTTTCTTAGGCCATACCGGTTTTTACTGAAGGTTTATTAAAGATTTCTCAAAAATTTCTAAACCATTGTGTTTGTTGTTAGAGAAAGATACAATGCTTGATTTCAAAAAAATCATGTTTGGAAGCTTCTGAAGATTAAAAAAAGGGTTAATCTCAGCCTTAATAATCATTACACCTGATTGGAGCTCACCTTTTGAGTTGATGTGCGATGCAAGTGATTATGCCGTTGGAGCTGTGATGGGTCAAAAAAGAAACAAAGTGTTTCACCCTATTTACTATGCAAGTAGAACTTTGACGGGTGATGGTGGTGGAAAAAGTCTTAAAATTTATATAATGAATGATCGAGCCTAGACACTAACTATCACCACGATTGAGGCAAGCGCACCTATCGAACAATAGTATAGTTTAGTGGCAAGACCGGATTGTCGAACCCAAAGGAACCAAAAGTACTAATACTAACTTTCTTCTTATTATTTAGCCTAATAATTAAGAGAATTGTTATTTAATCTAAAATTAACTAACTACTAAGCTAAATATGCTAAGACACAGAGAAGGAATTGGGGAAATACTTGTGGGAAAAACCAATTGATTAATACAATACCCGAGGAAGAATCCACCTAGACTTCACTTACTATTTAACTCTAAACCAGACGATTTATTCACTTAACTTGATCCGTAGGATTCCCTAATTTATATTAATACCCCTCTCGAGGATACTAATGTCTAACCCTAGGTTGATTAATTGAAATCTCTTTCTAATTGAAACCCCTAGAATTGCATTAACTCGATCTATGGACTCCCATATTAGGTTTGACCCTAATCCAGTAGATTTTTGTCATCCTATCTCTAGGATTGCGATCAACTCTGCTTAACTATGCTAGATCTACTCTTAAACAGGGAATATTCCTCCTCTGCCTAAGCACATCAATACTTGAATCAATATCCTGAAATATCAAAGCAAGAATTAAGAACACATAGTTAAGAACAAATCAAGTATTTATCATATAGTTCAGAAAACAATAACAAGATCCGTCTTATGTTTCATCCCTCTCAGGTATTTGAGGGGTTTAGTTCATAATTATAAAAGAATACATTTCATAAGAAAACCCTAAAACCCCCTGAAGGAATTGAAGGAGAGATCCTCAGTCTTGAGTGTGATTCTAGCTCCTAGGATGGATCAACTGGCTTTCTTCGAGTGAATCCCACAATTCGGCCTCTCCGGCTTAGCTCTTTGGCCTAGCTGAACACCTCCTTGAAGGTTGGCCTCTAGGGTGTTTATATAGGCTTTTGGAATGTCTTTCTTTGCCTCTAAGTACCCTAATTCGAATCAAACTCTTCTTTGCTGCGGCAGGGACACGCCCATGTGGCACGGCCGTGCGATTCGAGGCTAGGCTGTGGTTAGTCTGCTAAAGAGGCACGACCTTGTGTTTCGGGCCTAGGCCATGTGCAATTCAAACTTTGGTCCATTTTCTCTGTTTTTGGCTCGTTTCTCGTTCTTTTCATCCTTCGGTACTTTCTTAAGTATAAAAAATGAAATTAAAGGATTAGGAGCACCAAAATCCACAATTTAGGGAATAAATCATCCAAAAGTATGCTAAATGTGGGATTAAAATATGAACATATTACGGTTTATCAAATACCCCCACACTTAAGCATTTTCTTGTCCTCAAGCAAAATTCTCAACTCACAATTAAAACTAACTTCCCTCGATTCATAATTCTTATTAATGATGCCTCATCATAATTCATAGATAATTTATACATGGATAATTTAACTCAAAGAGTCCTAAAGATTCAATCAATCAAAGTCATTAGTTTGTAGCACGAAAACATAGGTGTTTCCCCTTATCCTAGTAATTACCTTTAATTCAAAATTGACAAGAGTTGGCATCCTCACTAAAGATTCACTCAAATCACTCAAAGTGTTTAAGGTTCAAAATTAAGCTCTCAAAATTCGAACATGAAAAGTTAATCCCATAGGCTTGTCTGAAAATCAAATCTCCGCCACTAAAAAAAATGAAATGATACACAGATCAAAAGGTCTTTAAAAAAAAGGGTTGCAATGAGGCTTAGGTTAAAGGTGTGGATAAAGGCTGAATTAAAAGGTTAGAATCGAGATTGAATTGATAATTTACCTAACTAGAAAATGAAACTAATCCTAAATAATTACATCAATTGAAAACTTGAAACACTAATAATACGAGCTTCTTTTTCAAGATGTTGAATTTAAATGTATAAGCTCACTTAATCAGAACTAATAATGAATATAATTTGATTTTTTTAAGAACAAATCAAGTATAGGAAAGAACTTTAACAACTAAAATATAGAACATAGTTAGACAACTGCTCAAAATCAAATCTCGACAAAAAGGGTAGTCAAGAGGAATGGTGATAACAAATACAAGATGGGTTTTGGGTTAATATTAGTGGGTGAGTCAATAAAAGGGTTGTTAGGATCAAAAAGGTTCACTAAGGGTTAGTTGTGAGGGTAGGCTTTTAGTGGAGTGAGAGGGTTAAATCCTAAGTGCCTTTATCATCTCTGTATATCAAATTAATGATGTGGTCTTGACATGTATAATCAAAGCAAGTTCTAGAATAACAAAACAATATTGACACACTCATAATTAATAAAGTGAGCACGAAAGAATGTATGCTCTAAAAGGCTCAAAATCTCACAAAAATTATGGGTTTTTGATATCAACCTTGTAAATTTCAAACTTCAAGGTAATATTAAAATTTAGGTCAACAGCCTATCAAATTTTTAATTCTGAAAAATAGACTTATCATGCTTGATTCTCTAGTCTCCTAAAGTTTAAATCATCGATGCACAATTAACTATGACTTAATCCAAAACATATCAGTAAAAATCATAAATCAGCAGAAATTTCATTCTAATTAGTGATATGAGAAAATTACTTAAGACAAGATATCATTCAGAGATTTGAGAATAATGCAAAAAGTTAAGAACTTTTCTAAATAAATTTCACCCCCACACTTAAGATGTACATTGCCCTCAATGTAAAAAGATATACATTCACAATATAGTAAGAAAATCAAAAGAGAGGGAAAGAAGTGAAACTTCCTGAATTTTTGATGAAATCCTTGGAGGATGATCAATGATGAACATGATGACTAGGCATAGGTAAAGGTGGTGGAGAATCTCCGATGTTGTGTTCGTTCCTTGAGTGGCACCTTAAACCTTTTTAAACTGCGACATCATCAGTAAAGTTTTTAGGGAGTTCTTATTTAATGGACGGTTGTTATAGTTGCTCGAGAGTTAAACAGCCAGAGAGAAAAGAAATCAAATTATACTTAAAAATTTAAAGAGTTTAATAATAAAGGAAAATCAACTAAAATAAAAATAAAAAATAAAAATAAGAATAGAAATAAAAATAAAGAAAATAAAAGGACTCAAAGGTCCTCATCATCGGAGTGATCTCGAGGTGGTGGTGGCAGCGATATGTGAAAAAACTGATAATATCGACCACGGCCGCCTCACACGGCTGTGTGGATTTATCTCAACCCGTGTTCTTTAGGCAGTTTCGACCACGGCCGCGTCACACGGTCGTGGCGTTTAATTGGAGCCCGTTTCTTGGGAAAATTTTCGTTCTGGTTCTACATGATCTTTGCCACGTCCCTGTACCTATTCATGGTGCCCACACGGCCACGACCATGGCCATGCCCATGTGCAAGGCTGTGTGGAGAGAGAAACCTGTGCTTTATTAAATTGGTTAGTTTGTAGTTAGGTGCTAAAAATCGAAAATATGGCATTAGTGAAGTTAGTGCTCGGGTTGCCTCCCGAGAAGCATTCGTTTAAAGTCTTAAGCTAAACTTACCTATCATTCGCATAATCATGGTGGTTTGAGGAGTTGAAAATATTTTCTCATGCATTCAGTTCTACTATCACTATATAGTTCAAGTCGAGTACTGTTTACCTTAAAAGTGTTGAACTTAGATTAGTAACCTCGACCGTTCTATATAGGAAGATATTCAGTACCTCAAGTGGGATTTCTTTGTTTGTCTTTAGGTCTGAAGTGGCAATTTGAGGGTCTGTTTTATCTAACAGTACATGATCTCCTATTTTGAAGTGATTTGATGTTCCTAAAAGCTCGTCTAGGGGTTCTTTTGGTTTCACTTCGTTTGGTTTTTATTTCACCTTGAAATGAGCTATCCACTCGTCTAGTTTGTTGATCTGAAGCCTTTGTTCCTCATTAATTTCTTCTTTATTGAAATGAGGTATATGATCTGGCTTAGTTGTGTAATTCCATGGTGCTTACTGTAAAGAAAGTTGAACCAAATGATTATCAATAGAATTTACGTTCTCACCTTTATCACTTGATGTCCTAGCTGAGTCGAGAGCTTGAAGACTGATTGTTTCGTCACCTACACGAAGTGTGAGTTCTCCTATACCAACATCAATTTTAGATCTGGAAGTTGCTAAAAAGGGCCTTCCTAAAATTAAGGGGATACTATTATCCTCATCCATAACTAAAACAACAAAGTCTACTGGGAATATGAATTTGTCAATTTTTACTAGCACATCTTCAATTATACCCCTAGGAATTCTAATAGTTTTATCAGCTAATTGAATGCTTATCCTAGTTTGCTTGCCCCTAAATCAGCTAAAGCATTATCAACAGATAAACTACCAATTAAGCATGGAATTGTAAAACTCCCTGGATCTTTTAATTTTCGTGGTAGTCTATTTTGCAACATTGCTGAGCATACTGCATTTAGTTCCACATGCAATTCCTCGTCTAACTTTCGCTTGTTTGTTAAAAGCTCTTTTAAAAATTTCCTTGAATCTGGCATCTGTGAAAGAGCTTCAAGAAATGGTATGTTAATATGTAATTTCTTTAAAAATTTAATAAATTTACCGAATTGTTCGTCTGTGTTGTCTTTCTTCATCGCATCGGGATATGGTACACGAGGTTGGTAATCTTTAATTATTGGTTTTGGATTTTCTTGGCTTACCTCAACCTTACCTTCACTTACCACAGGTTCTTGCCTTGGCTCAAATTCAGATTCCACTAACCCTTCACTGTCATGAGCTATTATGGCTTGAAGTTGCTTTGGGTTAGTTTCAGTGTTGCTTGGCAAGCTACCTTATGGTCGTTTGGAGATCAGCTTAGCAAGTTGCCCTAATTGGTTTTCGATCCCTTGAATCGATGCTTGTTGATTTTTAAGTGTTGTTTCGGTGTTTTGGAAATGATTTTCTGACACCGCTATGAATTTTGTCAGCATCTTCTAAGGTTCGGCTTCTTTTCCTGTGGGTAGGGCTGTTCTTGGAAGTTTGGAGGGGGTTGTTGTCTCTAATTTCCTTGACCACCCCATAAGAAATTGGGGTGGTTCCTCCAACCTGAATTATAAGTATTACTATAAGGGTTATTTTGAGATTTAAAATTGTTACCCATATAGTGAACTTGCTCGTTTTCAACGCTCGGGTTGTAAGGTGGATATTCTGTATTGCTCATCCCTCCTCCATTCATATCGTACTTGATCGTGTCAAACAATCGAGTTTTAATATTTATAAAAAGAATGATCGAACCTGTAGGCTAACTATGACAACGATAGAGGCAAGTGCACCTATCGAACAGTAGTATAGTTTAGGCAGGAGTATCTTATCGAACCCAAGGGATCCTAAAAGTACTACTACTCACTTTCTTTCTATTATTAAGCCTGAAATATGGAGTGGTTGGTTTTATTAATCGAGAAAACTAATGAAATACTTAAACTTAAATGCAAAGAAAAAAGGACAAAACTTTGGGAAAAGACTCTGGAAAAACTCAGTTGATTACGACGATACCCTCAGGAAGAATCCACCTATGACTTCTCTTGTTATCTAACTTTTAATTCATATGACTTCTTTACTTAGCTTGATCTATGAGACTCCCTAACCTATATTAAACCCTCTCTCTCGAGGCGAATAACGTCTAACCTTAGGTTAATTAGTGGAACTCCCGTTCTCTTATAATAACCCCCTAAGGAAGCAATAAATCGATCAATGGACTCCCATATTAGGTTTCACCCTAATTCGAAAAAATCTCGTAACCCTATCTCTAGGCGCTCGATCAACTCCGCTTAATTATGTTAGATCTACCCTTAGGTAGGGTCTATTCCTCCTCCACCTAAGCACATCAGATTAAATTAAGCAACATAATTAAGAACAAACTAAGTACTTACCATATAATTTAGTAATCAAATAACAAAATCATCATAGGTTTCATCCCCTGGTATCTGAAGGGTTTAGTTCATAACAAAATAAGAAAACATCTCAAGAGAAAAGATAAAACAAAACATAAGAAATCTCTAAAACTCCCTGAAGGAATTGAAGAGGAGATCCTATATCTTGAGTAGAACTCAGGCTTCTTGAGATGGATTAACTAGCTATCTTCGAGTAATTCCCTGAATAAAAGCTCAGGCAGAAAACTCTGCCCACCAAAAACTCCCTGTAACACCCCTTAACCCGTCTTCGTCGCCATACTAAGGTTATGAGGCATTACCAACAAAAACACAACTTTAAACTAATATTTCATAAGCTGGATGTCAAACATATCACTTTGCACACATTGTATAATTATAAATATAAAGAACAATTCATAGCATATCAAGTTCACTTGCTTTATAATCAATCCAAAGTACATATATCAAATTTATCATATACTCTACCAATTTGATTCAATACAAGATCAGGTACATAAACTATAGTAATAAATTTTCCTTTAAAACATCTTGAACACATATACAATTAATAATTCGCTTATTACAAATGATCTAATAGCATAGTTAAAATATGCACATTCAACCCATAAATTAATTACCTATTCGGTCATAAGGAACCTTTAATACATTATACTTATATAATTGTGCCATCCACCACATCATATCCATTAACAAACCAAATATACATATGCACTTTGAAAACCGAACCAAATGATCAAATATCACAACCGAAACACATATATATAGCTTGTATCCATTTCTCATTTTAATATATATACCAATCCGTACCCTAAAAGCAATTCCCAAATGAATTAATTACAAAGCTGAACAACTTTAACATTTTCATTACTTAAAATTTATCTAGACCAACCATCTCAAGAATACGACCATGACGCATGCTTTACCACACTTCGAATTATGAGCCAATACATAAAAGATTGACCTTCAAATGAAATTCAACTATTAACCTAATGCCAAAATACATGACTAAATTAACTCGAACATTAGTATCATAAACGAGCAATTATGTCGAATGCATATTACATATATTTAACTAAAAGAAATAGACCATAGCCGAAATATTGAAACCAACATACCATACTCATAGCCAATAACAAATAAAACCAACTTAAACAAAATGATCAAGCCATTTTTGCATGGCTATACATATATCTATATATATATGAATAGAACATCATTCAAACGTTTATCTAGCTTATACATGCCTTTAATTCGAAATCAACTAATTGGAAGGTACCAACAAGAGATGATAGTGTGGTTGACTTCACCAACGATCCTTCGAGCCGTAACTTGTCCAAAATCTATAAAACGAGCAGCGAATACACACAAAGTAAGCTCACTAGCTTAGTAAGTCTCAAGCACATATAAATGTAATGAACACACATGTAACCATTTTAATCACCAAGCTTATAATATTGAACATAAATATTTCAATATATATAATGCACATAGCCGAATACTAGTGACACACTTGATTTAAATATTATCACTATGTCATCATGAACATGTACATTATCAAATCACATGAATATCATATTATATCACAATTTTCGAATCATATGAATCAACCTTAGGCATCAATCTTCTATATCTACTTATACACATATTCAAAACACTTTCGACTCTTTCACCATTGACCTTTCCATTTTATAACCGAGTTGTCACTATGACATACATGTATATAACCCAATTTCACATATAAGTAACGTATATACACATTAATGATAAGCTCAACATTATAAAATAAAGTACTTATGAAATTGTCCATTTCATCACATCATATTTATTTAAAACGATAAGAAATTAGCTCACTTCATTCCTTACTAACATAGTAGGCTAACTCTTACCCGAGCTTTTAGCACATAGCACTATATGTGACTCACCTTGTTTGATTCTCAGATTTTACGTTTATGGCAATTCACCGGCATTAAGCCTGCTAGACCCAAAGTCTGAAGTTTGAACACCAACATTAAGCCTTCTAGGCAATAAGCCCGAAATAACTCACCGGCACAAGGCCTGCTAGGCTCGAAGCCTGATATAACTCACCGGCACAAGGCCTACTAGGCTCGAAGCCTGATATAACTCACTGGCACAAGGCCTTCTAGGCTCGAAGCCTGATATAAATCACCAGCACAAGGCTTGCTAGGCTCGAAGCCTGATATAACTCACCGGCACAAGGCCTGTTAGGCTCGAAGCCCGAATATCAACAGAATTGGCTCGAGAACTCACTGGAGGTCGATCTCGTCTAGACAGTTCTGAAGTAGCTTTATGTCAACTGAAGTCATCTTTAAACTTCTTAGGCACTGGATCTTACTCGATGATCTTTTACGAGTGTCTCTAGCTTCTGTTTCAGCCTTTCTTTTCTCTTTTCCGAGCTCTTCAGCTTTGCAAGCTTGCTCGATAAGTACTACGAACTCTTTGATCTCAAGAATGCCCATAAGCAACTTTATGTCTTCATTCAGACCGTCTTCAAATCTTTTGCACATAATGGCTTTAGTTGATACACACTCTCGGGCATATCGGCTCAATCTGAAAAATTTTTGCTCATATTTAGTCACAGTCATGCGACCCTGTTTTAGTTCTAGAAATTCTTTTCATTTCTGATCAATGAATCTTTGACTGATTATTTCTTACAGAACTCGATCTGGAAGAAATTCCAAGTCATTTTTTCTTTCGGAACCACTGGTACTAGTGTGTTCCACCAGTGATATGCAGTGTCCCAAAGTAGAGATATAGCACACTTCAGGCATTCATCAAGAGTACAGGATAGCTCATCAAGTACCTAAATAGTGTTATCGAGCCACATCTCATCTCACTCTGCATCATCATCATCATTAGCTTTGAATTCTTTGGCTCCATGTTTCCTAATTTTTATCAATAGGAGGCCTACTAGATCTCATCGGATCTATCATCGGAGGTGCGAAAGGTACCAGAGTTGGATTATTCGGGGGTGGAGGTTGTTGTACAGCCGGGTTAGTACGAATAAACTGGGTAAACCATTCGTTCATCATCTGGTAGAAGGCTTGCTTAGCCTCCCCATCATGGCTACCCGATATAGGTTGAGAGTCTACCAGCACTAACCCGCGTACGAGATCAAGCGCTACACTCTCTACATCATCTGCTATGGCTCTGTCAGGATCAGGATCCATTTACTATATAAAACATAGTTTGAAATGCCAGAAGTCACCACACTATCGTATATATAAATAAGGCATGCATAGCTAGACTCTTACGCGCTACGGTAGTCTTAGAATCGACTAAACCGTAAGCTTTGATACCAATCAAATGTAACACCCCTTAACCCGTCTTCATCGCCAGACTAACGTTATGAGGCATTACCAACAAAAACACAACTTTAAACTAATATTTCATAAGCTGGATGTCAAACATATCACTTTGCACACATTGTATAATTATAAATATAAAGAACAATTCATAGCATATCAAGTTCACTTGCTTTATAATCAATCCAAAGTACATATATCAAATTTATCATATACTCTACCAATTTGATTCAATACAAGATCGGTACATAAACTATGGTAATAAATTTTCCTTTAAAACATTTTGAACACATATACAATTAATAATTAAGCTTATTACAAATGATCTAATAGCATTGTTAAAATATGCACATTCAACCCATAAATTAATTACCTATTCTAATATAAGGAACCTTTAATACATTATACTTATGTAATTGTGCCATCCACCACATCATATCCATTAACAAACCAAATATACATATGCACTTTGAAAACCGAACCAAATGATCAAAAATCACAACCGAAACACATATATATAGCTTGTATCCATTTCTCATTTTAATATATATACCAATCCGTACCTTAAAAGCAATTCCCAAATGAATTAATTACAAATTTGAACAACTTTAACATTTTCATTACTTAAAATTTATCTAGACCAACCATCTCAAGAATACGACCATGACGCATACTTTACCACACTTCGAATTATGACCCAATACATAAAAGATTGACCTTCAAATGAAATTCAACTATTAACCTAATGCCAAAATACATGACTAAATTAACTCGAACATTAGTATCATAAACGAGCAATTATGTCGAATGCATATTACATATATTTAACTAAAAGAAATAGACCATAGCCGAAATATTGAAACCAACATACCATACTCATAGCCAATAACAAATAAAACCAACTTAAACAAAACGATCAAGCCATTGTTGCATGGCTATACATACATATATATATATATATATATATATATATATGAATAGAACATCATTCAAACGTTTATCTAGCCTATTCATTCCTTTAATTCGAAATCAACTAATTGGAAGGTACCAACAAGAGATGATAGTGTGGTTGACTTCACCAACAATCCTTCGAGCCTGTAACTTGTCCAAAATCTATAAAACGAGTAGCGAATACACACAAAGTAAGCTCACTAGCTTAGTAAGTCTCAAGCACATATAAATGTAATCAACACACATGTAAACATTTTAATCACCAAGCTTATAATATTGAACATAAATATTTCAATATATATAATGCACATAGCCGAATACTAGTGACACACTTGATTTAAATATTATCACTATGTCATCATGAGCATGTACATTATCAAATCACATGAATATCATATTATATCATAATTTTTGAATCACATGAATCAACCTTAGGCATCGATCTTCTATATCTACTTATACACATATTCAAAACACTTCCAACTCTTTCACCATTGACCTTTCCATTTTATAACCGAGTTTTAACTATGACATACATGTATATAACCCAATTTCACTTATAAGTAACGTATATACACATTAATGATAAGCTCAACATTATAAAATAAAGTACTTATGAAATTGTCCATTTCATCACATCGTATTTATTTAAAATGATAAGAAATTAGCTCACTTCATTCCTTACTAACATAGTAGGCTAACTCTTACCCGAGATTTTAGCACATAGCATTATATGTGACTCACCTTGTTTGATTCTCAGATTTTACATTTATGGCAATTCACCGGTATTAAGCCTGCTAGGCTCGAAGCCCGATATAACTCACCAGCACAAGGCCTGCTAGGCTTGAAGCCCGATATAACTCACCGGCACAAGGCCTGCTAGGCTTGAAGCCTGATATAACTCACCGGCACAAGACTTGCTAGGCTCGAAGCCTGATATAAATCACCGGCACAAGGCTTGCTAGGCTCGAAGCCTGATATAACTCACCGGCACAAGGCCTGCTAGGCTCGAAGCCCGAATATCAACACAATTAACCATTCATTTGCCATTACTTAGTGCTAAATTCACGAACATTTCATGTACTTCGTATTTCTTTCACATATCACAACAAACTTACTTATTCACATCACTTCTAAACAAACAAAGTCGATCCAATAATATTTACTATCCCAGTCGGCCATCACATGGTATTATACTCAAAATTTGCAATTATTATCATTTAATATGTTCATAAGTAATTCTTTAACATATACTTGCTTAGGGACTTACCTCGACTATCGATGGACGACTTAAACCGACTATTCAATAACCTTCGCCTTTTCCCGATCCAAATTCATTTTTTTTTGTTCTTGATCTATACACATTAAAATTTAGCTCATTCAAGCACAATTCATCTCAATTTAGTCCCAAAACACATAAATGGGAAATTTACTATTTTACCCCTAATGTTTCATATTTTTATAATTTAGTCCTATTTGCACAAAACACAAAATACACAAAATTTCACAATAACACCTTAGGGCCGAATATTCATAGGGACCATTCTAGTCCACTTATTTCATTTATTTTTCATTTTGGCCCCCTCAAAAATTCATTTTTGTAATTTAGCCCAAATACTCAAATTTACCAAAAATCCAAAGACAAAACATATTAATCTAACATATATCTTTCATAATTCATCAACTAACATCATAAAACTCACAAACTCATCAATGGTACATTTCAAAATATTCACCAAAATAAAAAATTCAAGCATGGGTCTTGAAGTATTCGAAGCAACGATCACAAAAACGTAAAAATTAATGAAAATCGACTAAAAACTCACCTTGAATTTAAGCCTAGAATTGCCGAAAATCAAAGGATTTCAAAGCTTCCTTCTTTCTCCAACATTCGTCTAAGGATGAACCAAAAAGATGATGGCTTTATTTTTATGATATTTTAACATATAAAGTAAGTAATTGTTTAATTACTAATTTAACCTTTCAAATAAAATAGAACTAATATATAACTTAAGTTTAGTTATGACATATGCCACCCACTAACTCAAAAATGGGTTATTATCCATTTAATACCTCATATTAAAAAGCCATCATCATTCTAGCACTTTACACTATGGTATGCAACTTTTACACTTTAAGCGATTTAATCCTTTTTGTTAAATTGAACACACAAACGATCAAATTTTTCTACGAAATTTTTACACACATTAATTCACATATAATAAACACAAAATATAATATTTAAATATTTTTCAGACTCAAATTTGTGGTCCCAAAACCACCGTACCGATTAGGGTCAAATTCGGTCTGTTACACTCCCCCTAGAACGGCTGCCTTGGGTTGTTTATATAGGCTCCTTAGATGCTTTACTTGCTCCTAAGTACCTCCTTCAAGTAGAATTACTAATAAGGTGTTTAAGAAGACTTAGAAGTATGTTTGTTTGGCTTCAAGCATCTAAATCCGAGTGAAATTGCTCATTCCCGTAGCAGGGGCACGCCCATGGCACACGCCCGTGTAAGTCGACTTCAGGCCTGCTTCGATTCTATTGATTGAGGCATGATCGTGGCACGGCCGTATAAGTTGGAATTCAGGCCGTGCTTCAGGTCTGTTGATTGTGACACAGCTTTGCAATTCATGCTTGGGGCGTGTCTTTGAATGATTGGCGAGGCACGGCCGTGTGACTTGAAGTCCAGGCCGTGCCAACTTCTTGGGTTGGCCCAATTTGGTTCGTTTTAAGCCCGCTTCTCATTCTTTTCATTCTCAGGTGCTTTCTTGAGTATAAGACATGAAAAGAAAGGATTAAAAGTGCCTTTTTACATAAATTGAGGGCTAAATCATCCAAAAGCATACTAAATGTGGGATTAAAATATGTTACTTTTACGGTTTATCAAATACCCCCACACTTAAGCTTTTGCTTGTCCTCAAGCAAAATTTTCACCTTACAATTAAAACAAACTTTCCATAATTCATGATTCCTATCGACAATGTCTCATCATAATTCATAAATAATTTATACATGGATAATTCAACTTAAAGAGTCCTAAAGATTTAATTACGATAAGTCATACCTTTGTAGTACGAAAAATAGGTGTCTCCCCTTATCTGAATAATTATCTTTAATTCAAAATCGACAAGGATTGACATCCTTACCAAAGATTCACTCAAATCACTCGAAGTGTTTAAGGTTCAAGAATAAGCACTCTAAGTCGAACCTGAAAAGTTAATCCCATAGGCTTGCCTTAAAATCAAATCTCGACCACTGTATATGAGATGATACACAAATCAAAAGGTCTTTTAATCAGGGTTGTAACAGGGCTAGGGTTAAAGGTGTGGATACAGGCTGAATTAGAAGGTTAGAATCGAGATTGAATTGACTAATTACCTAATCTAAAAGCAATGAACTAAATATGAATATTTACATCGAATGAAAACTAATAATACCACTATTGATAATTACTCTATAATAAAAAGTATTTTCATCACTTAAAATTTGATAATACTTTAATACGAGCTTTTCTTCAATAATTGGAGTTTAAATGCTCTAAGCTCTTTTATATACTACTATTAAATAAACTTGGATTTTTTTTAAGAACAAACTTCAAATATTACATCATAAATGACAAATGTAACTACTGAATTAATATAATTCGGTAATCAAATCAAACCTCGATTAAAGGGTAGTCAAAAGAATGGTGATAACAAATTCAAAGGGATTTTGGGTTAATATTAGTGGGTGAGTCAAAAAAAAGTTGTTAGGATTCAACGGGGTCCACTAGGGGTTAATTTGTGACGGTAGGCTTTTTATGGAGTAAATGGGTTAAACCTAGGTGCCTTTATCATCTCAGTATATCAAATCATTAAGGTGGTCTCGACATGTATAAACGAGGCAAGTTCTATAATAACAGATCAAAGTTGACACACTCATAATTAATAAAGTGAGCACGAAAAAGAATATATGCTATATAAGGCTCAAAATCTCACAAAAAATATGGGTGTTTTTGACATTAATCCTTATAAATTCCAAATTTTAAGGTAGTACTCAAATTCAGTTCAACGACCTATTAATTTTTAATTTTTAGAAAGTAAACATATCATGCTCGATTCTCTAGTATTCTTCAAATTTAATCATCAATGCACAATTATCAATGACTTGCTCGAAAACATATCAATAATAATCATAAATCATTAGAAATTTCATCCTAATTAGTAATATGAGAAAAATACTTAAAAATAAAACTAAATTCAGGATTGATGAAACATTAGGCATTAAATTGAGAATTGTGCAAAAAGTTAGGCACTTTCATCCCCCCACACTTAAGATTACATTGCCCTCAATGTACAAAGATAGATAAATAATTATGAAATAAAAAGAGAAGGGGAGAAGTAACACTTCCTGAATTTTGGATGATTCTGGGAGTTGGCAGTGTTCGGGATGGAAGATGACTTATGTATTAGTGAATTACTCCTAGTGATTTGTTCGTGTATGTAGAGTGTGTGATTGGAACTGCGAAGTCATCAGTTAGATATTTCGGGGGTGTAAGATAATTAAATGTTAGGAATACTTCGAAGATTAGATAAGTAATGATAAAAGTTTTGCAATGAAGAAAAGTAACAAATTATGATAATAAAGGAAAAAAAATAAAAATAGCACTAAAAATAAGACAATAAAATGTAGATAATTAAAGGGACTCAAAGGTCCTCCTCATCGTCTGGATTGGTGGTGGGGTTGGTGATGAGATATGGAGGTGTTGGCATATTTTGTGGAGGGTGGCCTCTATCCCATCAAAACGTCGAGTGTTGTCAATGAAATCTTTTCTTCGAATCGGTCGAGGCGCAGAGATATCTACCCATGATGTTCTTTGCATGGGATGGTCTTGCCCTCGGAGCTAGTGGGAAATCGTCAGTAATGTCCTCGGGCTCCCCCTCATCTGTGGATGTCGCTAATCGTTATTGAGGGGGGTCAGTCCCTCGAAGATGTTTAATCATCCCCATGTGTAGCATTGTTTGGATGCCTTGAGGTGCCATGTTACCCATCAGTGTGAGGGAGGTGATTTGATCGTCGGTGTTTAGGAGGTCGAAGTGTCGAGCCAACCTAGTGATGTATGTTCCTATTAATAGAATCCCCTTTCTGTGTGGCTCTGTTTGGTGCTGGATAGCACAGGCGATGAAATATGCCAAATAAAAAAGGTCCCCCTCTGACATGCACGATAAGTAGTAGACATCGTGCTTGTTTACCACGCCGGTGCTTTCGCGTCGACCTGTGATAGTGTGGGTTAGGATGGCGTGGATATATCTCAGGGGTGGGCCAAGGGCTGTTGCCTTGGATCAACTGGGGTTGTAAGCATTTGTGGTGGGTGCTAGGCTGCGCCAACAGTTAAGGGGGTTACGGGGGAGTTCTCGGTCTAACTCAGAGAGGTTATTTTCCTCTCTAAATTCTTCTGTATAAAGTCCGAGAGCTATGCCGAATTAGGGTATGCTTAATTGACGTACCATACCCCCTAACTTGAATTGCACTGTTCCTGGCTCGTCAAACTGTGCCATCACTGTTTGCAAAGTAAAAGTTGTGCAAAATTCTAGTGTTAGCTCCAGGTATGTGGGCTTGATGATTGAGAAGAACTGATCCCATGGTTCGGTTGAAATGAGGGCCCGGATGTCAGTTGCTAGTCCTATTTGTTTAACGGCGTTCCAGTCAATGCACCTTCCGATGCCTAAGGGCCATTCTCGGAATGCCTTGTAGCGCTCTTCTTGAGTGTTTTGAGGGAACCGGAGGAATGGATGTCAGAGCTCGAAAGATGCACTTGCGGAAGATGATCCGGGCCCTTTTCTCTTCTTACTTGGAACTGAGCGTTTTACTTGAGATGTCGACATATTTCTTGCTAATGTAAAGCAATTTTTTTCTAGTTCAACCAATATATTTTAGAATTACACAATAAAATTTTACAATAGCAGAGCACCAATTCTTCTAACATGTATTAATAAGCAAATCATAAGATTAATCAAATAATGAGAATCATGTTGTTAAAAACTTAAATAACTAAAGCAAACAAGAAGCATTCTAAAAAGAAAATGAACTAAACGAAAATCATGTCATAAACTAATAGAATAAACTAAATAACATGAATCATAATTTTTTTAGTGTAAATTTAAACAAAAACTTAAATGAAGAGGAAATATGCGGAAGTGTGAAGAAGAAGAAACCAGTAGTGGTGGTGGATGATGAGCACGATTGAAGGATACGACAGTGGGGCTGGTTTCCACAGTGTAAACACGGCCTGGTAGGGGCGTGGTGTGTGAGCACGGTGGTGCAGTGGCCGTGTGGGTTAGTTGTGGAGAAAAAGTGGCATTTTGGAAGCGAAGTCTGGTTTTTATGGCCGGATTTGGGGAAGAGAGGTTTAAAACTTAATTTTAGGGTTTGGATTTAGGGAAGAAAGCTGTTAGATTTTATTTATAGAGGAGGGGGCATGGTTAGTTGACACGCCCGTGTCATTTTGAAATCGCCCGTGCTTTTCACGTTTTTCAATATTAGGCGCGTTCAGGTTTATTGGCACGACCGTGTTAACATTGGGCACGCCCGTGCTGGGCAAGTCAATAGCTTCACACATTTCGATCGCACGGGCGTGTTCTGGTATCGCAGCCCATGTTAACTATAGAAAATTTTCCCTGTTTGGGCACGACTCTCGACACGCCCGTGTCTGAATAGTTAGTATATTGTCACGGTGGGATAGCACGATCGTGTATAGCCCGTGTGTCAAAAGTCAGTAACCTTGCACGGTTGTGAGGCATGGCTGTTTTCTACCCGTGTTGTGTAAGTCAGTAGCTTTACACGGTTATGATGCACGGGCGTGGTCTGCTACCGCAGCCCGTGTTAGAGAAGGTCATTTTTTCCTGTTTATGTATGATTAATGGCACGCCTGTGTTTGTGGCCATGTCTTGCATACGGTCATTGGCATGCCCGTGTTTATGGCCGTGTTTCAAAACCTGCATTTCTGTTGGGCTAATTTTTATGAGGTGTTAGCAAGATGAAAATAAAATGTTAGTGGTTTAGTGCTCGGGTTGCCTCCCAAGAAGTACTTGTTTATAGTCAGAAGCTCCTCTCTCATATCTCCAAAATTTGCACCATTATAAATTTTGAGTCGGTGACCATTTACCTTAAATGTGCCCTTAGTGGTGTGAGTTACCTAAATTGTGCCGTATGGAAAAATTGTTTTAATCATGAATGGGCTAGACCATATTGATTTCAGCTTTCCTAGAAATAATTTAAGCCTTGAGTTATACAGTAGGACTAAGTCCCCTACCTCGAATTGTTTTGACCTTTTTAGACGAGCATCGTGGCGTCGCTTTGTTGCCTATTTGTATAATTTTGAGTTCTCGTAGGCTTCAGCTCTCCATTTATCTAGCTCGTTTATCTGCATCATTCTTTTCTTTCCTGCAACATTAAGATCAGAATTCAAAAATTTTATTGCCCAAAAAGCTTTGTGTTCTAATTCGAATGGTAGATGATAGCTTTTCCCATATACAAGTTTGTATGGGGATGTCCCTAGAGGTGTTTTGAATGCTGTTCTGTAGGCCCATAAAGCATCATCTACTTTTACTGCGCAGTCTTTTCTATTTGATTCAACCGTTTTTCTAGAATGTGCTTAAGCTCTCGGTTTGCTACCTCTGCTTGCCCACTGGTTTGAGGATGATATGGGGTGGCTATTCTGTGGCATACTCCATATTTCTTTAGAACTTTTTCAAATTGTGTATTACAGAAATGAATACCCCTATCACTAATGATGGCTCTAGGTGTCCCAGATCGGGCAAATAGTTTCTTGAGAAATTTAACTACTATCCTAGCATCATTGGTAGGTAAGGCTTCCACTTCTACTCATTTTGACATGTAATCAACTGCTACTAGGATGTATTTATTTCCAAATGAATTGGGAAATGGTCCCATGAAATCGATACCCCATACGTTAAATATCTCACATGATAACATATATGTTTGAGGTATTTCATTACGTTTAGAGATATTACCTATCCTCTGGCCTCTATCGCACGAGGTAACATACCTGTTGGCATCTTTGAATAGAGTAGGCCAATAAAAACCTGATTCGAGTATTTTGTGTGCTGTCTTAATTCCACTGTAGTGTCCTCCTGATGGTCCTGAATGGTAATGCTCCACGATTTTGTTTGCTTCTGTCTTTGTAACACATCTTCGAATTACCTGATCTGCACATATGCAAAAAAGAAAGGGATCTTCCTAAAAATAAATTTTCACATCAATAAGGAATCGCTTCTTTTGGTGATGTGTCAGTTTCCTTGGTCGAACGTTAGCTGCTAAATAATTTGTGATATTTGCAAACCATGGTACCTAAGAATGGGTTATAGAGAAGAGTTGTTTTTCAGGAAACGAATCATTTATTTCACCTTCGACAAGCTCGTTGGTGTGTGGATTTTCAAGTCTAGAAAGGTGATCTACTGCAAGATTCTCGGCTCCCTTCTTATCTTGTATTTCCAAGTCGAATTCCTGTAAGAGTAAAATCCATCGCATAAGTCTAGGTTTTGCATCAGATTTGTTTAAACGGTATCTAAGAGCTGAATGGTCAGTGTAAATAACAATTTTAGATAGTATTAGATATTATCTGAATTTATCAAAGGCAAAAACTATGGCTAGCAATTCTTTCTCTCTGGTGGTATAATTTTCTTGTGCGGGTGTTAGTGTTCTACTGGCATAGTAAATTTGTAACATCCTGAAATTAGGCCTAGTAGGATTGAGCCCAATGGGCCTTAGGCATAGTAGCGTTTAAAATTTTTTTGGAGAATAGGAGATCGGCTTAAGTGCAAGTTGGACCCTTTAGATAAGTGATTTTGGAAGGTTAGGGGGCTTCTATGAAGTCCTGGGATCAAATATTAGCTTTGGGAAAATTTTGGTTTTAGGTGAAAAAAAACTCTAGAAGTTGGCAGGTAGGCCTTAAGAATAAAATGTGGAGGAAAATGACACAAGTGGAGTGTGTAGTGTAGTGGCAAAGTGACGCCACAAGGAAGGAAGGAGGTCCAAGGTTCTAGTTGTAGCGTTTGCATTCCTTTTTGATTATTTTTATTAAATGAATTTAGACCTTGGCCATAGGGTTATATTTAGTTGCGCATGGTTTAAGACACAAGGAGCTAGTTGGTAAAGTGGCTAGCGGCATGGATTATGCTACAGGAGAGTCTGGGTTCGAATCTCATGAGAAGCAAGCTTAGTATTTATTTTATGATTGAACGGTAAGAGTTTCAGCTTGAATTTAAACTCTCTTGACGGAGGATCCCACATCGGAAAGATACAAAGAAGGAAGGTGAAGAGCTAGCTATATAAAGAGCATGCCAGAGAAGGGTTAACATACCTTGGTGGGCGTTGAGCACGGAGTGGTCGCAATGCAGTTTAGCACCGAGTCCTATCGGTGATTCGTGAGTTTGCGGATGAGGAGCCGATGAACTCGAGGAGGCCATGCAATAAAATTTGGTTTTACATGAATTTCCAATTGGGTACTTTATTTTAATTTGGTTTTCATATTTTTATGGATTTGTAATAAGGCACATTTAATTATGTTTTGGATTATTTTTATGTTTTGAATATGTTTAAAATATGGCTTTTAAATTACTTGGTTAATTTAATAATTGAGCCCAAAGTTTTCTAAACTAAAACTCGCAATGGTTTTAAAAATCTTACCATCGGGTAACATGAATAGTTCAATAGTAAAATTACAAGTTAAATGTTTTCAACAGATTAAGTGATTTCCAAAATTCAAGTTTCTATACTCAATTGCAAACGGATTTTCCAAAATGATATTTCAATTTTCTTAAAAGATATAAATGTTTTCTATCATATGATTTATCAACTAAGTTTTAAAGTTTTATGTAATTTCAAGTAAATTTAAATTTTAACTTATTTTCGACAAATAAAGAATTACAAAGAGTTTTTCACAAAATTTAATTGTTAATTGATTCTTTCAAAATTATTTTTCTTAGTAACATACCGATTCGATTACGTATGTATTGACCGGGTTTGGGGTGTTACAAATTGGTATCGAGCCTAGGTTTCAAAAACTTCATTTGTGGGTTATGGGGTTCAAAAAAGTTTGTTTGAAAATACATGTTGTTTGGAAGTATGGCACCTTGAGTCTCCTGCATCCAAACTGTAAGTTCCTTATTTTATGTTTGTTAAGACAATGTTATGACTGTATTTTTGGTATTTATTTTGTGTGTGCTGGTTTGGATATAGAAATTGTATGTATAAATATCGATTTGCTTTTGTGTTTAGTTATTTAGTTATGAGAAAGAAGTTTTAGATTTGGTTTATTAGTGTTATTAGATCGAGTCTTGTGCTGTGAGTGTAGTGTGGTAGGTTAGGACGTGTGACTATTAGTTAGTTGGAAATTTCGAGGACGAAATTTCTTTAAGGAGGGTAGATTTGTAACATCCTGAAATTAGGCCTAGTAGGATTGAGCCCAATGGGCCTTAGGCATAGTAGCGTTTAAAATTTTTTGGAGAATAGGAGATCGGCTTAAGTGCAAGTTGGACCCTTTAGATAAGTGATTTTGAAGGTTAGGGGCTTCTATGAAGTCCCGGATCAAATATTAGCTTTGGGAAAATTTTGGTTTTAGGTGAAAAAACTCTAGAAGTTGGCGGTGTAGGCCTTAAGAATAAAATGTGGAGGAAAATGACACAAGTGGAGTGTGTAGTGTAGTGGCAAAGTGACGCCACAAGGAAGGAAGGAGGTCCAAGGTTCTAGTTGTAGCGTTTGCATTCCTTTTTGATTATTTTTATTAAATGAATTTAGACCTTGGCCATAGGATTATATTTAGTTGCGCATGGTTTAAGACACAAGGAGCTAGTTGGTAAAGTGGCTAGCGGCATGGATTATGCTACAGGAGAGTCTGGGTTCGAATCTCATGAGAAGCAAGCGAGTATTTATTTTGCGGATTGAACGGTAAAAGTTTCAGTTGAATTTAAACTCTACTGACGGAGGAATCCCACATCGGAAAGATACAAAGAAGGAAGGTGAAGAGCTAGCTATATAAAGAGCATGCCAGGAGAAGGGTTAACATACCTTGGTGGGCGTTGGGCACAGGGAAGTGGTCGCAGCCGGGTTTTAGCACCGAGTCCTATCGGTGATTCGTGAGTTTGCGGATGAGGAGCCGGATGAACTCGAGGAGGCCATGCAATAAAATTTGGTTTTACATGAATTTCCAATTGGGTACTTTATTTTAATTTGGTTTTCATATTTTTATGGATTTGTAATAAGGCCTGTTTAATTATGTTTTGGATTATTTTTATGTTTTGAATATGTTTAAAATATGGCTTTTAAATTACTTGGTTAATTTAATAATTGAGCCCAAAGTTTTCTAAACTAAAACTCGAATGGTTTTAAAAATCTTACCATCGGGTAACATGAATAGTTCAATAGTAAAATTACAAGTTAAATGTTTTCAACAGATTAAGTGATTTCCAAAATTCAAGTTTCTATACTCAATTGCAAAAGGATTTTCCAAAATGATATTTCAATTTTCTTAAAAGATATAAATGTTTTCTATCATATGATTTATCAACTAAGTTTTAAAGTTTTATGTAATTTCAAGTAAATTTAAATTTTAACTTATTTTCGACAAATAAAGAATTACAAAGAGTTTTTCACAAAAATTTAATTGTTAATTCGATTCTTTCAAAAATTATTTTTCTTAGTAACATACCAGATTCGGTCGTGGCGTATTGACCGGGTTTGGGGTGTTACGAAATTGGCTAAAAATGCTTGTCTCTTCGTTGTCCCAAAACAGCACCTACTGCAAAATCACATGCATCACACATTAGTTCAAAGGGTAAGTTCAAATCAGGTGCTATTATAATCGGTGCACTTATTAATTTATCTTTAAGGATATTGAATGCATTTAGGCATTCCTGATTGAAATCAAAAGGAACGTCTTTTTCTAGTAATTTTGTCAACGACTTAGCTATTTTAAAAAAAATCTTTAATAAATCTTCTATAGAATCCTGCATGTCCTAAAAAACTTCTAATAGCCTTGACAGAACTAGGGGAAGGTAGTTTTTCTATGGCTTCAACTTTCGCTTTATCTACCTCAATCCCTTTACTAGAAATTTTATGTCCTAGCACAATTCCTTCCCTAACCATAAAGTGACATTTTTCCCAATTCAACACAAGGTTCGTTTCCTCACATCTTATTAGAACTCTTTTTAAATTGTCGAGACAAAGATGGAAAGAATTACCGAATACCAAAAAATCATCCATAAATACCTCCATGATGTCCTCCACGAATTTGTCAAAAATTGCCAACATGCAATGCTGAAAAGTAGCAGGAGCATTAAATAATCCAAAAGGCCTTCTACGATAAGAAAATGTACCGTATGGGCATGTAAATGTTGTCTTCTCTTGGTCTTTATGAGCTATGGGGTTTTGGAAGTAGCCGGAGAGTCCGTCCAAGAAGCAGTAGTACATATGCCCGGATAGTCTTTCTAACATTTGATCAATGAAGGGTAGAGGAAAGTGATCTTTTCTGGTGGCATCATTCAGCTTTCTATAGTCTATACAGACTCTCCAACCTGTAACTATTCTTGTGGGAATTAACTCATTCTTTTCGTTGGGCACTACCGTCATTCCTCCTTTCTTTGGAACTACCTGCACAGGACTTACCCAAGTGCTGTCAGAAATATGATAAATTATTCCTGCATCTAGAAGTTTAATTACCTCTGCATCGACCACTTCTTTCATGTTAAGGTTTAATCATCTCTGAGGTTGCACACACGGTTTATATTCTTCTTCCATTAAAATTTTGTGGGTGCAAAACGCGGGGTTTATTCCCTTGATGTCAGAAATTTTCCAAGCTATGGATTTCTTGTGTTCTCTTAGTACCTTTATCAGCTCCTCCTTTTCCTTGGGTTCTAGTTCTGAAGAGACGATTACTGGTAACGTAGAATTGTCCCCAAGGAATGCGTATTCTAAATGTTTTGGCAACTTTTTTAATTCTAATTTGGGCGGCTCTTGAATGGAGGGTTTTTGTTTTAATACGTCATCTTCTTCAATGTTTTCTTCTTTCGTTTGTCTGAATGATGATGTATTCAAACTCATCTCATTGTACTCATCTTCTTCCCCCACTCCTTGAGCCAGACACAGTTCCATCGTGTCGTCATGTATGATTTCCTGTAATGAATTTTTAATAATATGATCAGTAGTGTTAACAAAATAACAGGAATCATCTTGCTCTTTAGAATATCGTATGGCATCATAAATTTGAAAAGTAATTTCTTCATCACCTATCCTTAGTGCTAGTTTACCATCACCTACATCAATAATAGCTCTAGCAGTGGCTAAAAAAGGACGCCCTAAGATTAAGGGAACATTAATGTCTTCATCCATGTCTAATATAACGAAATCAACAGGAAAAATAAAATTATCAATTTTTACCAAGACATCTTCAATAACTCCTCTAGGATATTTAATAGATTTATCAGCTAATTGAATACTCATCCTAGTGGGTTTTGGTTCCCCAAGATCTAGCTGTTTAAACATTTTATAGGGCATTAAGTTGATACTAGCGCCTAGGTCTGCTAATGCTTTCTTGATGTTTGAACTTCCAATTAAGCAAGGAATAGTGAAACTCCCTGGATATTTTAACTTCCGTGGTAATCCATTTTGGAGAATGGCTGAACATTCTTCATTAAGCTCCACCATTGATGCTTCCTCAAGCTTTCTTTTGTTTGTGAGAAGTTCCTTTAAGAATTTTGCATACTTCAGCATCTGTGAAATAGCTTCAACAAAAGGTAAGTTAATATGTATTTGTTTAAAGAGTTCGAGGAACTTGCCGTATTGAGCATCCAATTGTTCTTTCTTTAATTTTGCTGGATATGGAATTTGTGCTCTATTCTCTGTATGCAATGGATTATCATTCTCAACTTTTACACTCTTTTTCTTGGTAACCTCATGTGGTTTCTTTCCTTGTGGTTCAGTTAGCTCCTTGCTACTCCTTAGTGTAACTGCCCTTACTTGTTCCGTGTCTTTAGATAAAATTTCTGATCGCATTTCACATACTATCTCAGTAAGTTGTCCAACTGACTTAATAAGTTCTCTGAATTGATTCTCGATTCCCTTGATTGATTTTTTTTGTTTATCAAGTGTTGCTTCAGTCTTTTGGAAGTGAGAATCTGTAGCTACCATGAATTTCGTCAGCACCTCTTCGAGGTTTGATTGCTTTTCTTGTGGAAATGGCTGATTTTGATAATTTAGAGGGGGTTGCTGCCTTTGATTTCCTTGTCCTCCCCACGAAAAATTTGGGTGGTTCCTCCAACTTGCGTTATAAGTGTTACTATAAGGATTATTATTAGATCTGAAATTGTTACCTTGTAACACCCCTGTAACACCCATTAACCCGTATCTATCACCGGATTAGGGCTACAGGCGTTACCAATAACCCAATCTTTGTTCAACAAATCAAATCATAATTTAACATACTTATATAATGTTACAATATAAGCAACCAATCACATACAAAAATCATGCTTAACTTACTTAATTAAGTTATATGACACAAGCATAAACTACTCAAATCAAACATGTAATATACATTTTACTAATACCATACTACAATTCAAATACCATTAGTTTCATTTATCTTATCTTTATTATTATAAAATTTAAAGAAACAAGCCAAATATAACTATTTGAATAAAGAGACATGATCCAATTTCACCTTACTATATTACACCTGTAAGGCCGAATATACATGGTAAGTAATTCTTTTATTGTGGTCTAATAAACCATCACATTACATAATATCATGTGTCCTAATTTAAATGCTCAATAAACAATTATATGCATATAATTATTTGGCTAATATACAAGAGTACACATATGAAATAACACGATCATAACTAATATTATATTCAAATAGGTCCAATGCCCAATTAAATCAAGATTCACACAGTTTCGTTTACAAGTACATAACTGAACCAAAATGTACCAATAAGTTTTCAAAGCGTTCCATATGTATATATAATATTTATAACCGTGAACAACTTGAATGGTTTCTAAATTCATGCTTATTTCACCATTTTCACAATTAAGATTCATAGACACAAGGTTCGTTAAATAGCATACCTAACATGTACTATAAACTAGTTCGAAATACATAGTACTACTCATTCACTTTCTTATGTTCGGTTTTCAATTTGTAACTTTAATAATCAACCCAAGATAATTATAACATTTTCCTTATTCAAAACTAAACCCTATTATCATGATGAGAAAACATGCATCAATTCATGTACATCTTTCAAGCATATTATCCACGCATATCACACCAAGGATAGATTCATACCATCAAACATTAACATTAAAATTAGCCACTTTCGTATGGCCTTAATACATTATTATAGCATCATTAGAAAACTTAGCTAGCCTATACATGCCTTTGACTCAAAAAGTATGCAAAACATATATATACCAAAGAGAGTGATAGTGTGGTCGACTTTCTTGATGATCCCCTGAGCCTGTAATTGAATCAACAATCTATAAAACAAAAATACAAACACAAACAGGGTAAGCTCGGTAGCTTAGTAAGTCTTAAGCAACTTTAGCATAACATTTGAACACTTAAACATTTTATTAACCATAGCATTTACTCTACATTACCATAATCCTACAATTCATCGAACTATAGTATAAACATATTTTACATGAATCACATGCTCCTTATCACATAGGTGCAACATTCATATCAACTATATTATCATATTCACAGCCTTTTTACTATTAGCATTTCTACTAGTAACCGAACATCGACAAAATAGCACTTTTAAGCTCAGATTCTATCTTTACCATTCATACATATCGGTCAATAAGCTCAATCATACATAACACCAGTCTTAATATGATATTTCAATTCAAGTAACATTAATCACAACTTACCTTACTTCTGATAAATTCAATGAGATTTAAGCTTACCTGAGTTTTTAGCTTAATAGGTTCACTATAATACACTCAAACAATTTATAACTTCTTCGTTTTAAAGTACCACCAAGATTAAGCACGCTAGGCACGAAGCTTAGAATCAAATCATCAAGACTAAGCCTCGCTAGGCACGGCTCGGATCAAATCATCCAAGACAAGGCCCGCTAGGCATGAAGACCGAATATGTCACCGGCACTAAGCCTGCTAGGAACTAAGCCCGAATATATCACCTAAGACTAAGCTCTGCTAGGCACAAAGCCCGAATCAAATCACTGGCACAAGGCCTGCTAGGCAATAAGCCTGAAACTATTCATAAACCAATCACATACTTCGCATTTTTCCCAAATAATATATCAAAGATACATAGTAATCTCTTATTGTCAATTTATGCATTCAAGCCAATTTCACCCATAGTCATTCGGCTATTACAATAATATACCTTCAAATTTATCGAACAATATCATTTAACAGATTCATAAATAATTCTATGACCTATTTTAGCTTAAGGACTTACCTCGATTGTCGATTTAACAACTTAAACCTGCTATTCGAGAACTTTCGTCTTTCCCCGATCCAATTCCGTTTTTCTTTGCTCTTGATCTAGAACACATTAAATTCAGCTCATTCAAGTACATTTCAATTCAATTTAGTCCCAACACACATAAATATGCAAATTACCATTTTGCCCCTAAGGTTTCACATTTTTACTATTTAGTCCTAATTGTACAAAACACAAAATACACACAATTTGCCAAGACTATACAAGGGCCGAAGGTTCACAAGGACATTATAAGTCCATTTCTTTCATTTATTTTGTAAATAAGCCCCTCTAAAAATTTACTTTTACAAATTAGCCCTAAATACTCAAATTCACCAAAATATCCAATACCAAATATATTAATCTTGAACATATCTTTAATTTAAAAACATCAAACATCAAAAACCACAAGAACATGTCAATGGCCGAATATCACACATGCTTAGATTCAAAAATTTCAACATGGGTCAGCTAATACTCTAAGCAACGATCTCAGAAATGTAAAAATCAACAAAAACCGAGCTAAAATTCTTACCTAATTGAACCAAATAGTTGCGAAAATTTCAAAGCTTCTTCAACCCCTTTTCCTTAGCTACATTCGGCCATGAAAGAACATAAAGATGATGGCTTATTTTTTTATGTTATTTTAACATATAACATGTTATTTAAATAATTACTTATTTAACCTTATGTCATAAAATTTCATAACATATAACTTAAGGGTAGATTAGACATATGCCACCCACTACATTTAAAATTGGACCATTTACTCTTTTAATACCCCACTTTAAAAAGCCATCATGATTCTAGCACTTTACACTATAGTTTGCTACTTTTACTTTTTACGCGATTAAGTCCTTTTTCTAAATTAAACACACAAACGATAAAATTTTTCTACGAGACTTTCACATACATTAATTCACATATAATAAACACAAAATATAATACTAAAATATTTCTGACTTGGATTCGTGGTCCCAAACCACCGCTCCGATTAGGGTCAAATTTGGTCTGTTATAACTCTCCCCTTAAGGATTTTCGTCCCGAAAATTCTTATCGATAAACAAATACGGATATTGTTACCTCATTGAGTCCTCGTGCTCCCACGTAGCCTCTTCAACTCCGTGTCGATTCCACAAGACCTTCACTAATGGAATCCTTTTGTTTCTTAACTCTTTCATTTCCGAGCTAAAATACGGATCAATTCTTCCTCATACGTCATATCGGGTTGAATTTCAATCTCGATGGAGCAATCACATGTGATAGATCCGATCAGATTCACGAAGCATCAAACGTGAAATACATTGTGTATCTTTTCTAATTCGAGGGCAACTTCAATTTATAAGCAACAGCCCAATACGCTCGATGATTTCATACGGTCCGATAAATCTTGACTCGGTTGCCCTTCCGACCAAAACGAATTACCTTCTTCCACGGAGATACTTTCAAGAATACCCGATCTCTGACTTGAAATTATATATTTTTACGTTTCAAATCAGCATAAGACTTTTAAAGATCTGATGCAGCTTTCAAACTGTCTTTGATTATGGCCACTTTCTGTTCAGTCTCTTTAATCAAATCAACCCCTTGTATCTTGTTCTCACTAAGCTCGGTCTAGTATAATGGCGTACGACACTTGCGGCCATATAGAGCTTCATAGGGTGCCATTTTGATACTCGATTGAAAACTGTTGTTATAGGCAAATTCAATCAAAGGTAAGTATTTTTCCCACGTACCTTCAAACTCGAGAATGTAACATCTCAACATGTCCTCATGTGTTTGAATGGTTCGCTCAGATTGACCGTCTGTCTGCGGGTGAAGGGCGGTGCTAAAATGAAGTTTAGTACCTGAGCATCCTGTAACTTCTTCCACAATCGTGATGTGAATCTTGGGTCTCTGTCTGAGATAATAGAACTCGGCACACCATGTAATCTCATGATTTGAGATATATACAACTCCGCAAGTTTATCAAGTGAAAAATCCATACGAACCGGTACGAAATGAGTTGATTTGGTCAGTCTATCTACTATAACCCAGACTGCATCTTTCTTGCTCGGTGTCATAGGCAACCCAGATACAAAATCCATAGTGATTCTATCCCATTTCCATTCAGGTATCATGATCGGTTGAAGTAATCCAGAAGGCACCTGATGTTCGGCTTTGACTTGCTGACATATTAAACACCTTGAAACAAATTCAGATATATCTCGTTTCATACCAGGCCACCAGTAGAACTGCTTCAAGTCATTATATGTTTTCGTGCTACCTGGATGTATCGACATCTGACTATTATGAGCCTCATTCAATAACAACTAAATCAAGTCCACGTTCCTCGGTACACACCTTCGGCCTTTGTATTTCAAACAGTCATTTTTATCAATTCGAAATTCTGACTCTACATTATTTTCACATCGAACTCGTTTGACAATCATATCTTTGTCAGCTTTTTGTGCATCACAAATTTGCTGAATAAACATCGGTCTTGCTTTCAACTCAGCTATAATCGAACTATCACCTGACATAACCATCTGTGTATTCAATGCACAAAGAGGAAGCAATGATTTTTGACTTAACGCATCTGCGACAACGTTAGCTTTCCCCGGATGGTAGTCAATCACCAACTCATAGTCTTTCAACAATTCTAACCATCGACGCTGTCTCAAGTTCAGATCTTTCTGAGTCATCAAATACTTAAGACTCTTGTGATCCGAGTAAACATGGCATTTCTCATCGTATAAATAATGACGCCAAATTTTCAATGCGAACACAATAGCTGCAAGTTTTAAATCATGCATCGGGTAATTTCTTTCATGCGGCTTCAATTGTCTTGAAGCGTAGGCTACAACTTTGCCTTCCTGCATCAAAATGCAGCCCAAACCATTCAAAGAAGCATCAGAATAAACAACAAATTCTTTACCCGATTCAGGCTGAACTAACACTAGAGTTTCGGTCAAAAGGGCTTTCAGCTGATCAAAGCTTTTCTGACACTTTTCTGACCACTTGAACCTGTCATCTTTCTGTAATAACTTTGTAAACGGGGTAGCTATCATAGAAAAACCTTTCACAAATCGTCGATAGTAACCCGCAAGTCCCAGAAAGCTTCAGATTTTAGAAACATTCTTTAGTGGTTTCCAATCAATAATAGCCAATATTTTGCTCGGGTCAACACGAATACCCGATGCTGAAACAACATGACCCAAGAAACTAACTTCATTCATCTAGAACTCACACTTACTAAACTTTGCATACAACTGTTGATCTCGTAAAGTTTGTGCACTAATCTCAAATGCTCGGCATGCTCGGTTTCATCTTTAGAGTAGATTAGTATATCATCAATAAACACTACTACAAACCGATCTAAAAATTGTCTGAAGACCCGATTCATTAGGTACATAAAAATAGCAGGTGCATTAGTGAGTCCAAAAGGCATAACCAGAAACTCAAAATGTCCATACCTCGTCCAAAATGCAATTTTTGGCACATCTGCATCTCTGACTCGCAACTGATAATAACCCGATCTCAAATCTATCTTCGAAAATACTGAAGCCCCTTTCAACTGATTAAAGAAATCATCAATCCGAGGTAAGGGTACTTATTCTTTATAGTTACCTTATTCAGTCACCGATAATCAATACACATTTGCATCGTTCCATCTTTCTTTTTTACAAAAAGAACTGGTGCACCCCAAGGAGAGAAACTCGGTCGTGCAAAACCCCTATCTGTTAACTCTTGCAACTGTGCTTTCAACTCTTTTAACTCAGTAGGTGCCATCTGATACGGAGCTATCGAAATTGGAGTCATTCCCGGTGCTAATTCAATGCCGAATTCAATCTCTCTTACTGGTGGTAAACTCGGTAGTTCTTCAGGAAACACATCTGAGTATTCACACACAATCGGTACAGATTTGATATGCTTTTCAGACACTTTATTATCCAGTACATAGGCCAAATAAGCTTTGCACCCTTTTCTCACATACTTTTGGGCCAACATCGAGGATATTATTGTAGGAAACCCACTTAAATCACTGGATTCAATTCTGATGATCTCGCCGTTCTGACATCTCAAACCAATAAGCTTTCTTTTACAATTCACCACTGCATCATGTGAAGTTAACCAGTCCATTCCCAAAATTATATCGAACTCATCGAAAGGCAACAACATTAAATCGGCTGGGAAACAAGAATCTCGAATCATCAATGGGCAACCTCTACACACTTTATTAACAAGTACACATCTACCAGAGGGTTGGACACATGAATCACAAACTCAGTAGACTCAACTGGCAGAGTCTTACCGAGTACTAAAGTTTCACACACATATGAATGAGTCGAACCAGGATCAATCAATGCAATCACAGAGTATCATAAAGGGTGAAAGTACCGTAATGACATCGGGGAGGAAGCATCCTCTCGCTCGTGTAGCATAAGCTCTAGCCGGAGCTCTAGCCTCCGATCGTATCACTTGTCCTTTGTCCTTCTCTGACTGCCACCTACATTGCCTGAATGTCTGAGTGGTCTACTCCGTGCTGGCGCACTGCTCGGTCTAGTGTTCTGAGTTGTATTTTGCTCGACTAACATCGGGCACTCTCGAATAAAATGATCCGACGATCCAAATTTAAAGCAAGACCGATCACGAACTCTACAACTCCTAGGATGCCATTTCCTATAATGTTTACACTCGGCCCGGTTCTGTGGAACATTACTGACACTAGCTATCGATGTGGCTCGGGATCTCATTGGAGGTTGATCATGTCTATGCAAGTCTGAAGTGGCTTTATGTCGACTGGGATCATCTCTGAACTTTTTATGCACAGAATGGAAAATTTTACTCGATGATCTTTTTCGAGTGTCTCTAGCTTCTACTTTAGCTTTTTTTTTTCTCCTTTCCGAGTTCTTCGGCTTTACAAGCTCACTCGACTAATGTCACAAACTCTTTGATTTCAAGAATGCCAACAAGTAACTTTATGTCTTTATTCAGGCCGTCTTCAAATCTTTTGCACATAATGGATTCCGTAGATACACACTCCCGAGCGTAACGGCTCAATCTGACAAACTTTCGCTCATACTCCGTCACCGTCATGCGACCCTATTTTAATTCCAAAAATTCTTTCCGCTTCGATCGATTTAATCTCGATCGATATATTTCTTACTGAATTCAATTTGGAAGAAATCCCACGTCACTTTTTCTTTTGGAACCACTGATACTAGTGTATTCCACCAATGATAGGCAGTGTCCCGAAGTAAAGATATAGCACACTTTAGGCATTCATCTGGAGTACAAGATAACTCATCAAGTACTCGAATAGTGTTATCAAGCCACATCTCGGCTCGCTCTGCCTCATCATCACCATTGGCCTTGAATTCCTTGGCCCCATATTTCCTGATTTTATCAACGGGAGGCCTGTTAAATCTCATCGGATCTATCATCGGGGGTGCTGAAGGTACCAGAGTTGGATTATTCGGGGGTGGAGGTTGTCGACAAATGGATTATTCGAACAAACTGGTAAACCATTCATTCATCATTTGGTAGAAGGCTTGTTTAGCCTACCCTCGTGGTTACCAGAATCGGTTGAGAGTCTAATGGCGCCGATCCATGTGCGAGACCAGCGTAACGCCTCCACATCATCGCCTACTGGCTCTATCGGGATCGTAATCAATTTACTATATAAAATACAATTGAAATTGTCAAGTCACCACACTATCATATATACAATTCAAAGGCATGTATAGCTAGACTCTTACGTACTCACAAGAGTCCTAGAATCGACTAAATCGTAGCTCGATACCAATAAAATGTAACACCCATTAACCCAGATCTATCGCGATTAGGTTACAAAGCTACTGATAACCCAATCTTTGTTCAACAAATCAAATCACAATTTAACATACTTATATAATGTTACAATATAAGCAACCAATCACATACGTAAATCATGCTTAACTTACTTAATTAAGTTATATGACACAAGCATAAACTACTCAAATCAAACATGTAATATACATTTTACTAATACCATACTACAATTCAAATACCATTAGTTTCATTTATCTTATCTTTATTATTATAAAATTTAAAGAAACAAGCCAAATATAACTATTTGAATAAAGAGACATGATCCAATTTCATCTTACTATATTACACCTGTAAGGTCAATATACATGGTAAGTAATTCTTTTATTGTGGTCTAATAAACCATCACATTACATAATATCATGTGTCCTAAATTAAATGCTCAATAAACAATTATATGCATATAATTATTTGGCTAATATACAAGAGTACACATATGAAATAACACGAGCATAACTAATACTATATTCAAATAGGTCCAATGCCCAAGTAAATCAAGATTCACACAGTTTCGTACCAGTAAGTTTTCAAAGCGTTCCATATGTATATATAATATTTATAACCGTGAACAACTTGAATGGTTTCTAAATTCATGCTTATTTCACCATTTTCAAAATTAAGGTTCATAGACACAAGGTTCGTTAAATAGCATACCTAACATATACTATATAACTAGTTCGAAATACATAGTGCTACTCATTCACTTTCTTATGTTCGGTTTTCAATTTGTATCTTTAATAATCAACCCAAGATAATTATAACATTTTCCTTATTCAAAACTGAACCCTATTATCATGATGAGAAAACATGCATCAATTCATATACATCTTTCAAGCATATTATCCACGCATATCACACCAAGGATAGATTCATACCATCAAACATTAACATTAAAATTAGCCACTTTCGTATGGCCTTAATACATTATTATAGCATCATTAGAAAACTTAGCTAGCCTATACATGCCTTTGACTCAAAAAGTATGCAAAACATATATATACCAAAGAGAGTGATAGTGTGGTCGACTTTCTTGATGATCCCCTGAGCCCGTAATTGAATCAACAATCTATAAAATAGAAATACAAACACAAACAGGGTAAGCTCGCTAGCTTAGTAAGTCTTAAGCAACTTTAGCATAACATTTGAACACTTAAACATTTTATTAACCATAGCATTTACTCTACATTACCATAATCCTACAATTCATCGAACTATAGTATAAACATATTTTACATGAATCACATGCTCCTTATCACATAGGTGCAACATTCATATCAACTATATTATCATATTCACATCCTTTTTACTATTAGCATTTCTACTAGTAACCGAACATCGACAAAATAGCACTTTTAAGCTCAGATTCTATCTTTACCATTCATACATATCGGTCAATAAGCTCAATCATACATAACACCATTCTTAATATGATATTTTAATTCAAGTAACATTAATCACAACTTACCTTACTTCTGATAAATTCAATGAGATTTAAGCTTACCTGAGTTTTTAGCTTAATAGGTTCACTATAATACACTCGAACAATTTATAACTTCTTCGTTTTAAAGTATCACCGGCATTAAACCTGCTAGGCACGAAGCCTGAATCAAATCACTGGCACTAAGCCTGCTAGGCATGAAGCCCGGATCAAATTATCGGCACAAGGCCTGCTAGGCACGAAGCCTGAATATGTCACCCAGACTAAGCCCGCTAGAACTAAGCCCGAATATATCACCTAAGACTAAGCACATAGGCACAAAGCCCGAATCAAATCAAGCAAGCACAAGGCCCGCTAGGCAATAAGCCCAAACTATTCATAAACCAATCACATACTTCAGATTTTTCCCAAATAATATATCAAAGATACATAGTAATCTCTTATTGTCAATTTATGCATTCAAGCCAATTTCACCCATATACATTCGACTATTACAATAATATAGCTTCAAATTTATCGAACAATATCATTTAATGATTCATAAATAATTCTATGACCTATTTTAGTCAAGGACTTACCTCGATTGTCGATTTAACGACTTAAACAAAGTTATTCGAGAACTTTCGCCTTTCCCGATCCAATTCCGCTTTTCTTTGCTCTTGATCTAGAACACATTAAATTCAGCTCATTCAAGTACATTTCAATTCAATTTAGTCCCAACACACATAAATATGCAAATTACCATTTTGCCCCTAAGGTTTCACATTTTTACTATTTAGTCCTAATTGTACAAAACACAAAATACACACAATTTGCCAAGACTATACAAGGGTCAAGGTTCACAAGGACATTATAAGTCCATTTCTTTCATTTATTTTGCAAATAAGCCCTCTAAAATTTACTTTTACAAATTAGCCCTAAATACTCAAATTCACCAAAATTTCCAATACCAAATATATTAATCTTAAACATATCTTTAATTTAAAACATCAAACATCAAAACCACAAGAACATGTCAATGGTCAATATCACACATGCTTAGATTCAAAAATTTCAACATGGGTCAGCTAATACTCTAAGCAACGATCTCAGAAACATAAAAATCAATAAAAACTGAGCTAAAATTCTTACCTAATTGAACCAAATAGTTGCGGAAATTTCAAAGCTTCTTCAACCCCTTTTCCTTAGCTACATTCGGCCATGAAAGAGCATAAAGATGATGACTTATTTTTTTATGTTATTTTAACATATAACATGTTGTTTATATAATTACTTATTTAACCTTATGTCATAAAATTTCATAACATATAACTTAAGGGTAGATTAGACATATGCCACCCACTACATCTAAAATTGGAATATTTACTCTTTTAATACCCCACTTTAAAAAGCCATCATGATTCTAGCACTTTACACAATAGTTTGCTACTTTTACTTTTTACGCGATTAAGTCTTTTTTCTAAATTAAACACACAAACGATAAAATTTTTCTACGAGACTTTCACATACATTAATTCACATATAATGAACACAAAATATAATACTAAAATATTTCTTGAACTCGAATTCATAGTCCCGAAACCACCGTTCCGATTAGGGTCAAATTCGGTCTGTTACAACCCCCAACCCGACCTAGAAGTTAGGCCAGAATTCGGAATGTCACATTAAAGGCACAATTCCAAACGGTTTTGCTAATTAAGAATTTAAAGCCCAAAATCCCAAAATCTAATGGACTTATTAATTAAAGATTAATAAAAACCCATTTTATTATTTTAAGCATTTAGTAAACCAAGTTTGAACATAAGATCTTACTTAGGTTCAATAATTAAATAAACATTTAATCTCAAAACCCAAATTAAATCTGAAGTCAAAAAGGAGTACAAGGCCTTATTACGTCCACTAAAAATTAAGTCAATAAAAACATGTATTTTGAAACAAATAAATGAAAATTCAAGCCTCTTGTAGTGTGGCCATCTCCTAGTCCTCTCCCACGTCGAGTCGTCTATTCGGGATTACCTGAAACATTAAATTAAAGGGGTGTGAGTTTCGAAACTCAATGTGCACAACCCTTGGAAAACAAATCACTTACAAATATCCATATTGGGCCTAAGCCCTATCAAAATTGGTGGTCTTGGGCCTTATACCACAATGACCTCATATCATATCATATCGTATCATTCACAAACAAATAATGCAAAACCCACCCCAAAAATCCATCCGCTACACACACCATTTCCCTTCAACCTTATGACTCCTGTGGGGAATTCTAGCTCGACCCACCCCTCCGCTACACACCAAGGGTAGCCCGATTACGGTACTACCGAACGTTGCAACAAAGCTGCTAATCAAATATTGGGCTTAAAGCCTCCTTTGGATCTATACCATACGGCCATGCGATCCTGCATCCATACCATACGGCCATGCGATCCTCAAATATTGACACAGAGTCATCAATATATATATGTTAGGCACATAGCCACGGTAAATATGATTGGCACAAAGCCATAATAATAGCACAAAGCCTTCGATATAGGCACAAAGCCCATAATTACGGCATGAAGCCCATATTAATGGCATACAGCCCTCGGTAACATTATCGGTGCAGCATGGCTACTCGGTGGCTAAAAGCCTGCGGTGGATCCATACCATACGGCCATGCGATCTTGGATCCATACCATACGGCCATGCGATCCTCAAATCTTCCTCCGTACCATAATTCCCACCCATATGCATCCTAAGCAGAATATCATATGAATGCATCAAACACAAAAGTAACATCCACAAACTCATATTCGTCACATAGGGGTATTTTTTTCATTTCACTACTTAGAGGTATTTTCGTAATTCTACCCTACAGGGGTATTTTGGTAATTTTACAAATTAGGGGTATTTCAGTAATTTTACAAATCGAGGGTATTTCGATAATATCACAAATCGGGGGTATTTTGATAATTTCATAAATCAGGGATATTTCGATAATTTCATAAATTATGGGTATTTCAGTAATTTCACAAATCAGGGGTATTTCGATAATTTTACACATCGGGGGTATTTCGATAATTTCACAAATTAGGGGTATTTAGATAATTTGCAAATCGGGGGTATTTTGGTATTTTCACAAACTAATGGTATTTTGGTAATTTCGTAAATTAAGGGGTATTCAGTAATTTCACAATTTGGGGGTACTTTGGTAATTTTGCAAACTGGGGGTATTTTGGTAATTTTACAAATCGAGGGTATTTTGATAATTTCACAAATCGTGGGTATTTTGGTAATTTTGTAAATGGGGGTACTTTGGTAATTTTGTAAATTAAGGGTATTTCGGTAATTTCGTAAACTGGGGATATTTTGGTAATTTTACAAATTGGGGGTACTTTGGTAATTTTTAAATTAGGGGTATTTCGGTAATTTTGTAAACTGGAGGTATTTTGGTAATTTCACAAATCAGGGGCATTTCGGTAATTTCACAAATTGAGAGTATTTTGGTAATTTCATAAATTAGGGGTATTTCGATAATTTCACAAACTGAGGGTATTTTGGTAATTTCACAAATCAGGGGGTAGTCGATCCCTTTCGGGTTTTAGCTATGAACTTTGGCCCATCAACAAGTCCTCGCGGCTAAAGTGAACAGACACTACGCACCAGGTAGGATTCCAGAACAGAGGAGGTGGGCCACTAGGGCCGCTTAAGTACCAAGCTCTCCCTAGATCCAATCCTAAACATGCGTACGTCCGTTGCCACACTCCAACCTTACGACTTGTTCACAGACATGTTTAATTAAAAATTAAATCTTATGGAATTTAAGAGTTGCTCAAACTAAGCCTAAGGTCCATAAACCCTAACATACATGTCTACGTCCCCATAAGCCCATCAAGCCCAAATCATTCTCTTACGGCCCATTAGGCCCAAATCTCATCATATGGCCTACTAGGCCCAAAACAAATCCAATTCATGTATCATGCATGACTAATTCAATTCGTATAACCAACCAAACCATTTCATCAAACTTAGCCTCAGGGCCCACCGGGCTCCATTTAGCCACTTTCAGCTTTTCGGCTTTTCGGCATTGTCGATATCGTGTGTGTAGTGTTTGTACACACCTGGTAACCACGCGCGCTACAAACCCCTTAGTCACAAACCTACAATCGAAATTACTAGCGATTAACCAAAGCTTTAACACGTACTTATCAAAAACCAAAACCTCACCGTACCCTTACCGTGTACCTCACATTCTAGTAGCCCTTCCTTCGCTACTATTGGCGATTATCCTCTAGGTCTGCACCCAAACGCCCACCAAGGTATATTAACTCTCTATATATAGCTAGCTTCTCACCTTCCTTCTTTGTATCCTTTCGATGTGGGATCCCTCCGTCAGCAGAGTTTAAATCCAACTCAAAGTCTTCCCATCCAATCCGCAAAATAAATACTCCCTTGCTTGTCATGAGATTCGAACCTAGGCTTCCTTGCACCCTTAATGACGCCTTGCCACTAGACCACTCACTTTCTTGTGTCTAAAATCATGCGCAACTAAATATAACCCTATGGCAAAATTCAAGAGTCTATTAAAAAAGAAATGATCCAAAATGCAAAAGCTAAGACTTGAACCTTGGACCTCCTTCCTTCCTTTTTGGCATCACCCCCTTGTCTCTTATGTAGCGTCACTTTGACACTACACCAGACACTCCACTTGTGTCATTTTTCTCCACATTTTATTCTTAAAGCCTACTACTAACTCTCAGGGTTTTAGTCACCTAAAACCAAAATTCTCCTAAAGCTAAAGTTTGACCCTGGGACTTCATAGAAGCCCCCTAACCTTCCAAAGTCACTCACCTACTAGATCTAACTTGCACTAATGCCGTTCTCTTATTCTCAAAAATTATTAAACGCACCTACGCCTAAGGCCCATTGGGCCCAATTCTTCTAGGCCTAATTTCGGGATGTTACATACATATATAGTTTGTCTGCTCATGTTCTGCTCCTGGTTGGTAGGATGGGTACTCAGGATTCGCCACATTCCCACTTACTTTGCATTGCATTACTGGGTGTACCCGCGAAGAACATAAATTATCAAGCTTTTTATTCATCATCTCCACCTGTGTTGACAGTATTGTTACTACGTCTATATTAAAAACTCTGACTGATTTTGTCAGTTTGGCCTTTGTAATTTGCCATTGATAGGTATTCAACGACATCTCCTCAATAAAATCATAAGCCGCTTCAAGAGTTTTGTTATTCAAAGTTCCACCAGCTGATGAGTCAATCATTTACCTCGTTGAAGAATTCACACCGTTGTAAAAAGTTTGGACTTGAAGCCACAAAGGTAATCCGTGGTGTGGACATCTTCTTAGGAGATCCTTATATCTTCCCCATGCATCATATAATGTTTCTGCATCATTCTGCACAAAAGATGATATGTCATTCCTAAATTTGGCCATTTTGGCTGGTGGAAAGTATTTTAAAAGAAATTTATCGGTCATTTGATCCCATGTGGTGATTGACCCTCGTGGTAACGAGTGCAACCACTGCTTGGCTTTATTCCTTAATGAAAAGGGAAATAACCGAAGACGTATGGCATCACCAGAAATGCCATTTATTTTGAAGGTATCATAGAACTCTAAAAAATTAGCTATATGAGTATTTGGATCTTCGTCCTGCAAACCATCAAATTGAACAAACTGTTGAATCATTTGTATTGTATTAGGCTTTAATTCAAAATTATTTGCAGCTATAGCGGGCCTAACAATACTAGATTCTGCTCCTGTCAAATTAGATTTAGCATAATCATACATAGTACGCGGAGCATTCTGTTCTTGCACATTTGGCGGTGGATTATTTTCGTCCATCCCTTCAGTAGGATTGGATCTGTCCTGTTGTTCTTCTTTTTGGTAGTCTATAGCTCGCCTAATTTCTCTATGATTTCATGAAGGTAGCTTCAATGTCACTTTCAGATATGTTAAAGGTCCTCTCGGGTTCCTTCTAGTCATAAACTAGAGGTACCGCCGGAGAAGAAAAAATTTAGTATAAATAAAATTTAACCTAAACTAAAAATAAAAGTAAATTGCGAAATAATAAAATAATGGCTAAAGTAATAGAAATAGAGCTTTCTTAATATTTTAGTGTACCCCAGCAACGGCGCCAAAAACTTGATCGTGTCAAACAGTCGAGTTTTAATATTTATAAAAAGAATGATCGAAACTGTAGAATAACTATGACAACGATAGAGGCAAGTGCGCCTATCGAACAGTAGTATAGTTTAGGCAGGAGTATCTTATTGAACCCAAGGGATCTAAAAGTACTGCTACTCACTTTTTTTTTTATTATTTAGCCTGAAATATGGAGTGATTGGTTTTATTAATCTAGGAAACTAATGAAATACTTAAACTTAAATGCAAAGACAAAAGGACGAAACTTAGGGAAAAGACTGTGGAAAAACTCAGTTGATTACGACGATACCCTCAAGAAGAATCCACCTATGACTTCTCTTGTTATCTAACTTTTAATTCATATAACTTCTTTACATAGCTTGATCCATGAGACTCCCTAACCTATATTTAACCCTCTCTCGAGGTGAATAATGTCTAACCTTAGGTTAATTAGTGGAACTCTCGTTCTCTTATAATAACCCCCTAAGGAAGCAGTAAATCGATCAATGGACTCCCATATTAGGTTTCACCCTAATCTGACAAAATCTCGTAACCCTATCTCTAGACGCTCGATCAACTCCGCTTAATTATGTTAGATCCACTCTTAGGCAGGGTCTATTCCTCCTACACCTAAGCACATCAGATTAAATTAAGCAACATAATTAAGAACAAACTAAGTACTTATCATATAATTTAGAAATCAAATAACAAAATTCGTCATAGGTTTCATCCCCTTTAGGTATTTGAAGGGTTTAGTTCATAATAAAATAAGAAAACATCTCAAGAGAACAGATAAAACAAAACATAAGAAATCCCTAAAACCCCCTGAAGGAATTGAAGAGGAGATCCTATATCTTGAGTAGAACTCCGGCTTCTTGAGATGGATCAACTAGCTATCTTCGAGTAATTCCCTGGATAAAAGCTCTGGCAGAAAACTCTGCCCACCAAAAACTCCCCGTAGAATGGCTGCATTGGGTTGTTTATATAGGCTCCTTAGATGCTTTACTTGGCTCTTAAGTACCTCCTTCAAGTCGAATTACTATTAAGGTGTTTAAGTAGACTTAGGAGTATATTTCTTTGGCTTCAAGCATCCAAATCCGAGCGAAATTGCTCATTCCCATAGCAGGGGCATGCCCATGGCACACACCTGTGTAAGTCGACTTCAAGCCGTGCTTCAATTCTGTTGATTGAGGCATGACCATGTAAGTTGGAATTCAGGCCGTGCTTTAGGTCTGTCGATTGGGACACGACCTTGCAATTCGTGCTTGGAGCGTGTCTTTGAATGATTGGCGAGGCACGGCCATGTGACTTGAAGTCTAGGCCGTGCCAACTTCTTGGGTTGGCCCAATTTGGTCCGTTTTAAGCCCGTTTCTCATTCTTTTCGTTCTCGGGTGTTTTCCTGAGAATAAGACATGAAAAGAAAGGATTAAGAGCGCCTTTTTACTTAAATTGAGGGCTAAATCATCCAAAAGCATACTAAATGTGGGATTAAAATATGTTACTTTTACAGTTTATCAGTACTGTATAGTTGGATGTACATGTGAAGAACCACATAAGCCATCAATTTTCTTAGTTAAAATTTCTACCTGGTTTGATAGCATGGTTATTGCGTCGAGGTTGAAAACACTGACGGCTTTTGTTGGCTTTGTCCTCTTAACTTGCCACTGTTAGTTATTCAATGACATCTCTTCAATGAATTCGTAGGCCGCCTCAGGTGTTTTGTTATTCAGGGTTTCGCCGACAGCTGAATCAATCAATTACCTGGTTGAGAGGTTCACACCGTTGTAAAAAGTTTGGACCTGTAGCCTGAAGGGTAATCCATGGTGTGGGCACCTTCTCAATAGATCTTTGTATCTCTCCCATGCATCGTATAGTGTTTCTAGATCCATTTGCACAAAAGAAGAGATATCATTCCTTAATTTGGCTGTTTTGGCCAGCGAAAAATATTTTAATAAAATTTTTTTGGTCATTTGTTCCCATGTAGTGATTAATCCTCGTGGAAAAGAATTTAGCCACAGTTTAGCTTTATTCCTCAAAGAAAAGGGAAATAACTGAAGACGGATGGCATCATCAGAAATTCCATTTATTTTGAAAGTATTGCAAAGTTCTAAGAAATTCGCCAAGTGATTATTTGGATCTTCATCCTACAAACCATCAAATTGAACAAATTACTGTATCATCTAAATTGTGTTAGGTTTCAGTTCAAAATTATTTGCAGCAATAACAGGTCTAATAATACTTGACTCAGCTCCTATTGAATTAGGTTTAGCATAATCATACATAGTTCAAGGAGCATGATTTTCGGCCACCTCATGAGGTAACGAATTATTTGTAGTCATCTCTTCGGTAGTATTAATTTCGTTCTCTTGCTCTTCTTCTATGTAATTTAAGCTTCGCCATATTTTTCTATGATTTCTGCGAACAGTACCTTCAAATCACTGTCATAAATTAAGGGTCCTGTCGGGTTCCTTCTAGTCATAAACTAGAGGTACCTGCTAGGAATAGATAAAAAGAAAAAGTAAATTAGAAAAGTAAAAGTAAAATTTATTTGCAAAAATATAATACAGCTAAAGTAATAAAAATTGAGCATTCTTAATATTTCAGTTCCCGGCAATGGCGCCAAAAACTTGATAGTGGTGGAAAAAGTCTTAAAATTTATATAATGAATGATCGAGCCTAGAAACTAACTATCACCACGATTGAGGCAAGCGCACCTATCGAACATGTAGTATAGTTTAGTGGCAAGATCGGATTGTCGAACCCAAAGGAACCAAAAGTACTAATACTAACTTTCTTCTTATTATTTAGCCTAAGGATTAAGAGAATTGTTATTTAATCTAAGATTAACTAACTACACAGAGAAGGAATTGGGGAAATAGTTGTGGGAAAAACCAATTGATTAAGGCAATACCCAAGGAAGAATCCACCTAGACTTCACTTGTTATTTAACTCTGAACCAGACGATTTATTCACTTGACTTGATCCGTAGGATTCCGTAATTTATACTAATACCTCTCTTGAGGTTACTAATGTCTAACCCTAGGTTGATTAATTGAAATCTCTTTCTAATTAAAACCCCTAGAATTCCATTAACTCGATTAGGACTCCCATATTAGGTTTGACCCTAATCCGACAGATTTTTGTCATCCTATCTCTAGGGTTGCGATAAACTCCGCTTAACTATGCTAGATCTACTCTTAAATAGGGAATATTCCTCCTCTGCCTAAGCACATCAATACTTGAATCAATATCCTGAAATATCAAAGCAAGAATTAATAACACATAGTTAAGAACAAATCAAGTATTTATCATATAGTTCAGAAAACAATAACAAGATTCGTCTTAGGTTTCATCCCTCTCAGGTATTTGAGGGGTTTAGTTTATAATTATAAAAGAATACATCTCAGAAGAAAATATAAAACAAAACATAAGAAAATCCTAAAACCCCTGAAGGAAATGAAAGTGAGATTCTCAGTCTTGAGTGTGATTCCGGCTTCTAGGATGGATCAACTGGCTTTCTTCGAGTGAATCCCACAATTCGGCCTCTCCGGCTTGGCTCCTTGGCCTAGCTGAGTGCCCCCGTGAAGGTTGGCCTCTAGGGTGTTTATATAGGCCTTTGGAATGTCTTTCTTTGCCTCTAAGTACCCTAATTCGAATGGAACTCCTTTTTTCTGCGGCAGGGACATGTCCGTGTGGCACGGCTGTGTGATTCGGTGCTAAGAAGGCACGACCGTGTGTTTTGGGCCCAGGCCGTGCGTAATTCATACTTTGGTCCATTTTCTCCATTTTCGGCCCGTTTCTCATTCTTTTTATCCTCCGGTACTTTCCTAAGTATAAAACATGAAATTAAAGGATTAGGAGCACCAAATTCCATAATTTAGGGAATAAATCATCCAAAAATATGTTAAATGTGGGATTAAAAAAATGAACATATTACGATTTATCAACGAGATCCCAACTCAATTATACGATAACTGAAAAGGAAATCTTTACTATAGTTTTTTCTTTTGACAAATTCTGCTCATATCTTATAGGTACCAAAGTTACAGTATTCACTGACCATGCGGCCATTAAATACTTGCTCACGAAGAAAGATGTGAAACCAAGGCTAATTCATTGGATATTGTTACTCTAAGAATTTAACCTTGAGATCCAAGACAAGAAAGGTGTCGAAAATCAAATAGCTGATCATTTGTCGAGGTTGGAGCAAGATAGGGCAACTCGATCATGTGTGCCTATCAGTGAGAATTTTCCAGATGAATACTTATTTGAGGTAAGTCGAATTCATGAAACACCTTGTTTTGTTGATAATGCCAATTATCTTGCATGTGGAATAATTCCTCGAGAAATGACATACCATCAAAGGAAAAAAATTCCTTCATGATAGTCGTTATTATTTTTGGGAGGATCCGTTTTTGTTTAAACATTGTGCAGATAATATAATCTGAAAGTGTGTAGTTGAAAGTGAGATTGCTGAGATATTTTATCATTGCCATTCATCTCCAAGTGGGAGACACTTTGGTGGTTCACATACTGCAGCAAAGATTTTGCAAGCAGGTTTCTTTTGGCCTACACTATTTAAAGATGCTTATGCTTATGTGAAGTACTGTGATAAATGCCAAAGGATCAGAAATATATCAAGGAGGAATGAGACGCCTTTGACAAACATTTTGGAGATGGAATTATTCGACGTATGGGGCATTGACTTCTTAGGCCCATTTCCTTCTTCGTTAGGGAACAAATACATCTTAGTTGCTATGGACTATGTATCAAAGCAGGTTGAAGCTGAAGCATACCCTACAAATGATGCTAAGGTAGTCATGCGATTCCTACATAAGTATGTGTTTACACAATTTGGGACACCAAGAGATATTATTAGTGATGAAGGTTATCACTTTGTGAACAAATGACTTAAGTGGTTGCTTGAAAAAAATGATGTAAAGCACAAGATTGCTACTACCTATCACCCTCCGTCTAATCGGCAAGTTGAAAGAGTGAACCGTGAAATCAAAGGTATCCTTGAAAAGGTAGTACGCGCTAGCAGAAAAGATTGGTCTCGAAGGCTCGATGATGCATTATGGGCCTATCGAATAGCATTTAAGACACCTTTAGGAATGGCTCCTTATCGGTTAATCTTTGGAAAGGCATGTCATTTGCCATTAGAGTTGGAGAATAAAGCTCACTGGGCTTTGAAGCAGTTGAACTTTGATCTTAAGCAAGCCGGTGAGAGAAGGATGTTACAACTTGATGAGTTGGAAGAGCTAAGGTTGTTTTCCTAGGAGAATGCCAAAGTGTGTAAAAAAAAGATCAATGAGATGGCATGATAGTCATATTCAACCTCGCGAGTTTGAAGAAGGTCAGAAGGTTTTGTTGTTTAATTCAAGGTTGACGTTATTTCCTGGGAAGCTTAAATCCTGATGGAAAGGACCCTATACCATCTATCGAGTTTATCCTTATGGAGCTATTGAATTATACGGAAATTACAGAGGTACGTTTAAAGTTAATGGTCAACGTCTCAAACACTATTGGGATGGTGAAGTTGAGTGAGTTGAATCCTCGTTCAATTTAACAGACCATTAATTTTTCATGAACTCGTTTTGTAAATAAATAAATAATTAGAACTTATTTTTCTTAACTTATTACATTTAATTAATTCTTTCCAAGTAGATTGGAACTTAAGCGGGACAGCTGTAACCCCTCCAACCTTTCCTTGGAATTAATTTAAAGTAATTTGTTAAGAAGAAATTTTCTAATTAAGATTTAAAATTTTTAAGTTTCATTTGTTTTTATTTGAATTTTAAATTTTTATGTTAATAAAGGGGGTCAAATTTGGCCCAAGTACTAATCAGTTTTTTTTCTTGAGTAAGTTGTAAATACAGTCTGAGTTTAAGGCCCAAGACAACAAAAAGGAGGGAAAAATCCATACTTTGCTGCCACTCCTATTACTTGCCGCCCAAGTAACCTTAATGTAGCTAAATTTTCACTAGATGTTGCCCTAATTCTTCCCTATATAAACTCCTCTTCATTCTACTATTTTTCATATCCCTAGAAGCAATTTGCTTAACCCTAAAAAGCCCTAAATCTCTTTCTTGTGCCGCTGGCTTCAAATCCTGAAAGAAACCTTAGTTTCTCTTCCCTTTTTGCCGAAATCACCTATTGCCGCCGCAAGAAGATTGCCAAAGCACCAACTTTGATGCCGTACATTCTCATTGTCATTTGTTGCTGCATCGCCATTATCGCCAAGACACCGTTGTTGTCATTGTACCATCATTGCCGTCCCAAGATTTTCATCGTAGCAAGTCCTTACCCACCTTACCAATTCCTCTTTTTCCCTTTGTGTAGAAACTTTTCCATATTCTCAAGAAAAGATACCATGTCTCGTAAAAACACCAGATCTTCAAAGACTACTCCTGAAAACTCGATTTTGATCGATGAAGAAGTGAAAGAGAGATTTGATTCAATCTTCAAACATCAACCTATGATGCCGGAAAAAGGTTTTGACTTGAAGAATAATGATTTGATGGTTGTTCCTATATCGACTAGAAAGAAAATCAATGCTCTCAAGTAGAAACGATTTTGTGATGCTTGTTCACTTCCCGATGGTGAACTAGTTTGAGAATTCTATGCTATTTTGACTATGCATCTAACATGTAACACCCCTTACACGTTTTCGAAACTGGAACCGGGTTTAGGGCATTACTTAACTTATCTCGCTAAAACATATCACAATGAGCTGTAAAATTTCATTTAAGCCCATCTCTTGCTCATTCTAGGCCTACGAGGCCCTAAACATACCTCCGAGAGGTTTCGGTATTTAACTAGGAACTTTTATGAACTTGGAAAACATTTCATCAAAATAGGGGCCACACGCCCGTGTTGCCCCTAAGACATGCCCGTGTGCCCCTAAGACATGCCCATGTTCACCACCCGTGGTTAACACTAGCTTATTTCACACGGCTGGACACACGACCGTGTCCCTCACACAGCCTTGGCATGCCTATGTCTTAGCCCGTGTGCTAAAAACCTTGGCATTCTGTTTATGACATCACAATTTCACTAAGGCCACACAACCAAGGCACATGCCCGTGTCCTTAGACCGTGTGTCGAATTAAAATCCACATTTAATGTGCAACCTTCCCACGGCCTGGGCACACGCCCATGTCCTAGGCCGTGCCTCTCCACATGGCTGAGACACATGGCCGTGTCTCTACCTGTGTGTTTACTAAAATGCATACTGACTTGCAAATCAAGCATGCCAGGGTACACACGGTCGATCAACACGCCCATGGGGCTGACCGTGTGTCACACACGGTCTAGACACACGCCCGTGTGTCTACCCGTATGGACAATTAGATGGCTATCTACCAAGCCATTGTCACCCTAACAAGATTTCATACTCAAACCAAACAACTCATAACTCAAAGATACATCCAAAAACTAAATTCGTAACAATCACGCAAACATAAACTTCATAATTCCATCATCATTGAATATATAAAGTATCAAGTATTTGCCCAATTCTAATGACCATTTACAAAATGACTTTGATACACACATAGCCAACACATTGGCTAACAATTACGACCTAACAAAATACCCAAATTCTATACATGCCATACCCAAAATAAGTCTAAAATTTTATACCAAAGTGATGTCGATAGTGTGATTTCTGAACTCCAACGTTCCACGTTTCACGTTCCTCGAGTTATCTTGGCAATACTACAAGGAAAAAGGGCAATGAAAAGGGGTAAGCATAAAGCTTCGTAAGTTTGCATGGAAATAAATAGCAACAATGAGCTCATAATATAATCCATCCATGGCATTAACTAACTATACACACGTCATAGGCTTCTTGCCATACTTACTCACACTTGCCCTTATTTAGCACATACCATACCACATATCATATCATTTCTTCGTGACTCATTCACGAGTACCTGTATTCACTCATTCACATGACTTTAGTACAAATCTCATTTCTACTTCTAAACTCATCTACTTATCCCATTAATCACTAGGGATAATCAAAGACACATTTTCGTCGTCATTAATGTAAGTACGATGCCACATCCCCGAGGTGGCCTTACATGGAGTCGCCTCTAAATACCAGTACCATATCCCGGATATGGTATACTATTTTCATATTCATTACTGAAGCCATATCCCAGATATGGTCTTATTCAGGATCTCAACTCGGTGCCGAGGCCATGTCCCGGACATGGTCTTATACGGGACCTTATCCATTTCAGATCTCGATGATAGTATTTTCATATTCAAAATGGTCTACTAGGACTTCAACAACTCATTCAATATTAACCACTCAATTTAGTAGAGCATCATGCATCGATATAGTGCCAACCATTCTCATACATTCTAACATAAATGCTGAATCGATCACATACAAACTTACCTCGATCTCGAAATGAGCTAGCTCGTCAGTCTAATTCGAGATTTTGTTCTTTCCCCGATCGAGGTGAATTCTTGGTTCTTCTTGATTTATAATAGCAAATTCAGCTCTTTTTAATCATCACATAAATAAAAGCATTTTAATAAACATGCTTTGGAAATATTACTATTTTTGGCCCTAGACTTTGGCAAAATGACCATTTTATCCCTAGGCTCGAAAATTAATTCGAATCATATTTCTACCTTCAACAAGCCTAGGTGAACATTTAATACTCTTATGGCTATCATCAAAAATCAACTTTTCACACATTTACTACAATTTTTATAACCTTTACTACAAGGTCTAATTAGGTGTTTTTATGGTAACACCCTTCACAAAAGTTGTTCATCTAACAACCAAAACTCATTTTCTCCCATAAAAATTTAGAAAATAACTTAAAAGCTCACACGGTAAATCCCTAGACTTTTCACCATAATGCAATACAGTACCTTTTTTAGAAAGATTAAGCTTTAGGGGTCTCAAAAGTACAACTATCATCAAGAAAAACCATTAAAATCACTTACTAGGATGGAGGAAAGCTTGCTGAAAATTTGAGCTTTCAAAACCCCTATTTTGCTTGCTATTTTCGATGGAGAAAGATGGAGAGAAAGATGGATATCATCTTTTCTTTATTTTATTAATACTAGTCAAATTAGTCACCAACTATTACCAACTTTGACCAATTTTGACCATCTTTGTCTCCTAATATCTCCTACGGTAGATCAACTATCTATCAAATGGCTAATTTCCTTTTAAAGGCCTCCAATTTACAATCCATGGTTATTTGGCACCTTTAGCCAATAGAATAAAACTTTCGTACTTTATGCGATTTATTCTTTTTTGCGATTAAGCAAGAAATTGATAAAATTAAAGCCCCAAAATTTTCATGCACTAATATAATCATGCTCTGACTCATAAAATATCATGAAAATGATTTTCTCTAACCTCATAGTAGTGACCTCAAGATCACTATTCCGACTAGCCCCTAATTCGGGCTGTTACAATTCTCCCCCTTAAGGATTTTCGTCCCCGAAAATCTTACAGGTGAAAAGGTTGGGATATTGGTTCCTCATAGTTTCCTCAAGCTCCCATGTAGCCTCTTCTATTCCATGCCTTTGTCACATCACTTTTACAAGGGCTATACTTTTGTTTCTCAACTGTTTGACCTCTCGCACCAAAATTTTAACTAGCTCTTCACCATAAGTCAAATCCGGCTGTATCTCTACCTCTGTTGGTGCTATGACATGTGAAGGGTTTGAACAGTATCGGTGCAACATGGATACGTGAAATACATCATGAATCTTTTCTAGCTCAGGTGGCAAAGCCAATCGATAAGCTACCGGTCATATCCTCTCGGTAACTTTATAAGGTTCGATAAAACGTGGACTTAATTTGCCCTTCCGGCCAAATCTGAGGACTCTTCCCCATGGTGATACTTTCAAGAACACTATATCACCAACTTTGAATTCAATCTCTTTCCTTTTAAAATCTAAATAGGACTTTTGAGTATCTGAAGCAACCTTCAGACAGTCACATATTACTTTGACCTTCTCTTCTGTTTCCCTGGTCAAATCAACCTTGTGTATCTGTTTCTCTCTAAGTTTCGACCAATACAAAGGCGTTCGACACTTACGTCCATACAATGCCTCATAGGGCACCATTTTCAAACTTGATTGAAAACTATTGTTGTAGGCGAATTCCACGAACAGTAAGTATTTCTCCAAATTACCATGAAACTCTAAGACACAACATCGAAGCATGTCTTCAAGTACCTGAATTCTGACTGTCTGTCGATTTGTGGATGGAATGATGTACTAAAACTCAATTTTGTGCCTAAGGCCTCTTGCAACTTTTTCCAAAATCGTGACGTGAATCTCGGATCTCTATTTGAAATGATCGACAACGGTACACCATGAAGTCTGACTATCTTTGCTATGTACAAGTCCGCTAACTTATCAAGTGAATAATCGACTCACACAGTTATGAAATGATCTGACTTTGTGGGTCTATCAACCATTACCCATATTGCATCTTTCTTCTTCAGAGTCAACGGTAAGCTTGTCACGAAGTCCATGGAAATAAGATCCCATTTCCACTCAGGAGCCATAGTGGGCTGAAGTAAACCTGAAGGTACTTAATGTTCAGCCTTCACTTGCTGATAAATCAGGCATTTTGATACAAACTCTAAAATATCTTTATCAGGCATTTCGATACAAACTCGAAAATATCTTTCTTCATACTAGGCCACCAATACCATTTTCTCAAGTTGTTGTACATCTTCGTGCTACCCAAGTGCATCGTTAAACATCCGTTATGTGCTTCATTCGAAATTCCACGAATAAGTTCATCATTCCTGGGTACACAGAACCTATCTCAAAACATCAAACATCCATTAGGATTTACTCGAAAATCTGACTCAACATTTGACTTGCATAAAACTCTTTTGGCTTGTAAGTTGTTATCTTCTTTCTGAGCTTCACAAATCTCTTAGACGAATAATGGTTTAGCTCTCAACTCGGATAAAATGGAACCATCATCCAACAAAGCAATCTGAGTATTCGTGGCTCTCAGCGTGATCAATGATTTTCTACTCAAGGCATCGGCGACTACTTTCGCCTTTCCCAAATGGTAGTTAATCACTAACTCATAATCCTTAATCATCTCCAACCACCTTCTTTGCCTCAAATTCAATTCTTTTTGAGTCAACAAATATTTTAGACTTTTGTGGTCGGTGAAAATCTGACACTTTCACCATACAAATAGTGTCTCCAAATCTTCAATGCAAACACAATTGCGGCCAACTCTAAATCATGAGTCGGGTAATTCTTCTTGTGCGGCTTTAATTGCCTAAAGGTATAAGCAATCAACTTACCCTCTTGCATAAGTACAAAACCCAATCATCTCAGGGATGCATCACTTGAAACCATAAATTATCTTCCCGATTCAGGTTATATCAAAACAGGAGCCTCAGTCAACAACGTCTTCAGTTTTTCAAAACTCCGTTGACACTTTTCTGTCCAATCAAACTTTGCCTCTTTTTGCAACAATCTCGTCATCGGGGTAGCTATCATGAAATCCCATTGACAAAATGCCTATAATAGCAGGCTAGGCCTAGAAAACTCCTTACTTCAGCTACGCTCCTCGGTGATTTCCAATCAACAATTGCTGAAATCTTACTTGGGTTTACTCTAATTCCATCTCCCCAGACAATGTGCCCCAAAAATCCTACTTCCTTAAGCCAAAATTCACTCTTGCTGAATTTGGCATACAAATGTTTTTCTCTCAAAATTTGCAGAACCATACTCAAATGCTTGGTATGTTCGTTCTCATCTCAAGAGTAGATCAGTATGTCGTCGATGAAGACTACGACAAATTTATCCATGTATAGGCTGAAAAATACGATTCATCAAATCCATGAAGATCGCAGGGGCATTCGTTAGACCAAAAGGCATGACCAAAAATTCATAGTGGCCATACCTAGTGCTAAATGCGGTTTACGATACATCCGAGTCCATGACTCTTAGCCGATAGTACCCGGATCTCAAATCTATCTTGGAAAACATCGTGGCTCCCTTCAACTGATCAAATAAATCATCAACCTTGGCAACGGGTACTTGTTCTTCACAGTTACTTTGTTGAGCTATCGATAATCGATGCATAATCTCATAGAACGATCTTTCTTCTTCACGAATAAGACGGGAGCACCCTAGGGAGAAAAACTCAGCCTTGCAAAACCTTTATCTGTTAGTTCTTGTAACTGGGCTTTCAACTCTTTTAGCTTGGCTGGAGCTATTCTATATGGAGCAATAGAAATAGGGGCAATACCCGAAGCCAACTCAATCCCAAATTCAATCTCTCTAACTGGAGGCACCCCTAACAACTCTTCCTGGAAAACATCTGGGTACTCACATACTATGGGTACCGACTCCCTTTTCAAATCAATCTCTTTAGTATTCAACAAAAAGGCAAGGTAAGCCTCATACCCCTTCCTTAAATAGTCGACAAGGATGATATCACTATTGGTGATCTCTCTTGATTATCTGATTCAACACGAATAAAATCCCCATTTTCATTTTTCAACTCAATATGTTTCTTTCCACAATTTACAACTACACCATGAGTAACTAACCAATCCATCCCAAGGATGACATCAAACTCGTCAAACAACAATAGCATAAGATAGACCGGGAAACAATGACCCTTAATCATCAAAGGGCATCCTTTGCATACTCTATCAACCAACACATGCTTGCTTAGGGGATTAGACACTCTTATTACAAATTCAGTAGACTCTATAGGCATGCTCATGCTAGAGACTAATTTCATGTATATGTATGAGTGAGTATATCTTGGATCAATTAAAGCTATAACACGAGTATCATAAAGAGAAAATGTACCCATGATTACGTCGGGGGAATATGCCTCTTCACAAGCACGAATGGCGTATGTCCTCACCGGTGCTCTACCCTCGACTCTTGCAGCTTGCTCTCTGGATGGATTCTTGTTACCTACTTCATTTCCCAAGTTTCTCTGTGGTATTCCCCTAGCAGTACTTCCTGGTCTTGCATTCTAAGACTTCTCTTTCCTCCCACCTTGGGGCAATCTCTAATAAAGTGGTCTAAGGACCCACATCTGAAACAAGCTTTCTCATTTGCTTGACACTCACTAAAATGGCACCTGCTACACTGCGGGCATTCTGGCCTACTCGGTCGAACGTTGCCCACACTAGCAACTGATGTGGTCTACCCTTTAGATCCCGAAAATTGTTTACCCTTACTTCGGTTTGAAAACTCAGCTGAGGTGTCAGATCGGGTAGCAAAATCCCTCAATTTCTTAGATGAGTACTGGAGTGTGATCGTGTCAAACAGTTGAGTTTTAATATTTATAAAAGAATGATCGAACCTGTAGGCTAACTATGACAACGATAGAGGTAAGTGCACCTATCGAACAATAGTATAGTTTAGGCAAGAATATCTTATCAAAACCAAGGGAACCTAAAAGTACTACTACTCACTTTCTTTCTATTATTTAGCCTAAAATATGGAGTGATTGTTTTATTAAACTAATGAAAAACTAAAACTAAATGCAAAGGCAAAAGAATAAATGGGAGAAAGACTTTAGGAAAACTCAGTTGATGAAGATGATACCCTCAGGAAGAATCCACCTATGATGTCACTTATTATTTATTCCCCAAATCGTATGATTTCTTTACTTAGTTTGATCCATGAGGCTCCCTAACCTATATTAAACCCTCTTTCGAGGCCAATAACGTCTAACCTTAGGTTAATTAGTGGAACTCTCGTTCTTTTATAATAACCCCTAAGGAAGCAGTAAATTGATTAATGGATTCCCATATTAGGTTTCGCCCTAATCCGGTAAAATCTCGTAACCCTGTCTCTAGGCGCTCGATCAACTCTGCTCAATTATGCTAGATTTACTCTTAGGTAGGGTCTATTCCTCCTCCACCTAAGCATATCAAATTAAATTAAACAACATAATTAAGAACAAACCAAGTATTTATCATATAATTTAGAAATCAAATAACAAAATCCATCATAGGTTTTATCCCTTTCAGGTATCTGAAGGGTTTAGTTCATAACTAAATAAGAAAACATCTCAAGAGAAAATATAAAACAAAACGCCAGAAATCTCTAAAACCCCTTGAAGGAATTAAAGGAGAGATCCTCCGTCTTGAATAGAACTCCGGCTTCTTGAGATGGATCTACTAGCTATCTTCAAGTGACTCCCTAAAATATGAAAGCTTTGGCAAAAGCCTCTGAAAAAGCCCCTTTCAATATCTACCTTGGGTTGTTTATATAGGCTTTGGATTGCTATACTTGGCTCTTAAGTACCTCCTTCAAGTAGAATTACTATTAGGGTGTCTAAGTAGACTTAGGAGTATGTTTCTTTGGCTTCAAGCATCCAATTTCGAGTGAAATTGCTCATTCCCGCAATAGGGGCATGCCCATGGCACACGTCTGTGTAATTCAAGGTTGGGTCGTGCTTTGATTCTATCGTTTGGGACACGGTCGTGTAAGTTGGGATTCAGGTCGTGCTTCAGGTCTGTCGATTGGGACACGACCATATAGATCACCAGGCACGTCCATGTGATAAATGGATGATGCACGACCGTGTGTCACAAAGTTGAGGCCATGCTCTAGGAAATCGGCGAGGCACGATCAGGTGGGATTTGGTCCAGGCCGTGTTGATTTCTTGTTAAGGCCCAATTACTCCGTTTTAAGCTCGTTTTGTGTTCTTTTTATCCTCGAGTGCTTTCCTGAGTATAAACATGAAAAGAAAGGATTAAAAGCACCTTTTTACCTAAATCAAGGATAATTCATCAAAAAGCATACTAAATGTGGGATTAAAATATGTTACTTTTATGGTTTATCAAATACCCCTACACTTAAGCTTTTGCTTGTCCTCAAGCAAAATTCTCAACTTACAATTAAGGTGAACTTTCCATAATTCATAATCCCTATCGACAATGTCTCATCATATTTCATAGATAATTTATACATGGATAATTCAACTCAAAGAGTCCTAAAGATTCAATTACGATAGGTCATACCTTTGTAGTATGAAAACATAGGTGTCTCCCCTTATCTAAGTAATTACCTTTAATTCAAAACCGACAAGGATTGACATCCTCACAAAAGATTTACTCAAATCACTCGAAGTGTTTAAGGTTCAAGAATAAACACTCTAAGTTGAGCCTGAAAAGTTAATCCCATAGGCTTGCCTGAAAATCAAATCTCCACCACTGTATATGAGATGATACACAGATCAAAAGGTCTTTATCAGGGTTGTAATGGGGCTAGGGTTAAAAGGTGTGGATAAAACCTGAATTATAGGGCTAGAATCGAGACTAACTTGACAAATTACCTAACTAGAAACACTGAACTAAATATGAATATTTACTTCGAATGAAAACTAATAATATCACTATTGATAATTACTCTATAAGGAGTATTTTCATTACTTGAAATTTGGATAAAACTTTAAAACGAGCTTTTCTTCAATAATTGAAGTTTAAATGCTCTAAGCTCTTTATATACTACTAATATTGAATAAATTTGGATTTTTTAATTTTTTAATTACAAACTAAGAAAAACTTAATAGAAGGAACTTTGATAATTGAAATAACCTAATCCAGCAACTGATCAAATCAATTCTCGATAAAGGGGTAGTCAAAGGAATGTTGATAATAAATACAAAGGGATTTTGGGTTAATATTAGTGGGTGAGTCAATAAAAAGGTTGTTAGGATTCAACGGGGTTCACTAGGAGTTATTTATGTAGGTAGGCTTTTTAGTGGAGTGAATGGGTTAAAACCTAGGTGCCTTTATCATCTCAGTATATCAAATCATTAATGTGGTCTTGAAATGCATAAACGAGGCAAGTTCTAGAATAACAGTTCAAAATTGACACACTCATAATTAATAAAGTGAGCATGAAAAATGATCTATGCTCTATAAGGCTCAAAATCTCACAAAAATTATGGGTGTTTTTGACATCAATTCTTATAAATTTTAAACTTCAGGGTGATACTCAAATTCGGTTCAACAACCTATCAATTTTAATTTTTAGAAAGTAGACTTATCATGCTCGATTCTCTAGTATTCTTCAAATTTAATCATCAATGCACAATTAACTATGACTTACTCAAAGAAATATCAATAATAATCATAAATCATTAGAAATTTCACCCTAATTAGTAATATGAGAAAATTACTTAAAAACAAGACTAAATTTCAGGGTTTTGAGAATTATGCAAAAAGTTAGGAATTATTACCCCCACACTTAATACGTACATTGCCCTCAATGCACAAAGAGAGATAGATAACAATTAATATAAGATCAAAAGAGAGGGATAGAGTTGCACTTCCTGAATTATGGATAAAATCCTTGGAGGATGTTCCAGGACGAATGTGATGTCTAGGTATAAGTGACGTTTTCGTTCCTTGAGTGATATATTTAATCTGTTTAATCTGTGAAGTCATCAAATAGATTTTAGGGAATGGACTTTGTTATTGAAACTTGGGGTTAGATAGGCAGTTATAAGGGGAAATCAATAGTTCTAATGAAACTTTTTAGTCTTTAAACAGTCAATTAAAATATAAGCAAAGTAAAAATAAAAATAAAGGTAGAAATAAAAGAAGTTGCAATAACAATAAAAGTAAAAAAAATTAATAAAGTAGAAAGAAAAGGACTCAGAGGTCCTCTACATTGGCTGGGTCGGGCGGTGGTGGTGACGATGATAAAATGTGGAGTTGTTGGCATATTTGTTGGAGTGTCGCCTCTAATCCATTAAAGAGCTGAGTGTTTTCAGCAAAGTACTACTCGAACCGGTCGAGGCGTGCAGAGATATCTGCCTATGATGTTGCTGCACGGGATGGCTGCTGTCTCGGAGCTGGTGGGACATCGTCAGTAATGTCCTCGGGCTCCCCCTCATCTGTGGACGTTGCTAATCGATATTGAGGGGGGTCGGTCCCTCGACGATGTTTAATCATCCCCATGTGTAGCATCGTCTGGATGCCTTGAGGTACCATGTTACCCATCAGTGTGAGGGAGGTGATCTGATCATCGGTGTTTAGGAGTTTGAAGTATCGAGCCAGCATAGTGATGTATGGCCCCATTGATAGAATCCCCTTTCTGTGTAGCTCTATTTGGTGCTGGATAGCACAGGCGATGAAATATGCCAAATCAAAAATGTCCCCCTCTAGCATGCACGATAAGTAGTAGACATCGTGCTTGTTTACCACGCCGGTGCTTTTGCGTTGACCTGTGATAGTGTGGGCTAGGATGGCGTGGATATATTTCAGGGGTGGGCCAAGGGCTGTTGCCTTCGATCGACTGGGGTTGTAAGAATTCGTGGTGGGTGCTAGTGCATGCCAGCAGCTAAGGGGTTCTGGGGAGTTCTCGGTCTAACTTCGGAGAGGTTATTTTCCTCTCTAAATTAAATCAGATAAAGTCTGAGAGCTATGCCGAATTGGGGGATGCTTAATTGATGTAACATACCCCCTAACCGAAATTGCACTGTTCCCAGCTCGTCAAATCGTGTCATCACTGTTTGCAAAGTAAAAGTTGTGCAAAACTCTAGTGTTAGCTCCAGGTATGTGGGCTCGATGATTGAGAAGAACTGCTCCCATGGTTCGATTGAAATGAGGGCTTGGATGTCATTTGCTAGTCCTATTTGTTCAACGGCATTCCAGTCAATGCACCTTCCGGTGCCTAAGGGCCATTCTCGAAATGCCTTGTAACGCTCTTCTTGGGTAGCTTGAGGGAATTGGAGAAAGGGGTGTCAGAGTTCGGTGAAGGCAGTTCCGGATGATAATCCGGGCCCCTTCCTTTTCTTACTTGGGACAGATCGTTTAATACGTGATGACGACATAATACTTGAAAAACACTTCCTTTATATAACCAAGTCCTAACAATAATTAAAAATCAATAGCCAATATAAATGTTTCTTCAAGAACAAATACTAAAATCAGCAAACCACATTCTCATTATTCAGTAGAACAATTCCTAACTAAAATCATGGCTAACACTAAATAAAATAATAAAGTTATACAAAGAACTTATGGGAACCAAACATGTTGCATAAAAATCATGATCTAAAGGCCAACTATTACCAATTCTTCAATGAGGAAAGCCAATAAAATCTAACATGTATTAATAGTAAATTAAATAATGAAAACCAACAAGAAAAATAGAATAAAGCAACCAAGAAAAATAAAACAACCAAGAAGAAAATTAAATAATAATAAATAATAATAAATCATGTTTTAACATAGATTAGACAAGAATTAAGATAAACTAAACAATATGAATCAGATTTTTAAGTCTAAAATCAAACAAAACTTTAAATAAAGAGAAAATATGCAAAAATGTGAAAAAAGGAACCAGGAGCGGTGGTGGGTGAGGTGCACGGATGAAGGGCACGACGGTGGTGCTAGTTTCTTCAGTGTGGGCACGGCCTGGTAAGGGCGTGGGGTTTTTGAGCATGGTGGTGCTGCGGGCATGTGCGAGGTTTGTGGGTGGTTTTTCTGATGAAAATGGTAAAGAGAGGTGTTTCTGGGTGGAGGGGACCGTTGGGCAACCGGATTGGGGGAGAAAAGGGTTTAGAAACTCAGATTTTTAGGGTTTGAAATTGGGGATGACGGTTAGGTTTATATATAAGGGCTGGGGCACAGTTTATCGCCTCGCCCATGTCATTTTGAATTTGCCCGTGCTTTTCACGATTTTGGGTTTTAGGCGCATTCAGGTGGATTTGCCACGGCCGTGTTGAAGCTGCCACTCCCATGTGTTGATTCACACAGTTGGGTCGAATGGGCGTGTATATCCTGTGCTCGATAAGTCAGTATGTTTGCATGGTCCTGGGGCACGACTGTGTTCTACATGTGCTTAATAGGTTAGTAGCTTCACACGATCGTGGGGAACGGCCGTGTATAGCCCGTGCTTGACAAGTCAGTAACCTCGCATGGTTGAAAGGCACGGGCATGTCTGATATCGTAGCCCGTGTTTGTTGAAAAGAATTTTTCCCTATTTGTGCACGGATCCCACCACGCCTGTGGTGTGTCCCCTGTCTTATACACGGTCATTGGCACGCCCGTGTTCAAGGCTGTGTTAATAGTCCTTCATTTCTGTTAGATCATTTTAGAAAAATTTTAGAAAGACAAGGTCAATGTTAGTGTGTTGGCACTCAGGTTGCCTCCCGAGAAGCACTTGTTTATAGTTTTAAGCTAGACTTTCCTTGTTTTCGATTCTAAAGGAGGGTTCGTGGAGCAGAAGCTCCTCTTTCATATCTCTAGAATCTGCACCATTATAAATTTTAAGTAGGTAACCATTTACCTTGAATGTGCCTTTTGTAGGATGAGTTACCTCAATGGTGCCGTATGGAAATATTATTTTGATCATTAATGGGCCTGACCATCTTGACTTCAGTTTTCCCGGGAATAGTTTAAGCCTTGAATTGTATAGTAGGATCAGGCCTCCTACTTCAAATTATCTTGATCGCTTGAGACGAGCATCGTGGCGTCGCTTTGTTGCTTCCTTGTACAGTTTTGAGTTTTCATAGGCTTCTGTTCTCCATTCATTCAGCTCGTTCATCTGCATCATTCTTCTCTTTCCTGCAATTGTGAGGTCAGTATTCAAAAATTTTGTTGCCCAAAAAGCTTTGCATTCTAGCTCAAATGGTAGATGATAGCTTTTCTCGTATACAAGTTTATATGGGGATGTTTCTAGAGGTGTTTTGAATGCTGTTCTATAGGCCCATAAAGCATCATCTACTTTAACTTCCCAATCTTTTCTATTTGATTCAACCATTTTTTCTAGGATGCACTTAAGCTCTCGGTTTGCTACCTCAACTTGCTCGCTAGTTTGAGGATGATATGGGGTGGCTATTCTATGGCATACTCCATATTTCTTTAGAACTTTTTCAAATTGTGTATTACAAAAATGAGTACCCCTATCACTAATGATGGCTCTAGGTTTCCCGAATCAGGAGAATAGTTTCTTGAGAATAGTTTCCGCTTCTGCCCATTTTGACATGTAATCAACTGCTACTAGGATGTATTTATTTCCAAATGAGCTAGGGAATGGTCCTATAAAATCAATACCCCATATATCAAATATTTCACATGACAACATATATGTTTGAGGCATTTCATCACGTTTAGAAATATTACCTGCTCTTTGGCATTTATCACACGAGGTAACATACCTGTTGGCATCTTTAAATAGAGTGGGCCAGTAATAACCTGATTCGAGTATTTTGTGTGCTGTCTTAATACCACTGAGTGTCCTTCTAATGGTACTGAATGACAATGTTCCAGGATTTTGCTTGCTTCTGTCTTTGTAATGAATCTTCGAATTACCTGATCTGCACATATGCGAAAAAGGAAGGGATCTTCCCAAAAATAATTTTTCACATCAGCAAAGAATCGCTTCTTTTGGTGATGTGTTAATTTTCTTGGCAAGACATTAGCTGCTAAATAATTCGCAATAATTGCAAACCATGGTACTTCAAAATGCGTTAAAGAAAAGAGTTGTTCTTCGAGAAACGAATCATTTATTTCATGTTCATCAAGCTTTTTGGTGTGTGGATTTTAGAGTCTTGAGAGGTGATCTGCCGCAAGATTCTCAGCTCGCTTCTTATCCTGTATTTCCAAGTCAAATTTCTATAAGAGTAAAATCCATCGTATGAGTCTAGGTTTTGCATCAAGTTTGGTTAAAAGATAACGAAGAGCTGAATGGTCAGTGTAAACAACAACTTTCAATAATATTAGATATTGTCTAAATTTGTCAAAAGCAAAAACTACAGCTAGCAGTTCTTTCTCAGTCGTGGTGTAATTTTCTTGCCCGGGTGTTAATGTTCTGCTAGCGTAGTAAATTGGCTGAAAATGCTTGTCTCTTTGTTGTCCCAAAACTATGCCTACTGCAAAGTCACTTGCATCACACATTAGTTCAAAAGGTAAATTCCAATCAGGTGCGATTATAATCGGTGCATTTATTAATTTATTTTTAAGGACATTAAATGCATCTAAACATTCCGGATTGAAATTAAAAGGAACATCTTTTTCTAGTAATTTTGTCAAAGGCTTAGCTATTTTAGAAAAGTCTTTAATGAATCTTCTATAAAAACCTGCACGTCCTAAAAAGCTTCTAATATCCTTCACTGAACTAGGAGGAGGTAATTTTTCTATGGTTTCAACTTTTGCTTTATCTACCTCAATCCCTTTTCTAGAAATCTTATGTCCTAAAACAATCCCTTCTCTAACCATAAAGTGGCATTTTTCCCAATTCAGAACAAGGTTTGTTTCTTCACATCTAATTAGAACTCGTTTTAAATTTTTAAGGCAAAGTTGGAAAGAATTACCAAATACCGAGAAATCATCCATAAATACCTCCATGATGTCCTTTACGAGTTCGTCAAATATTTCCAACATGCAATGCTGAAAAGTGGTAGGAGCATTACATAATCCAAAAGGCATTCTTCGATAAGCAAACGTACCGTATGGGCAAGTAAATGTTTTCTTCTCTTGGTCTTCAGGAGCTATGGGAATTTGGAAGTAGCCAGAGAGTCCGTCCAAGAAGCAGTAGTACATATGCCTGGATAGTCTTTCTAACATTTGATCAATGAAGGGTAGAGGGAAGTAATCTTTTCTGGTGGCATGATTTAGCTTTCTATAGTCTATACAGACTCTCCAACCTATAACTGTTCTTGTGGGAATTAACTCATTCTTTTCGTTGGGTACTACCATCATTCCTCCTTTCTTTGGAACTACCTGCACAGGACTTACCCAAGTGCTATCAGAAATAGGATAAATTATTCCTGCATCTAGAAGTTTAATTACCTCGGCTTCGACCACTTCTTTCATGTTGGGGTTTAATCATCTCCGAGGTTGCACACACGATTTATATTCTTCTTCCATTAAAATTTTGTGGGTGCAAAATGAGGGGCTTATTTCCTTGATGTCGGAAATTTTCCAAGCTATGGCTTTCTTGTGTTCTCTTATTACCTTTATCAGCTCCTCCTTTTCCTTGGGTTCTAGTTCTGAAGAGATGACTACTGGAAACGTAGAATTGTCCCCAAAGAATGCATATTCTAAATGTTTTGGTAACTGTTTTAATTCTAATTTGGGCGGCTCTTCGATGGAGGGTTTCTATTTTAATACGTCATCTTCTTCAATGTTTTCATCTTTCATTTGTCTGAATGATGATGTATTCAAACTGATCTTATTATCTTCATCCTCTTCCCCTTCTCCTTGAGGCGGACACAATTCCATCATGTCATCCTGCAGGATTTCCTGTAATGAATTTTTAATTATATGATCAGTAGTGTCAACAAAATAACAGGAATCATCTTACTTTTAGAATATTGCACGGCATCATAAATTTGGAAAATAATTTCTTCATCACCTATCCTTAGTGCTAACTTGCCATCACCTACATCAATAATAGCTCTAGTAGTGCCTAAAAAAGGACGCCCTAAGATTAAAGGAACATTGATGTCCTCATCCATGTCTAACACAACGAAATCAACGGGAAAAATAAATTTATCAATTTTTACCAAGACATCTTCAATAACTCCTATAGGATATTTAATAGATCTATCAGCTAATTGAACACTCATCCTAGTGGGTTTTGATTCCCCAAGATCTAGCCGTTTAAATAATCGGTAAGGCATTAAGTTGATACTAGCGCCTAGGTCTGCTAATGCTTTCGTGATGTTTAAACTACCAATTAAGCAAGGAATAGTGAAACTCCCTGGATCTTTTAACTTCCGTGGTAGTCTATTTTGGAGAAGGCCTGAACACTCTTCATTAAGCTCCATCTTTGATACTTCCTCAAGCTTCCTTTTGTTAGTGAGAAGTTCCTTTAAGAATTTTGCATGCTTTGGCATCTGGGAAATAGCTTCAACAAAAGGTAAGTTAATATGTATTTGTTTAAAAGTTCAAGGAACTTACCGTATTGAGCATCCAGTTTTTTTTTCTTAAAATTTTCTGGATATGGAATTTGTGTTCTATTCTCTTTAGGCAATGTATTGTCATTCTCAACTTCTACACTTTTTTTATTGATAACGTCATGTGGTGTCTTTCATTGTGGTTCAACTAGCTCTTTGCCACTCCTTAGTGTGACTGCCCTTACTTGCTCTGTGTCTTTGGAAAAAAATTTCATCCTTATTTCACATACTATTTCAGTAAGTATTCCAACTGACGTAATGATCTCTCCTACCTGAGTCTTGATTCCCTTGAGTGAGATTTACTGTTCATCAAGTGTTGCTTCCGTCATTTGGAGACGAGAATCTGTAGCTGCCATGAATTTTGTCAGCATCTCTTCAAGGTTTGATGTCTTTTCTTGCGGATAGGGCTGATTTTGGTAATTTGGAGGAGGTTGCTGTCTTTGATTTCTTTGATTTCCTTGTCCTCCCCATGAAAAATTTGGGTGGTTCCTCCAACCTGCATTATAAGTGTTACTATAAGGATTATTATTAGATCTGAAGTTTGTTTTCTCGTTGTCTGCGCCCGATTGGTAGGGTAGGTATTCAGAATTTGCCACACTTCCATTTTTTTCGCATTGCATGACTGGGTGTACCTGTGAAGAACACAAGTTATCAAGCTTTTTATTCATTAACTCCACTTGTGTTGACAGCATTGTCACTGCGTCTATGTTGAAAACTCTGGCTGATTTTGTCAGTTTGGCTCTTGTAATTTGCCATTGATAGGTGTTCAATGACATCTCCTCAAAAAAATCGTAAGCTGCTTCAGGAGTATTGTTATTCAAAGTTCCACCGGCTGATGAATCAATCATTTGCCTGGTTGGAGAATTCACACCATTGTAAAAAGTTTGGACTTGAAGCCACAAAGGTAATCCATAGTGTGGGCATCTCCTTGGGAGATCCTTGTATCTTTCCATGCATCATATAATGTTTCTGCATCATTCTACACAAAAAAAGATATGTCATTCCTAAATTTAGCCGTTTCGGCTGGTGGAATATATTTTAAAAGAAAATTTTCGGTCATTTGATCCCATGTGGTGATTGACCCTCGTGGTAACGAGTTCAATCACTGATTTGCTTTATTCCTTAATGAAAAAGGAAATAACCGAAGACGTGTGGCATCATCAGAAATGCCATTTATTTTGAAGGTATCACAGAATTCTAAAAAATTAGATATATGAGTATTTGGATCTTCATCACGCAAACCATCAAATTGAACAAGCTGTTGAATCATTTTTATTATGTTAGGCTTTAATTCAAAATTATTAGTAGCTATAGCGGCCTAACAATACTAGATTCTCGCTCTGTCAAATTAGGTTTAGCATAATCATACATAGTATGCGAGCATTCATTCTTGCACATTTGGCGGTGGATTGTTTTCGTCCATCCCTTGGTGAGGATTGGATCTTTCTTGTTGTTCTTCTCTTTGGTAGTCTAGAGCTCGTCTAATTTCTCTACGATTTCTGTGAGCGGTAGCTTCAATGTCACTTTCGTATGCTAAAGGTCTTCTCGGATTTCTTCTAGTCATAAACTAGAGGTACCTGTTATGAAAAGAAAGAAAGCAATTTATAAAAAAAAATAAATGTATAAAAATAAGAAAAATTTAAAAATAAAAATAATGGCTAAAGTAATAGAAATAGAGCTTTCTTAATATTTTAGATGTTCCCCGGCAATGGTGCCAAAAACTTGATCGTGTCAAACAGTCGAGTTTTAATATTTATAAAAGAATGATCGAACCTATAGACTAACTATGACAATGATAGAGGCAAGTGCACCTATCGAACAGTAGTATAGTTTAGGCAAGAATATCTTATCGAACCCAAGGGAACCTAAAAGTACTACTACTCACTTTCTTTCTATTATTTAACCTAAAATATAGAGTGATTGTTTTATTAAACTAATGAAAAACTAAAACTAAATGCAAAGACAAAAGAATAAATGGGAGAAAGACTTTAGGAAAACTCAGTTGATGAAGACGATACCCTCAGGAAGAATCCACCTATGACTTCACTTATTATTTATTCCCCAAACCATATGATTTCTTTACTTAGTTTGATCCGTGAGACTTCCTAACCTATATTAAACCCTCTCTCGAGGCGAATAATGTCTAACCTTAGGTTAATTAGTGGAACTCTCGTTCTCTTATAATAACCCCCTAAGGAAGAAGTAAATCGATCAATGGATTCCCATATTATGTTTCACCTTAATCCGGCAAAATCTCGTAACCCTATCTCTAGGTGCCCGATCAACTCCACTCAATTATGCTAGATCTACTCTTAGGTAGGGTCTATTCCTCCTCCACCTAAGCACATCAGATTAAATTAAGCAACATAATTAAGAAAAAACTAAGTACTTATCATATAATTTAGAAATCAAATAACAAAATCCATTATAGGTTTCATCCCCTTCAGGTTTCTGAAGGGTTTAGTTCATAACTAAATAAGAAAACATCTCAAGAGAAAAGACAAAACAAAACGTCAGAAATCCCTAAAACCCCCTGAAGGAATTGAAGGAGAGATCCTCCGTCTTGAATAGAACTTCGACTTCTTGAGATGGATCTACTGGCTATCTTCAAGTGACTCCCTAAAAGATGAAAGCTTCGACAAAAGCCTCTGAAAAATCCCCTTTCAATGTCTGCCTTGGGTTGTTTATATAGGCTTTGGGTTGCTATACTTGGCTCCTAAGTACCTCCTTCAAGTAGAATTACTATTAGGGTGTTTAAGTGGACTTAGGAGTATGTTTCTTTGGCTTCAAGCATCCAATTCCGAGTGAAATTGCTCATTCCCGCGACAGGGGCATGCCCATGGCATACGCCCGTGTAATTCGAGGTCGGGTCGTGCCTTGATTCTGTCATTTGGGGCACGGTCGTGTAAGTTGGGATTCAGGCCGTGCTTTAGGTCTGTCGATTGGGACACGGCCATGTAGATCACCAGGCACGTCCGTGTGATAAATGGAGGATGCATGGCCGTGTGTGTCACAGAGTTGAGGCCGTGCTCTAGGAAATCGGTGAGGCACGGTCGTGTGGGATTTGGGCCAGGCCGTGTTGATTTCTTGCTAAGGCCCAATTACTCCGTTTTAAGCCCGTTTTGTGTTCTTTTTATCCTCAGGTTCTTTCCTTAGTATAAACATGAAAAGAGTGACTTATTCAGAGTGACTTATTCAGTTGTCTTTTATGGTTTATCAGAGTGACTTATTCAGTTGTCTTTTCCTCAAGTCGCGAGACTCATTCTCAGGTCTTCTTTTCTCCTTAGCCAACTCTTCAACCGTACAGGCTCTATCTACCAACACCACAAATTCTTTTAGTTTGAGGACTCCCACATATAAATGAATATCTTCATTTAACCCATTCTCGAATCTCTTGTACATGATGGCCTCAGTATACATGTACTCCCAGGCATACTTGCTAAGCCTTTCAAACTCCCTTTTGTAGTTGGTCACTAACATACGGCCTTGCTTCAATTCCAAGAACTTTTTTCTCTTATGGTCAATGAACCTCTGGCTGATATACTTCTTCTGGAATTCCTCTTGGAAGAATTCCCAGCTAACTCTTTCCCTTTGTACCACCGACACCAAGGTATTCCACCATTGATAAGCTGAATCTCTTAAGAGGGATACTGCACACTTTAAGCACTCCTCAGGCATGCAGGATAACTCATTGAATACCATAATGGTATTCTCGAGCCAGAATTCCGCTCTCTCCAGATCATCATCTTTATTAGCCCAAAATTCTTTGGCTCCTTGCTTCCAGATCTTATCAACCGGAGGCCTTTCTCTTCTCACTACCTCAACCACTTGAGGAGCTACAGGAGTAGGTTGAGATATAGGTGGGGGTGGAGGGGTTTTGCATTAGGTTTTGCTCGGGTATAATTAGTATACCAGTTGCTCATCATGTGGAGAAAGGCTTCTCAGGCCTCTTCTCCTTGACCTAAGGTCTCGAGTTTACTATTCACTAGCACAGTCCTTTGAGCGGGAGCCAGCGCATTACTCACAGCATCATTGGCTACAGTTCGTTCTGGATCAGAATCCATATACTACATAAAACATAATTTTAAACGTCAGAAGCCATCACACTATCATTACACAGATACTCTTACATATGGCATGTATAGCTAGAATCATACTTACACTACGTTAGTCCTAAAATAGACTAAATCATAGCTCTGGTACAAATAAATGTAACACCCCTTACCCGTATTAGAAACCGGAATCGAGTTTGGGGCATTACTTAACTTATCTCTCTAAAACATATCACAATGAGCTGTAAAATTTTATTTAAGCCCATCTCTTGCTTATTCTCGACCTACGAGGCCCTAAACATACCTCCGAGAGGTTTTGACATTCAACTGGGAACTTTTACGAACTTGGAAAACTTTTCACCAAAACAAGGGCCACACGCCCGTGTCGATCTAGGGACACGCCCGTGTGCCCCTAAGACATGCCCGTGTTCACCACCCATGGTCAACACTGACTTATTTCACACGACTGGACACACGTCTGTGTCCCTCACACGGCCTCGACATGCCCAAAAACCTTGGCATTCTATTTATGATGTCATCACTTCACTAAGGCCACACGGCCAAGGCAAACACCCGTGTCCTTAGACCGTGTGTTGAATTAAAATCCACATTTAATGTGCAGACTTCACACGGCCTGGGCACACGCCCATGTCTTAGGCCGTGCCTCTGTTTACTACAATACATACTGACTTGCAATTCTAGCATGCCAGGGGACACACAGTCAATCAACAAGCCCATGGGGCTGACCATGTGTCACACACAGTCTAGACACACCCTCGTGTGTCTACCCGTGTGGACAATTAGATGGCTATCTACCAAGCTATTGCCACCCTAACAAGTTTTCATACTCAAACCAAACAACTCATAACTCAAAGATACATCCAAGAACTAAATTCATAACAATCACGCAAACATAAACTTCATAATTCCATCATCATTGAATATATAAAGTATCAACTATTGGCCTAATTCTAATGACCATTTACAAAATGACTTTGATACATACATAGCCAACACTTTGGCTAACAATTACGACCTAAAAAATACCCAAGTTCTATACATGCCATACCTAAAATAAGTCTAAATTGTTATACCAAAGTGATGTCGATAGTGTGATTTCTGAACTCCAACGATCCACGTTCCACATTCCTCGAGTTATCTTGGCAATACTACAAGGAAAAAGGGAAATGAAAAGGGGTAAGCATAAAGCTTAGTAAGTTTGCATGGAAATAAATAGCAACAATGAGCTCATAATATAATCCATCCATGGAATTAACTAAACATACACAAGTCATAGGCTTCTTGCCATACTTACTCACACTTGCCCTTATTTAGCACATACCATACCACATATCGTAATAGTTTCTTCGTGACTCATTCACGAGTACCTGTATTCACTCATTCATATGACTTTAGTACAAATATCATTTCTACTTCTAAACTCATCTACTTATCCCATTAATCACTAGGGATAATCAAAGACGCATATTCGTCGTCATTAATGTAAGTACGAAGATAATGCCACATCCCCGAGGTGGTCTTACATGGAGTCGCCTCTAAATGCCAATGCCATATCCCAGATATGGTCTTATATGGAATTTCACATCAAGTATCGATGCCATATCCCGAACATGGTCTTATATGATTTTCATATTCATTATCGAAGCCTTATCCCGAATATGGTCTTATACGAGGTCTCAACTTGATGTTGAGGCCATGTCCTGGACATGGTCTTATATGGGACCTTATCCATTTCATATCTCGATGATAGTGATCATTATTTTTTCGAGTTTTAAAATTTATAAAGAGAATGATCGAACCTGGAAACTAACTCTGACAGTGACTTAAGGCAAGTGCACCTATCGAACAGTAGTATAGCTTAGGCAAGACCGGATTGTCGAACCCAAAGGAACTAAAAGTACTAATAATAACCTTATATCTATTATTTAGCCTAAATATTAAGTGATTGATTGTTTAATCTAAATTAACTAACTACTAAGCTAAAGATGCAAAGACAAAAAGAATGAATTGGGGAAATAACTTTAGGAAAACTCAGTTGACTAAGACGATACCTTTAGGGAGAATCCACCTAGACTTCACTTGTTATCTAACACTGAACCAGGTGATTTATACACTTGACTTGATCCGTAGGATTCCCTAATTTATACTAAACCCTCTCTTGAGGCGAATAACGTCTAACCCTAGGTTGATTAATTGAAATCTCTTTCTAATTAAAATCCCTAGAATCGCATTAAATCGATCTATGGACTCCCATATTAGGTTTCACCCTAATATGGAAAAACCTCATCACCCTATCTCTAGGTGCGCGGTCAACTCCGCTTAATTATACTAGATCTACTCTTAAGCAGGAACTTTTGCTCCACCACCTAAGCACATTCAACTTGAATCAATATCCCAAAAATATTAACACAAGAATTAAGCACACATAATTAAGAACAAATGAAGTATTTATCATATAGTTTAGAAAACAATAACAAGATCTGTCTTAGGTTTCATCCCCTTCAGGTATCTGAAGGGTTTAGTTAATAACAATAAAAGAAAACATCTCAGAAGAAAAGATAAAACAAAACATAAGAAGTCCCTAAAACTCCCTAAAGGAATTGAAGGAGAAATATGCCGTATTGAGTAGAATTTCAGCTTCTTGAGATGGATCAACTGGCTATCTTCGAGTGATTCCCACAAATCTGACCTTTTCGACTTGGCCCCTTGGCCCAGCTCCCCCCTTGAAGGTTATGCTTAGGGAGTTTATATAGGCTCTTGGAATGCTTTATTTGGCCCCTAAGTATCCTGATTCAAGTATAATTCCTAAGTATACTATTTTGAGTAGAACTTCTCTTGGCCGCGGCAGGGACACGCCCATGACACACGCTCGTGTGAATCGATTTCAGGCCGTGGTCGAGTCTACTGAAGAAACACGCCTGTGTGTTTTGGGGTCTAGGCTGTGTTATAGTAATTTAGGGAGGCACGGTCGTGTGGTCTTGGGCCCAGGCCGTGTCGATTTCGTGAGTAGGCCTAATTTGGTCCGTTTTGAGCCCGTTTCTCGTTCTTCTCATCCCTAGGTGCTTTCCTGAGTATAAAACATGAAAAGAAAGGATTAACAGCACCTTTTTACACAATTCAAGGAATAAATCATCCAAAAGTGTGCTAAATGTGGGATTAAAATATATTACTTTTATGTTTTATCAAATACCCCCACCCTTAAGCTTTTGCTTGTCCTCAAGCAAAATTCTCAACTTACAATTAAAACGAACTTTCCACAATTCATAATTCTCATTAACAATGCCTCATCATAATTCATAGATAATGTATACATGGATAATTTAACTCAAAGACTCCTAAATATTCAAACACTTCTAAGTCATATATTTGTAGCATGAAAACATAAGTGTCTCCCTTTATCTAAATAATTACCTCTGATTCAAAACTGACAAAGATTGACATCCTCACTAAAGATTCACTCAAAACACTCGAAATGTTTAAGGTTTAGGAAAAAGCACTCATAAGTCGAACCTGAAAAGTTAATCCCATAGGCTTGCCTGAAAATCAAATCTCCACCATGTAATATGAGATGATACACAAATCAAAAGTTCTTTAATATGGTTGTAACGGGGCTTGGGTTAAAGGTGTGGATAAAGGCTGAATTGTAGGGTTAAAATCGAGATTGAATTTACAAATTACCTAACTTTAGAAAAAGAATTGATAACCCGAATAATTATGTCACATGAAAATTTAAAATACTAATAATACGATCTTCTTCTTCAAGATGTTGAATTTAAACATGTAAGCTCACTTAATTACAGAACTAATACTGAATATACTTTGATTTTTTAAAGATCAAAATCAAGTAAATACATAATATAAGAAAGAACTTTATCAACTGAAATAAAGTAATTAGGCAACTGATCAAATCAATTCTCGATAGAAGGGTAGTCAAAGGAATGGTGATAACAAATACGAGTGGGGTTTTGGGTTAATATTAGTGGGTGAATCAATAAAAAGGGTTGTTAGGATCAACGGGGTTTACTAAGGGTTAATTGTGAAGGTAGGCTTTTTAGTGGAGTGAATGGGTTAAAACCTAGGTGCCTTTATCGTCTCAGTATATCAAATTAAAAATGTAGTCTTGACATGTATAATCAAGGCAAGTTCAAGAATAACAATTCAGTATTGACACACTCATAATCAATAAAGTTAGCATGGAAAAGATATATGCTCTAAAAGGCTCAAATCTTACAAAAATTATGGGTATTTGACATCAATCCCTGTAAATTTCAAACTTCAAGGTAATATTCAAATTCAGTTCGACAACTTGGAAAATTTTTTATTCTTGAAAAATAGACTTATCATGCTTGATTCTCTAGTATCTTAAAGTATAAATCATCAATGCACAATTAATTATGACTTACTCAAAAACATATCAATAAGAATCATAAATCATCAGAAATTTCATCCTAATTAGTAATATGAGAAAATTACTTAAAAACTATATATAATTCAGGGATTTGAGAATAATGCAAAAAGTTAGGCACTTTTACCCCTTACACTTAAGATGTACATTGCCCTCAATGTACAAAGATAGATAAATAATCATGTGATACTGAAATCAAAAGAGAAGGGTAGAAGTGACACTTCCTGAATTTTTTTCTAGGATCACTATTCCTGGCCTGATTTGGAGGAGGAGGCGGTGGTGCCGTGGTGAATGCCAACAGTCACTGCGCTAGATGAAGAAAATGGGAAACTAGTGACGGATTAGCCAAGAATTATTAAGACACATTTAAAATAAACTAATTATGTATTTAAGGACAAGAAAAATAAAGAGAAGGAGACTAAGAAGGAAAATAAAAGTAAAAGAAAAGATTAATGAACTGAAAAGTCCTTATTGTTGGATGGTTCGCGAGGTGGGTGTTATTTCTAAGGTTATATTAAGCCGGTGGTCGTGGTTCCGGTGTAATTCCCTAGTAGCCTGAATAACCTAAAACTAAGAAACTAGAACAAAATAAACTAAATTAAGCAGAAGAGAAGTAAAGATAAGGAAATTGAAGCAAAAGAGAAAAGAAAAATAAAATCGAAAAGATCTCGAAGACCATTGGCATGTTGGAGGGTTAAAGTGGCCGGCATGAACTTATGTAGATCGGTCTCCCATAGGGAGATTGTGTTTGAATCCTTCTGCTTCTTTGACATCGTGATAGTAGAGCAAGGGCTTTGTTAGGAGAAGAATGGTGGGGATGAAGGGTAATGAGGGGAGGGGTGGGGGGTTTAAATAGAGTTTTGAATTCTGACACCTCCCCACGCCCGTGGATTATGGGCATGTCGATTCACATGGCTGCCTCGCATGACGTGTTGTGAGGCGTGTTATTTTCTCACGCCCATTTTTTAAATTACCACGCCCGTTTCTGAGAAGTCAGTGTCGACCACGATTTTGTCGCACGGCCGTGGTGTTCTATCGGTGCCCGTAGGGTGGTGGTTGGAGTCCGTGACTCGAAGATTTGATTCCCTCTGACTTGTACCTCTTCTGCCATTATCAGTATAGAGATTCTTTACTTCCACACGACCACGGCCACGGCCGTGTGCAAGGCCATGTGACCTGGGAATCTGCACTTTTGGTTAGTTTACAACTAGGTATTCAGAAAGAAGAAAATAAAAGAAAACAAAAGAACATAAAAAAAAATGTAAAGTACTTAAGGTTAGTACTAAGGTTGCCTCCCGAGAAGCGCTTGTTTAAAGTCTTAAGTTGGACTTTTCCTTTGTTTGTATAATCATGGTGGTTTGAAGGTTTGAACATCTTCCCTTATGCCATCGATTTTTTTTTCATGATAAAGTTTAAGTCGAGAAGCGTTTACCTTAAAAGTGCCTAATGTTGGATTGCTTACCTTGACTGTTCCATATGGGATAATATTGTGTACCTCAAGAGGGATTCCTTCGATTGTATTTGGGTCTGATGGGATGATTCGAGGATCTTCTTTGTTCATCCATACCTTATCTCCTATTTTGAAGTGATTTGATGTTCCTACGAGCTCTTCTAGGGGCTCCTTCAGCTTTACTTCGTGTGGTTTCGATTCTTCTTTAAAGTGTGTTTTCCACTCGTCTAGTTCATCAACCTTAAGTGTAACATCCCAAAATTGGGCCTAGTAGGATTGGGCCCAATGGGCCTTGGGCGTAGGAATGTTTAAAATTTTGAGAACAAGAGAATGGCATTATTACAAATTGGACTTGTTAGTTAACTGAATTTGGAGTTTACGGGGTTTCTATGAAGTCTCAGATTTAATTGGGCCTTAGGAAAAATTTGGTATTTTAGCACTTTAAGGAGAGATGGTAAGTAGCTTAAATGCTTATTGAAATAAATGAATAAATGGTTAGCACAAGTGAGCACTTAGTAAAGAGGTTATGGCATTAAGTGAAGTACCTTGAGGGAAGAGGCTCAAATCCCTTTGTATGCAATGTTTGGCTAATATTTTTGCACTCTTTCCTTAAGTGTCGGCCAAGGACTATTTATGGCAAGGGTGGACTTCATTATTTTTGGTAAGGTGGCTATAAGAATAAGGCAAGGTTGAAGTTAGGGAAAGGAATCAAGAGAAATAGGTAAGTAAGGGGGACAAGAGGCTTATTTTGTGGATGGTGTTTTGGAAAACTTGGGTGGCCAAACTCTTATCCTAAGAGGGGATGCATGTGGACGGTTTTGAGGTAAATAGGTGGCTGAAAATTTTACCTTGGCATTTGGTAAGGTCTTGGTTTGGTTTTGGCAAAATTTCCCTTTGACAACTTTGTGTCATCTCTCCCATTTTGTAACTCTCTTCGCCGAAACATATTAGCACAATAGTGCATTTTTTCTTCTCTTGAATTGGTCACATATTCATCTTTTGTCTAATCTCCTTGATAGCCGAATATCATTGTTCATTCTCCTTCATAACCGAAACCTTTCCATCGTTCTTTCTTTCCCATTCCTTAAGCAATCGTGATATAGAGGGAGGCCGAATACCACAACACCGCCTAATCATCTCTAGTCATAGGACATTTGTCAGAAACGGGATTATAATCGATTAAGGATAGATTTTTGGTGCATCGAGGGAGATCACAGTCGTGGTGTTGAAATCGGTAGAAAACACAACTCGTAATCAAGGTGTGGAATCTCGTACCTTTCCGAATATATGTTTGAAAAGGTGAGTAAATCTCACATATCTTTGAAAGTTTACATGAAATATTCTGTGATTCAATAGAAATACCGAAGAAAATCGATAACCGGCATCGGTGATCACTCGGACGTGCGTATGCTCGTAGTGGTAATCATGTTTTTAATAAAATAGTTTCGGTTAGAAACAGTGATGTGTAATTGAAAAATCACAAAAAATTGGATAAAAGGAAATACATAGTGAGTAAGATATCAGATTAAAGCTTACTGTCTCTACTTTAATATGGAAGAAATGGAGAAGGAAAAGGAATATTATATTCTGAGATATGTTAATTTTAGTGAGACTGGTTCTAAATGACTTTGGGGTATTCTGTTTTGTCTTGGAAAAATCGTATAAAATTGTAAAAAGTTAATTATGGGACATAATTTATATATATGGATTCCTTAGTGAGCCTGTTATTAATAGAGACAAGTGGGAGTAGTATATAAAAACTGTACAGTGAGATATTTGGGTTTTGGGTAAGAGAGGTCAGAATCGTTGGACAGTGAAACAAGGGAAATTTTAAGGAATAAAATGTACTAAATGGTTAGGGTAAAAATTTTGGAAAAATTGTAGTAAGAAGAAATATGAGTCTATTTTCAAATAAAATTTACAAATTTAGATTTCGAGATTCTTAACATAAGTTATGGTCAATTTAGTCTGTATGATGCAGATGGACAATTTTGATTTTATGCCCCAAATTAGTAGTTAAGCCTAGGTTACGAAATTACCATAATACCCTTAGAGGGTAAATTATCGAAATACCCCTAGGTTGCAAGATTACTGAATTACCCTCGACGAGTAAAATTATGAAAATGCCCTTTTGGGCCAAATTACGAAAATGCCCTTATGGTCGAATTACAGAATTGCCCTTAATGGACTAAACCGATAAAAGTGATATATGGGCCAAATGTGATATTTGCTATATGGGCCAAACGTGATATTTGATATATGGGCCAAATGTGATATTTGTTATATGGGCCAAATGTGATATTTGCTATATGGGCCAAAATGTGATATGGGCCAGATTGTTTAAATTTTTTTATAATGGGCCGTATGTTTGTAATAATTATATGAATGAATTATTGTAAATGAATATGCATACATGATTTGCATGGGTTGGGATATTTGACGAAGAGAAGTTCTGGTAGCTTTGCCACAAAATTCTAGTGGCTTGTCCACAAATTGATATATGGCTTTGTTCCCAATTTTATAAATGGCTAAATGCCTGCGATTATAAATGGCCACTGGCCTACGAATTATTGTTATAAATGGCTAAATGCCTACGATTATAAATGGCCACTGGCCTGCGAATTATTGTTATAAATGGCTTAAAGCCTGCGATTGGTGTGTTGGCGGGGTGGGTTGACTGATGATCCCCACAGGTGTGTTGGTTGGTACGGGTGGTGTGTAGCGGATGGAAAACTAGGTTTGGTTGGGAAATTGCATTTCAAACACATGTTATATTTGATACATCATTGTTATTGTAAATGGGCTTAGGCCCAAAATATTGCTATGTGTGTTCTGACCCAGTGGATGATGGTAAGGGGATTTCACACTGAGTTCTTGTAACTCACCCCCTTTTCTCTTAATCCTTGTAGGTAATGCTCAGTGACGTGAACTTGGGGCCATGGATGACTCGGTGTAGGCCATACTTCAGAAATAGTTTTATTTGGACTTTAGTTTCTTACTTTGTTTACTTTATTACTTTACTATTTTGGTTATGTGTTGTAATAAGGCCTCTAGATTATTTTATTTTGCTTTATGTTTGACGTGTTTATGTTTTACTCAAATTATTTTAAATGGGATTTTCTAAAATCATAATAAAGGATTTCCAAAAATCGATTAAAAAAAGAATTTCAAAATAAACTTTTACAAATATTTTTAATCTGAAAATTTCCTCGAACTATCAACGATGTTTCCAAAAGTCACAGTTTTATAAAATTATTACTTCAAATTTAATCGATCAATCTTCAAAATTAGTAGTATTTTATTAAATATCTCAAGTTAAATTTGATTTTCTTGATGTTAACAAATCAACATCTATTTTTGTACGAATAGAAAAGGATCTAACATTTTTTTATCTCATTTGACATGTTTTTTTATACGTTATCGAAAAACTTTTTAGTGTGACACACCGGATTTGGGCCTAACTTCTAGGCCGGGTTTGGGGTGTTATATTTTATGGTATCAGAGCCCAGTTGCAAAACTCAGTCGTGGTTTGGGTTCAAAAGCGTTTTCCAAAGCTGTTTAGAATTTTGATTTATAAATATATGTTCTAAAGGAAGTATGGCACCACGAGTATCCGGCACCAAGTCAAGTAAGTATTTGTTTTCATTTTATAATTTTTGTGATACGAAAATTCTACAAAGTAGAATAATCTAGAACTGTTAGCTTTAGGAGTTAAAACTATAGAAACTGAGACTCTGGTATGCGGATTTGACTCTCGAAAACAACTTTTCTACTCATACTCCATAAAACATCGTTTAATAAACATCGAATAGAATAATGATTCATAAAACTCTTAATCAGATTATATCGACTTAGTAAACATGAGCGCTAGAAGACGTGGACGCGGTAAACGTAGATGTGGTAGAGGCCGAGGTGCTAGGGCTAGATCTTTGGCACAAAGGCATGTGCCCGAAAGAGAGGCGCAGACATCATTAGTGGTTGAGACGGGATCTCATGATCGAGTTGGGGTTGATGAGCTAACTCAGATAGTTAAGAAGGTATTGAAGAAGGTTAAGGGAATTAGTGAAGCACTTCGAGTTGGGTGTGTGGACTATAAGAAGAAAGGGGATCGTGGTTCTTTTGGATCGTAGTCTCGTTCCGTAAAACGTGTCAAGGCACGTCCAAAATTTTTAGCTTGCGATTATTGCGGAAGGCGTCATCTGGGTGAGTGCTGGAGGAGGTCAGGAGCATGTTTGAGATGCAGGTCTAAGGAGCATAAGGCCCGGGATTGTTCCATCACTATCAAGTCAGGTATGTTTTGGTTGGACGTGATGTTTGAATGTAGAAAATTTTATGAATGAGTGATAAATACCTATTTGCTTCTGAGGATTTGATATTTGATGATGCGAAGAGTTTCCAAGGTCAAAGGTAGAAAGCAAATTAGTGTTATTAAGATTAGAGTGCGCAGCGAAAGCTTAGTGATGTGATTTGAGCGATGCGTTTAGTAGTTGATTGGAAATTTCGAGGACAAAATTTCTTTAAGGAGGGTAGAATTGTAACATCCCAAAATTGGGCCTAGTAGGATCGGGCCCAATGGGCCTTGGGCATAGGAATGTTTAAAATTTTGAGAACAAGAGAATGACATTATTACAAATTGGACTTGTTAGTTAAGTGAATTTAGAGTTTACGGGGTTTCTATGAAGTCTCGGGTTTAATTGGGCCTTAGGAAAAATTTGGTATTTTAGCACTTTAAGGAGAGATGGTAAGTAGCTTCAATGCTTATTGAAATAAATGAATAAATGGTTAGCACAGTAAAGAGGTTATGGCATTAAGTGAAGTACCTTGAGGGAAGAGGTTCAAATCCCTTTGTGTGCAATGTTTGGCTAATATTTTTGGACTCTTTCCTTAAGTGTCGGCCAAGGACTATTTATGGCAAGGGTGGACTTCATTATTTTTGGTAAGGTGGCTATAAGAATAAGGCAAGGTTGAAGTTGGGGAAAGGAATCAAGAGAAATAGGTAAGTAAGGGGGACAAAAGGCTTATTTTGTGGATGGTGTTTTGGAAAGCTTGGGTGGACAAACTCTTATCGTAAGGGGGGATGCATGTGGACGATTTTGAGGTAGATAGGTGGCTAAAAATTTTACCTTGGCATTTGGTAAGCTCTTGGTTTCGTTTTGGAAAAATTTCCCTTTGACAACTTTGTGTCATCTCTCCCATTTTGCAACTCTCCTTGCCGAAACATATTAGCACAATAGTGCATTTTCTCTTCTCTTGAATTTGTCACATATTCATCTTTTGTCTAATCTCCTTGATGGCCGAATATCATTGTTCATTCTCTTCCATAACCGAAACCTTTCCATCGTTCTTTCTTTCTCATTACTTAAGCAATCGTGATATAGAGGGAGGCCGAATACCACAACATCGCCTAACCATCTCTAGTCATAGGACGATCATGAGAAACTGGATTATAATCGATTAAGGATCAATTTTTGGTGCATCGAGGGAGATCACAGTCGTGGTGTTGAAATCGGTAGAAAGCACAACTTGTAATCAAGGTGTGTAATCCCGTACCATTCCGAATATATGCTTGAAAAGGTGGGTAAATCTCACATCTCTCTGAAATTTTACATGAAATATTCTGTGATTCGGTATAAATACCGAAGAAAACCGATAATTGGCATCCGTGATCACTCGGACGTGCATATGCTCGTAGTGGTAATCATGTTTTGCAATAAAATAGTTTCGGTCAAAAACAGTGACGTGTAATTGAAAAATCACAAAAAATTGGATAAAAGGAATTACAAAGTGAGTAAGATATCAGATTAAATCTAACTGTGTCTACTTTAATATGAAAAAAATGGAGAAAAAAAGGAATATTATATTCTAAGATATGTTAATTTTAGTGAGACTAGTTCTGAATGACTTTGGGGTATTCTGTTCTGTCTTGGAAAAATTGTATAAAATTGTAAAAAGTTAATTATGGGACATAATTTATATGTATGGACTCCTTAGTGAGCCTATTATTAATAGAGACAAGTGGGAGAAGTATATGAAAACTGTACAGTGAGATATTTGGGTTTTGGGTAAGAGAGGTCAGAATCGTTGGACAGTGAAACAAGGGAAACTTTAAGGAATAAACTGCACTAAATGGTTAAGGTAAAAATTATGAAAAAATTGTAGTAAGAATAAATATGAGTCTAGTTTCAAAGAAAATTTACGGATTTAGATTTCAAGATTCCTAACATGAGTTATTGTGAATTTAGTCAGTAAGACGCAGATGGACAGTTTCGATTTTATGCCCCAAATTTGTAGTTAAGCCTAGGTTGCGAAATTACCATAAGACCCTTAGAGAGTAAATTACCGAAATACCTCTAGGTTCGAGATTACCGAATTACCCTCGATGGGTAAAATTACGAAAATGTCCTTATGGGCTAAATTGCGAAAATGCTCTTATGGGCCGAATTACGGAATTGCCCTCAATGAACTAATTCGATAAAAGTGATATATGGGCCAAATGTGATATTTGCTATATGGGCCAAATGTGATATTTGCCATATGGGCCAAATGTGATATTTGCTATATGGGCCAAAATGTGATATGGGCCAGATTGTTTACTTTTTTTTTATAATAGGTCGTATGTTTGTAATAATTATATGAATGAATTATTGTAAATGAACATGCATACATGATTAGCATGGGTTGGGATATTTGACGAAGAGAAGTTCTGGTAGCTTTGCTACAAAATTCTAGTGGCTTGTCCACAAATTGATATATGGCTTAGTGCCCAGTTGGATATATGGCGTCGTGCCCAATTTTATAAATGGCTAAATGCCTGCGATTATAAATGGCCACTAGCCTACGAATTATTGTTATAAATGGCTAAATGCCTATGATTATAAATGGCCACTGGCCTGCGAATTATTGTTATAAATGCCTAATGCCTACGGTTGGTGTGTTGGAGGGGTGGGTTGACTGATGATCCCCACAGGTGTGTTGGTTGGTATAGGAGGTGTGTAGCGGATGGAAAACTAGGTTTGGTTGGGAAATTGCATTTCATACACATGTTATATTTGATACATTATTGTTATTGTAAATGGGCTTAGGCCCAAAATATTACTATGTGTGTTCCGACCTAGTGGATGATGGTAAGGAGATTTCATACTGAGTTCTTGTAACTCACCCCCCTTTTCTCTTAACCCTTGTATGTAATGCTCAGGGACGAGATCTTGGGGCCATGGATGACTCGGTGTAGGCCATACTTCAGAAATAGTTTTATTTGGACTTTAGTTTCTTACTTCGTTTTCTTTATTACTTTACTATTTTAGGTTATGTGTTGTAATAAGGCCTCTGGATTATTTTATTTTGATTTATGTTTGACGTGTTTATATTTTACTCAAATTATTTTAAATGGGATTTTCTAAAATCATAATAAAGGTTTTCAAAATCGATTAACAAATGAATTTCAAAATAAACTTTTACAAATATTTTTAATACGAAAATTTTCCTCGAACTATCAATGATATTTCCAAAAGTCACAGTTTTATAAAATTATTACTTCAAATTTAATCGATCAATCTTCGAAATTAGTAGTATTTTATTAAATATCTCAAGTCAAACTTGATTTTCTTGATGTTAACAAATCAACATCTATTTTTGTACGAATAGAAAAGGATCTAACATTTTTTTTATCTCATTTGACATGTTTTCTTTATACGTTATCTAAAAGCTTTTTAGTGTGACACACCGGATTCCGGCCTAACTTCTAGGCTGGGTTTGGTGTGTTACATTAAGGCTTCGTCCCTTGTATAGTTTTTCTTTATTTGCACGAGGTCTATGATCTAGCTCTGGTCTATGGCTTTGTGGTGGATCCTGAGGTGAAAGGTGAATGAATTGGTCATCGACGGATTCTACTTTCTCACCTTCATCAATTGATGTCTTGGTCGAGTCAAGAGCTTGTAGACTGATCAATTCGTCACCGACACGAATAATGAGTTCTTCTATGCCAACATCAATTTTAGTCCTGGCAGTTGCTAAAAAGGGTCTTCCTAAAATTAAAGGAATCAAATTATCCTCATCCATGTCTAAGACAACAAAATCTACTAGGAAAACGAATTTATCAATTTTTAAACGAACATATTCGATAATACCCCTAGGAATTCTTGCAGTTTTATCAGCTAATTGTATACTCATCCTAGTTTGTTTGGGTTTCCTTAGACCTAGTTGTTTAAACAGTTTATAAGGCATGGCATTTATACTTGCCTCTAAATCAGCTAAGGCATTATCAACAGTTAGACTACCAATTAAACATGGAATTCTAAAACTCCCTAGATCTTTTAACTTCCGTGGTATTCTATTTTGTAGGATTGCTGAGCACATTGCATTTAGCTCCACATGCGACTCCTCATCTAACTTATGCTTGTTTGTCAAGAGTTGTTTTAAAAATTTCTTCGAGTCTGGCATATGTGAAAGAGTTTCAAGAAGCAATAAGTTAATATGTAATTTCTTTAAAAGTTTAAGAAACTTACTGAACTGTTCCTCTGTATCGTCTCTCTTCAACGCTTTGGGATAAGGTATGCGAGGTTGGTACTCTTTGATTACCTGTTTTGGCCTTTCTTGGGTTACCTCAATTTTACCTTCTTCTACCTCACTTTCTTGTATTGAATTAGGTTCATCTAACCCTACATTTTCTTGAGCTGTTATGGCTTGGATTTGCTCCTTTGGATTAATCTCAGTGTTTCTTGGTAGACGCCCTTGCTGTCATTCGGACATTAACTTTGCAAGTTATCAAACTTTCCCCGACTGATTTGGTAAGTTCCTCGACTTGGTTCTTGATCCCTTCCATCAATGTTTGTTGGTTTTTAAGTGTTGCCTCAGTGTCTTGGAGACAGTTTTCTGTGGCTGCCATGAATTTTGTCAACATCTCTTCTAGGTTCGGCTTCTTTTCTTATGGATATGGCTAATTTTGGAAATTTTGAGGAGGTTGTTGTCTTTGACTTCCTTGACCTCCCCACGAAAAAATTGGATGGTTCCTCCAACCTGGATTATAATTATTACTATAAGGGTTATTATTAGATCTGAAATTATTACCTATATAGTTCATCTGTTTGCTTTTTGTGCCCGATTGGTAAGGTAGGTACTCAGGATTCGCCACAGTTCCACTTGCGTCATACTGCATTACTAGATGTACCTGCGAAGAACACAAACTATCAAGCTTTTTATTCATCATCTCTACTTGCGTTGATAGCATGGTTACTGCGTCAAGGTTGAAAACTTCGGCTAATTTTGTTGGTTTTGTCCTTGTAACCTGCCACTGATAGTTTTTCAGTGACATTTCTTCAATAAACTCGTAGGCTGCTTCAAGAGTTCTATTATTCACGGTTCCACCGGCGGTTGAATCAATCAGTTGCCTCGTTGAGGGGTTTACACCATTATAGAAAGTTTGAACTTGGAGCCACAAGGGTAAACCATGGTGCGGACACCTTTCTCAAGAGATCCTTGTATCTCTCCCATGCATCATATAATGTCTTTAAATCCATCTGCACAAAAGAAGAGATATCATTCCGTAATTTGGCCGTTTTGGCCTGTGGGAAATATTTTAATAAAAATTTTTGATCATTTGATCCCATTTGGTGATTGACCCTCGTGGTAACGAGTTTAACCACTGCTGGGCTTCATTCCTTGATGAAAGGGAAATAACCGAAGACGTATGGCATCATCAGAAATGCCATTTATTTTGAAGGTATCACAGAACTCTAAAAAATTAGCTATATGAGTATTTGGGTCTTCTTCCTACAAACCATCAAATTGAACAATTTTTTGAATAATTTGTATAGTGTTAGGCTTTAATTCAAAGTTATTAGTAGCTATAGCGGGCCTAACAATATTCAATTCTGCTCCTGTTAAATGAGGTTTAGCATAATCATACATAGTACGCAGAGCATTGTTTTCTGCCACATCTTGTGGTGGTGGATTATTCTCGTCCATCCCTTCAGTAGGATTGGATCTGCCTTCTCGCTCTTCTTCAGTGTAATTTAGGGCTCGCCTAATTTCTCTGCGATTCCTTTGAGCGATAGCTTCAATATCATTGTTGTATACTAGTGGCCCTTTCGGGTTCCTTCTAGCCATAAACAAGAGGTACCTACTAGGAAAAGAAAGAAACAAAATTTAGCAAAGTAAAAGTAAATTGCAAAAAATAAATAAAAAATGGCTAAAGTAATAAAAATAAAGTTTTCTTAATATTTTAGTTCCTCGGTAACAGTGCCAAAAATTGATCATTGTTTTGTCGAGTTTTAAAATTTATAAAGAGAATGATCGAACACGAAACTAACTCGACAACGACTTAAGGCAAGTGCACCTATCGAGCAAAGAGTATAGCTTAGGCAAGACCAGTTATCGAGCATAAAGGAACTAAAAGTACAAATAATAACCTTCTTTCTATTATTTAGCCTAAATATTAAGTGATTGATTGTTTAATCTAAATTAACTAACTACTAAGCTAAAGAGGCAAAGACAAAAAGAATGAATTGGGGAAATAACTTTAGGAAAACTCAGTTGACTAAGACGATACCTTTAGGGAGAATCCACCTAGACTTCACTTGTTATCTAACACTGAACCAGACGATTTATTCACTTGAGATCCATAGGATTCCCTAATTTATATTAAACCCTCTCTCGAGGCGAATAACGTCTAACCCTAGGTTGATTAATTGAAATCTCTTTCTAATTAAAACCCCTAGAATTGCATTAACTCGATCTATGGACTCCCATGTTAGGTTTCACCCTAATCCTGCAAAATCTCATCACCCTATCTCTAGGCGCGCGATCAACTCCGCTTAATTATGCTAGATCTACTCTTAAGTAGGGACTTTTGCTCCACCACCTAAGCGCATTCAACTTGAATCAATATCCCAGAAATATTAACAAAAGAATTAAGCACACATAATTAAGAACAAATCAAGTATTTATCATATAGTTCAGAAAACAATAACAAGATCCGTCTTAGGTTTCATCCCCTGCAAGTATCTGAAAGGTTTAGTTCATAACAATAAAAGAAAACATCTCAAAAGAAAAGATAAAACAAAACATAAGAAATCCCTAAAACTCCCTGAATGAATTGAAGGAGAAATCCGCCATCTTGAGTAGAATTCTGGCTACTTGAGATGGATCAACTGACTATCTTCGAGTGATTCCCACAAATTCGACCTTTTTGGCTCGGCCCCTTGGCCTAGCTCCCCTCTTGAAGGTTATGCTTAGGGTGTTTATATAGGCTCTTGGAATGCTTTATTTGGCCCCTAAGTATCCCGATTCAAGTATAATTCCTACTCGGGTGTTTGAACAGGCTTTGGAATGTGTTTCTTTGCCTCTAAGAATTCTATTCCAAGTAGAACTTCTCTTGGTCGCGACAGGGACACGCCCATGACACACGCCTGTGTGAATCGATTTCAAGCCGTGGTTGAGTCTGCTGAAGAGACACGCCCGTGTGTTTCGGGGTCCAGGTCGTGTTCTAGTAATTTAGGGAGGCACGACCGTGTGGTCTTGGGCCCAGGCCGTGTCTATTTCGTGAGTAGGCCCAATTTCATCCGTTTTGATCCCATTTCTCGTTCTTTTCATCCCTAGGTTCTTTCTTGAGCATAAAACATGAAAAGAAAGGATTAAGATCACCTTTTTACACAATTCAGGGAATAAATCATCCAAAAGTATGCTAAATATTGGATTAAAATATGTTACTTTTACGGTTTATCAGATAGTATTTTCATATTCAATATGGTCCACTAGGACTTCAACAACTCATTCAACATTAACTACTCAATTTAGTAGAGCATCATGCATCGATATAGTGCCAAGCATTCTCATACATGTTAACATAAATGTTGAATCTATCACATACAAACTTTCCTCGATCTCAAAATGAGCTAGCTCGTCGGTCTAATCTAAGATTTGTTCTTTCCCCAATCGAGGTGAATTCTTGGTTCTTCTTGCTCTATAATAGCAAATTTAGCTCATTTTAATCATCACATAATAAAAGCATTTTAATAAACATGCTTTGGCAAAATTACTATTTTGGCCCTAGACTTTGGCAAAATGACCATTTTGCCCTAGGCTCGAAATTAATTCTAATCATATTTCTACCTTTAACAAGCCTAGGTGAACATTTAATACTCTTATGGCTATCATCAAAAATAAACTTTTCACACATTTACTACAATTTTTATAACCTTTACTACAAGGTCCAATTAGGTGTTTTTATGGCAACACCCTTCACAGAAGTTGTTCATCTAACAACCAAGACTCATTTTCTCCCATAAAAATGCAGCAAATAACTTAAAATCTCACATGGAAAATCCCTATACTTTTCACAATAATGCAAGATAGTCCCTACTTTAGAAAGCTTAAGCTTTAGGGGTCTCAAAAGTACAACTATCATTAAGAAAAACCATTAAAATCACTTACTAGGATGGAGGAGAGCTTCCTGAAAATTTGAGCTTTCAAAACCTCTATTTTGCTTTCTATTTTTGGTGGAGAAAGATGGAGAGAAAGATGGATATCATCTTTTCTTTATTTTATTAATACTAATCAAATTAGTCACTAACTATTACCAACTTTGACCAATTTTGTCGATCTTTGTCTCCTAACATCTCCTATGGCTGGTCAACTATCTATCAAAGGGATAATTTCCTTTTAAAGACCTCCAATTTACAATCGATGGTTATTTTGCATCTTTAGCCAACATAATGTAACTTTCGTACTTTATGCGATTTAGTCCTTCTTCGCAATTAAGCAAGAAATTGTTAAAATTAAAGCACCAAAATTTTCATGCACTAATATAATCATGCTCTGACTCATAAAATATCATGAAAATGATTTCTCTATCCTCATATTAGTGACCCCGAGATCACTATTCCGACTTGCCCCTACTTCAGGCTGTTACATAACACCCCTTACCCGTATTCAATGACGAAATAGGGTACGAGGCATTACTAGGCATAAACACAAGCAAACATAAATTTCTGAGTCATAAATTTCCATTCAAATTAAAACTTTTTATACACATTCATATCGTTCCTAAAACGAGCCTACGAGGCTCAACATATGCTTTGGAAGTGTTCGGGACTAAACCAAGAAATTTAGAAAATTTTACAAAACTTAGAAAAATTTTTAGGTTACAGAGCTCAAACACCCATGTGGTCCAAGGGGCGCACCGTGTGACCCTTAGACACGCTCGTGCTATAGGCCGTGTTCAAACTAGGGAGCTTTCTGACTTGTGCCACACGACTGTGCCACACGCCCGTGTGCTAGGCCATGTGGTTGATTTAATTTTCATCATTTTGTTATAAAATAGGTGCAGACTTCACACGGCCGAGACACACGCTCATGTCCAAGGTCGTATAGCACATACGGCTGAGACACACGCCCGTGTCTCTTCCTGTGTGCTATATTCTGGACATTCTATTTTGCAACAATTAAGATACAAGGGACACACAGCTAAAACACATGCCCGTGGGATAGACGTGTAACATCACAAAATTGGGCTTAGTAGGATTGGGCCCAATGGGCCTTGGGCATAGGAATGTTTAAAATTTTGAGAACAAGAGAATGGCATTATTGCAAATTGGACTTATTAGTTAAGTGAATTTAGAAGGTTACAAGGTTTCTATGAAGTCTCAGGTTTAATTGGTCCTTCGGAAAAATTGGGAATTTTAGCACTTTAAGGAGAGATGGTAAGTAGCTTCAAAGCTTATAGAAATAAATAAGTAATGTGCTTGCATAAATGAGCTATTGGTAAAGAGGTTATAGCATCAAGTGAAGTACCTTGAGGGAAGAGGTTCAAATCCCTTTGTGTGCAATTTTTCACTAATATTTTTGCACTCTTTTATTAAGTGTCGGCCAAGAGGTATTTATGGCAAGTTTGACTTCTTTATTTTTGGTATGGTGGCTAAAGAATTAAGGAAAGGTTGAGGTTGAGGAAAGGAATCAAAAGGAAAAGGCAAGTAAGGGGAACAAGTGGCTTATTTCATGGAGAATGCTATGGAAAGTATGGTTGGCAAAATTTTGACCCTTATGACTATGCATGTGGACGGTTTTGGGGGTAGATAGGTAGCTGAAATTTTACTTTGGCATTGGGTAGGGTCTTGGTATTGTTTTGTCCAAAAATCACATTTGCAACTTTAGTGTTATCTTCTCCCAATTTGGTATTCTCTTTGCCGAAATCTTCTAGCACAATAGTGCATTTTTCTTCTCTTTGGGTTGGTTTCATATTCACCTTTTTTCCATCTTCCTTGATAGCCGAATATCAACATACAATTTCCTCCATAACCGAACTTTCATCTGTTCTCTATTTCTTCTTCTCATCCATATTAACATCTATTTCTTGATCAATCGGTAAGTATTCTTCTCAATATTTTATTTTATTTTTTTGGTTTTGGATGGTCATTTTGACCTAGACCATCACCTTACTTTCCCTCATTTGAAATCATTTTTCTTCCTCGTAGAGATATAGTGGAAGGCCGAAACTTGGATTTTTTCGAAGTCATCGCATAATCGCTAGAAGTCGGATCCAATATTAATAAGGTAAGGAGTTCTTATGGATTATTGATATTATTCAATATTCGATTGGTTGCTAACGGAGTAATAATGTGAAATAATCAACTACATGTTTTAGGGACAAATCACTCGATACATTCTACCTTCAGACATAGTGGTAAGTGATTCAAGTGTAAGTGATACGAAATCTTTTGGAAATCCGAGGCTAACTTTTGGTTGGTATTGTTCTATGTCAATGACGAGTGGTTCGTTAGGAAATCGAAATCAGGTGTGTAATCCCGTACCTTTCGTATACATATCTGAAATGGTTTGTAATCTCACACTTCTCAGAAAGTTTGAATGAAATATTCTGTGAATCAGTCGAAATACCGAAGAAAACCAAAAATCGGCATCCATGATCACTCGGGCGTGCGTATGATCGTGTGGTAAACGTATTTTGTAATAAAATAGTTTCAGTTAGAAATAGTAATGTGTTTTTGAAAAATCACAAAAAATAGGAGAAAGGGAATTAGAAAGAGAATGAGATTTAAAATAAAAGCTTACTGTGTCTATTTTGATAAGGAAGAAACGGAGAAGAAAAAGGAATTTTATATTCTGAGATATGTTAATTTTAGTGAGACTGGATCTGAATGATTTTGTGGTTCCCTGATCTGTCTTGGAAAATTAATATAAAATTGTACAAAGTGAATTAAGAGTTATAGTTTATATTTAAAGATTCCTTAGTGAGTCTATTTTCAATAGAAACAAGTGGGAACAACATATAAAAACTTTACAGTGAGATATTTGAATTTTGGGTAAGAGAGGTCAGAATCATTGGACAGTGAAACAAGGGAAACTTTAAGGAATAAACTGTACTAAATGATTAAGATAAAAATTCTGGAAAACTTTTAGTAAGAAGATATATGAGTTTAGTTTCAAGGAAAATTTACGGATTTAGATTTCGAGATTCCTAACCCAAGTTATAGTCAATTTAGTTAGTATGACGCAGATGGACAGTTTAAATTGTTATGCCCAAATTAGTAGTTAAGTCTGGATTGCGAAATTACCGAATTACCCTTAGTGGGTAAATTGCCGAATTACGAAAATGCCTCTAAAAGGCCGAAATATGGAAATCCCCTAATGGGTCGATTTGCAAAAGTGTTAATGGGCCAATCTGTTATTTTGATAAATGGGCCAATCTCATATTTTGATAAATGGGCCAATCTGATATTTTGCTAAATGGTCTAATCTGATATTTTGCCATATGGGCCTAATTGATAATTTGTTATAATGAGCCGTACTTTTGTAATAAATATCCGAATAAATTATTGTGATTTGTTATGCATTATATACATGATTTGCATGGGATGGGAAAATGATGAATAGAAGTTCTAGTAGCTATGCCACATAAATCTGGTGGCTCTGCTACAAATCTGAAAAATGGCAATGCCATGTAAATTTTGTTAATTTGGTGGCTTGTCCACAAATTTGATATAAATGGCTTAATGCTTACGTTTGGTGTGTTGGCGGGGTGGGTTGACTAAAGATCACCCACAGGTGTGTCGGTTGGTATGGGTGGTGTGTAGCGGATGGAAAACTAGGATTTGGTTTGGGAATTGCATATCATATGCATATTATATCTGATACATTTATATTATTGTAAGCGGGCTTTGGCCCAATTAATTGCTTAATGGAATTTTGGCCCGATGAAAATGGTAAGTGGATTATACATCGAGTTCTTGTAACTCACCCCTTCTCTTAACCCTTGTAGGTAATGCTCATGATGACGGTGTAACACCCCAAACCCGCCCAAACACCACTTAATCGAATCTGGTATGTCACTAAGAAAATTTAATAAAACATGTCGCATTTTTGGAAAATATTTTCCTTGAGTTTAACCTTTATGTAACACCTAAAATCGAGTATTTAAATTGGCATGATTTTGGTGTTTAGATGTTAAAGGAAAATTTTTTTTTTTTTTTTTTTTTTATTTTAGTGTTTATTAAAGTCCTAGAGAGGGTAAAGCATAAATTGGAGAAGAATAAAATTTATTATTGGGAATTTATTGAAGTGAAACAAAGGTGATTAAGACTTAAGCTAAATTATGTGCTTAAAGTGTCATAAAATGAGCATATGGCATGGTGGAGAATGGCGCATGGGTTCAAGTAAGAGGGAAGAGGTTCGAATCCCTTGTATAGCACCTAGATAAAATTTTTGTTTTAATTTTCGCTCATGGCTATGAAGTGTCGGCAAGGGACATATAAGGAAGGTGTTGACCATGTATTTTTGGTTAGTGTATCAAGAGATTAAGGTAACAACTAACATATGGTATGGAATCAAAAGTTTAAGGAAAGATAGGGGGGACATAAGGCACTTATCTAGGGGAAAATTTGGAAAGAAATAATGGCCAATTGACCATAGGCTGGACGGCAATATTGGTAGGGGAGGAGAGCCAAAATTTTGTTAGTTGGCAAAATCTCATTCTTTTCTCTTTGGTTAACCTTTGCACTTTGTGCAGAAATTTTATTCTCTCCTTTCAATATCCCTATTTGGCCGAATTTTTGCACTTGGTTAAGCCAAAGTTTTGTGACCATTTGGTCATTCCTTTTCTTATCTTGATAACCAATTCTTGTGCCTCTTTCTTCTTGTGCCAAATCACCTATACCAAAATCAATTTCTTTTCTTTTTCTTTGCCATGGCGAATATACCAGCACCTAAAGTTCTTATTTTTCTTTTCTTTTCTTCTAATCTCCTTGAAATCAAAACATCATCACCATCATCCTTTCGTTCTTATACTATTTCTTTTCAATCGAAAATTCTCTCCATCTTCACTCTCTTGGCAGAATGTTATTGTGCCTATAAGCCAAAAATTATTTTTCCATTCTTAATCATTTATAGCCGAATCTTCCATCAATTAAACATCATTCTTAATCTTGCTTTTCGTCCGTGGAAGTAGGTAAGGGTTTCTCTCCATTTTTTTGATTTATTGATTAGTGATATTATGGCCGAATATCATAGGATTTTGAGAGTCTTTTGGATTGATATAGCATTCATACTAATAACGTTTATTTCGTTATTATTTAGTGCAATAACGAGATTGGAATTCAAGTGATCGGAGAATCGTGGAAACGTAGGAAACGTTTCATTTTGGTAAGGAAATCCTACTTTTAAATCTCTAGTATTATTGATATTATTTTAGAACTAACTAAATTCTTTTGGATCTTGAAGACTGTCAAGATAGGGAAGAAAAGGCGGTGTTTAGTTATCGTAAGAGGGTGGATCTGTAAATCCCCATTCAAACGAAGAGCGGTTTCGCAATCGGGATTTTCCACTGTTGTGGGCCATCTTCCAAAGAAGTCCATTATTTGAAGTAGTACGAACCTCTGAGTCAAGTATACGTTGGTGGATTCTCGTGACTAGTGAATCGATAAACGAAGGAAAACCGAAAATCAAGTGATTCAAAATCAAGAGGGTAAGATTTTGGATCCATTAACAAATAAGATTATTTTTGAATTAGTTGTCTAACGAATCGAAATATATTTTAGGTGCCGAGGAGCGAGAAGGATAATACTCACGGTATCGAGGTGTGTAATTTCACCCTCATTATTTTAGGGTTGTATGTCAAATTTCGGTATGGTAGAAAATCGTAAAACGACTAGATCGGTAAAAGCACAAAATTGATATTTTGACGAAATACGTAAAAGCGACTAAATCGTGAAAATTTCAAAACGCCCCAAGAAATTAATTGATATTATGAAAATTTGATGTTTCGTGAAAATGGGCCGTAAATACTCTAGTTCGTGAAAATGGTAGTAAATACTCTAGTTCGTGAAAATGGGCCGTAAATACTCTAGTTCGTGAAAATGGGCCGTAAATACTCTAGTTCGTGAAAATGGGCCGTAAATACTCTAGTTCGATAAATTGGGCCATAAATACTCTAGTTCGTTAAAATTTAGCCAAAACGCTCTAGTTTGGTAAATGGGCCAAAGCCCACTAAATTGCTAAATGGATAAATTGCTATAATTATGGGCCAAATGAAATGTCATTGATAAAACCCACCATGTTATGTATTGATAATAAATTTTATATTTTTAAAGTACATGTATAATTGCATGGGTGGGATTTATGAAGAGAAGAATGGCCGATTGCCACAATATCGCTTATTGCCTCTAGTTCGGTGGTTTCGCCACAATATCGGCTTATTGCCTCTAGTTCGGTGGCTTTCACACAATATCGGCTTATTGCCTCTAGTTCGGTGGCTTCGCCACAATATCGCTTATTGCCTCTAGTTCGGTGGCTATGCCACAATTATAAAAGGCTTAATGCCTACGATTGGTGTGATGGCGGGGTGGGTTGACTTGATCCCACAGTGTGATGGTTGGTACGGGGTGTTAGCGGATGGTTATTAGGTTTGGGTTGGGAATTTCATTTTCATGCATTATTAATTATTTTAAATTCATGTTATATTGTTGAATTACGGATTGGGCTCAAGCCCAACATAATATCTTGACAATCGCCCAATAATGGTGGTAAGTGAGTTACACATCGAGTTCTAAGTAACTCACCCTTTAATTTCTTTCCATCTCGTAATGGAAACCGATGTGGACTTAATGAGGATGACTTCGTGGAGGCCATACTGCTAAATAAGGGTTATTTAAATTCTGAACTTTTAATTATTATTTTTACTATTTTGGGATGTTGTAATAAATGGCCTCTATAAATAACTTATGGATTTTATGTGTGTTGGAATTTAAACTTTATTTGGGCTTTTAAATCATGGGTGTGATTTATGATGCTTTACTAAAATGAACTTGGGTTTTCAAAGTATAAGGAATTCTTTTATAAATAATTCTTTTTCTTGCTAACTCTTTAACAAATTTCCTAACGGTTTTAGATAATACAATGATTTTCAACTAATGATTTTAAATATTTATCAAAATCTAATACTCTACAAATTTTAAACTCAGTAAACAATATTGTAGTTTTCAACTCATTAAGGATTTAAGAATAGTTCGAATCATGTAACAAACCAAATCTAGTCTCAACGCATAGACCGGGTTTGGGGTGTTACATTTAGTGGTATCGAGCCGTGTTCAAAACTCTACTGTGGTTTGGGTTCAAAATAATTTTTGTATGAAAATGCTCAATGGTATTTTAAAGATCAAGATGGCACCACAAGCATCCCAACAAGTCAAGTAAGTATATCTTGCTTAAATGATTACTATGATATGATCATAGGAATACTCTAGAACTTCTAGTTTTAGATGTGAAAAGCTGTAGAGATTGAGACTATAGGACACGCTATGAAAAACAACTTTATATCTCAAATCTCATAAAATATCGTTAATAAACACCAAACAAAATTTCGATTCATAAAACTTGTAATCGATAAACGAACAAGCAATCATGAGTACAAGAGGACGTGGTCGTGGGCGCGTAGACGTGGCCAGTGGTAGAGGCCGAGGTGCTACTACCAAGCACCAAATCATATGCGAAGTGGACGACTGCGTCAATAGAAAGTGAGACCGGATCACGCGATCACATGGAAGAAGATCATGCATTGACTCAAGCAATGCTACGAGTCTTGGAAAGGGTCGCTGGAACTAGAATTGGGCCAACAACTCGTGGGTCAATTTCAGAGCGACTTAAGGCGAATAATGCAGAAGTTTTCAGAGGAGTCTCGGTGTAGCTCCAAATGTGGCGAATCTTCGCTCAAGTCGTGGAACGGATTATGGATGATATGGAATGCACGGTGAGCAAAACCGAGAGAGGCAGTATCCTTATTGAGAGATGAGGCGTATCAGTGGTGGCTCACTGTTCGAGAGGGCACTGAAGCCGCACTGATTAACTGGGAATTCTTTAAAGCTGCCTTCCAAGGAAAATACGTCGGAACGAGCTATGTAGATGCCCGAAGGAAGGAATTTCTGAATCTTGTCCAAGGAAGTAAGACCGTGGCAGCATATGAAGCTGAGTTTTTACGTCTGAGCCGTTATGCCCGGACAATTGTAGCAACAGATCATGAACGTTGTGTACGTTTCGAGGATGGACTTAATGATGAGCTGAGGGTTCGATTGCTCATGACAAGTTAGAAATTTTTCGACTCTTGTGGAGAAGGCCAAAATAGCCAAGAGGCTAAGAACTCGAATCAGCGAACCGAGAAAGATCCCAAACAAGAGAGAGACAAATCTGGTTCTTCCAAGAGATTCCAAGAAACCCGAAATGATGAATCGCCCAAGGCGAACCCCAGTAGCAAATAATCAAGTCGAGATTGTACCGAGTGTGGAAAAGGCATTTTGGGGAATGCTGGAGGAAAACGGGTGCATGCTACAAATGCGGTTCAATGGAACATCAGTACAAAAGTTGTCCTCGACGAATGGATACGACTCAAGAAGTCCGTAATAATGATGCACAGCCGGCCAGAGGTAATCAGCAGCCACCGAGAGGTCGTGGACCAGGTCGTGGTGGTAATGGGGCTGGTCGTGGTCAAGGTGCACCGGGTCGAGGCAATGGTAATAGAGGAAATGCAGATGCAAGACAGCCTGGACTGGTCTATGCAGTTAGACGCCGCGAGGACGGCAATGCACCTGATGTGATAACTGCACGTTCTTCATTTTGATGTACTGTTATTGCCTTAATAGATATTGGCTCTACTCATTCATATGTATCTAGTGCCATATCTGAAATCAATTTAGAATCAAATTATCGAAAATGAGATGATGATGTCAGATCCTTTAGGACAACAAGAATCGTTAATAAAATATTTAAAGACGCACCCTTAAAAATCCAAGAGGAAGTATTCTTAGCAAATTTGATGGAACTACCTTTCTGTGAGTTCGATCTCATTCAGGCATGGATCGGTTGGTTAACCATCGGCGCATTTGACCGTGTCTTTGAAAAACGAATGACAAGAAGGACCCGGATGATAAGGAAATCATAATGATTGGTGAACGAAAGAACTATCGGCAAATGTGGTATCTGCATTAAAAGCGGAGAAGTTGGTGCGGAAGGGTACGGAGCATTCCTAGCCTTTATCGTGCTTTGGATGCCAAGGAATTATCCGTGAATGATGTGAGGACGGTGAAGGAATTTCCGATGTATTTCGAAGAACTTCCCGCATACCTCGGATCGGAAGTAGAATTTGGCATTGAGCTTTTGCTCGACGGCGGCTCCAAAGTCCATTGCTCCTATAGAATGGCAATCAAGGAGTTGGTGAGCTCAAAGCTCAAATTCAAGAATTGGCGGATCGGGATTCATTCGACCAAGTGTGTCTCCGTGGGGAGCACCGGTTTTGTTCGTCAAGAAGAAGGATGGATCGATGCGTATGTGCATTGACTACTGTGCGATTGAATAAATTGACGATCAAGAATCGGTATCCTCTGCCGAGAATTGACGACTGTTCGATCAATTGAAGGAGCTTCAGCTTTTCTCAAAATTGATTTAAGGTCGGGTTATCACCACTTAAGGTGAAAGAAGCGGACATCTATAAGACAACATTTCGGACCGCTTACGGACACTATGAGTTTGTAGTGATGCCGTTTGGATTAACCAATGCACCAAATTGCATTTATGGACATGATGAACCGAGTCTTCCAACCATATTTAGACCGGTTTGTGGTAGTGTTCATAGATGATATATTGGTTTATTCGAGAAATGAGGAGGAACATGACCAAAGATTTGCGGATAGTATTACAACTACTTCGTGATAAGCAATTGTATGCCAAATTTGGTAAATGCGAATTTTGGCTAAAGGAGGTGACTTTTCTTGGTCATGTAGTATCACCGAAGGAATAAGGGTAGATCCTCGGAAAATTGAGGCTATTCGGATTGGAAACCACCAACATCAATAGTGAAATTCGGAGTTTCTTAGGCTTATGGATACTATAGACGCTTTGTAGAGGGTTTTCGTTGATTGTCTTTGCACCTAACTAAATTGTTGCGTAAAGGAGTTCAGTATATCCGACCGAAAAGCAAGAGAGTTTGAGAAATTGAAGAAGATCCCGACGAAGCTCCAGTTTTGATTCAAATTGAGGCCTAAAAGAATTCACTGCTTATTGTGATGCGTCTCACACGGTGCAGGTTGTGTGTTGATGCAAAATGGAAAGGTGGTGGCTTATGCTTCTCGTCAATTGAGGCCACACGAAGTAAACTACCCTACTCATGATTTGGAGTTAGTGCCGTTGTCTTTGCTCTAAAGATTTGGAGGCACTATCTCTATGGTGAGAAGTCCATAATCTACACGGATCACAAGAGTCTTAAATACCTCCTTACCCGTAAGGAGTTGAATTTAAGACAAAGAAGATGGGTAGAATTGTTAAAAGATTATGATTTCTCCATCGAATACCATCCCGGAAAGGCTAACGTGGTAGCCGGCGTTAAGTCGGAAGGCGGTATCTGAATTAAGAGCTCTATTTGCCCATTTGAGTCTCATACGAGGATGGCGGTTGTTAGCGAACTACGGTGAAGCCTCCGTGGCTGGAACAAATCAAGGAAAAACAGACATCGATGAGAAGTTGGGACCCTTACTTGCAAGTTGAAAATGGTGAAATTGAAGATTTTGGAATAAACACCGAGGGTGTGTTGTGCTTTCGAGGAGAGTATGCATGCCTAAGGATCTAGATTTGAGGCAAGCGATTCTACGGAGGCGATAGTAGCCCTTATGCTATGCATCCCGGAGGAAATAAGATGTATCGAGATCTCCGTGAATGATATTGGTGGCGGGGTTTGAGCGTGAGATTACGAGTTTGTGGGAAAATGTTTGACTTGTCGACAAGTGAAGGCGTAACACCAATTACCGTCTGGATTGTTACAACCGATAAAGATTCCTCTTTGGAAATGGGAGAGGATAACTATGGATTTTGTTAGTGGGTTACCGTTAACACCTACTAAGAAAAATTCCGTTTGGGTAATTGTTGATCGGTTGACGAAGACCGCCATTTCTTGCCGCCTTCGACGGATTATTCTTTGCGGTTGGCGAAACTTTACGATCCGAAATTGTGAGGTTACATGGGGTACCAGTATCTATTATATCGGATAGGGACCCTAGGTTTACATCACGATTCTCGAAAGCTCGCATGAAGCCTTGGGAACAAAGTTGAATTTCAAGACGCTTTTCATCCTCATCGATGGTCACCGGAAAGAGTAATTCAGATATTGGAAGATATGTTAAGAGGATGTGTAATCGACTTGTGGGTAGTTGGGAGGATTATCTACCATCGCGAATTTGCGATATAACAACGCCTATCGCCTAGCATTCGATGGCACCTTACGAGGCATTGTATGGTCGTAAGTGTCGCTCTCCTATTTGTTGGACCGAGTTGGGCGAAAGATGATGTTAGGTCCCGAGATGATATCTCGAGACCGAGGATAAGGTAAAAGTTATTCGAGCACGGTTGAAAGAAGCCTCGAGATGATGTAAGTCGACGCAGATCCAAGCGGAGGGACATCGAGTATAGTGTGGGAGATCGGGTTTTCTTGAAGGTATCTCCTTGGAAAAGATCTTGATTCGGAAGGAAGGGCAAGCTAAGTCCTAGATATATTGGACCTTATCGTGTGCTGAAGCGTGTTGGTCCAGTGGCATATCAGATTGAGTTACCTCCGGAGTTAAATCAAATTCACAATGTCTTTCATGTTTCCATGTTGAGGCGTTATAGGTCGGATCCTTTGCACATTATACCGTAGAAGAATTGGAGTGAATTCGATTTGTCCTTTGAAGAAGAACCGGTGGAAATCCTAGACCGAGATGTCAAGGTACTAAGGAAGAAAACCGTGCAGTTAGTTAAAGTTCTATGGCGAACCACGAGTGGAAGAAGCTACGTGGGAGCCAGAGGATGCAATTCGCAACAATACCCTCACCTTTTTCAACTGTGTAAATTTCGAGGACGAAATTTTCTTTAAGGAGGGTAGAGTTGTAACACCCTAAAAATCTGAGTATTTAAATTGGCATGATTTTGGTGTTTAGATGTTAAAGGAAAATTTTTTTTTTTTTTTTTTTTTCTTTTATTTTAGTGTTTATTAAAGTCCTAGAGAGGGTAAAGCATAAATTGGAGAAGAATAAAATTTATTATTGGGAATTTATTGAAGTGAAACAAAGGTGATTAAGACTTAAGCTAAATTATGTGCTTAAAGTGTCATAAAATGAGCATATGGCATGGTGGAGAATGGCGCATGGGTTCAAGTAAGAGGGAAGAGGTTCGAATCCCTTGTATAGCACCTAGATAAAATTTTGTTTTAATTTTCGCTCATGGCTATGAAGTGCTCAAAGGGACATATAAGGAAGGTGTTGACCATGTATTTTTGGTTAGTGTATCAAGAGATTAAGGTAACAACTAACATATGGTATGGAATCAAAAGTTTAAGGAAAGATAGGGGGGACATAAGGCACTTATCTAGGGGAAAATTTGGAAAGAAATAATGGCCAATTGACCATAGGTCGGACGGCAATATTGGTAGGGGAGGAGAGCCAAAATTTTGTTAGTTGGCAAAAATCTCATTCTTTTCTCTTTGGTTAACCTTTGCACTTTGTGCAGAAATTTTATTCCTCTCCTTTCAATATCCCTATTTGGCCGAATTTTTGCACTTGGTTAAGCCAAAGTTTTGTGACCATTTGGTCATTCCTTTTTCTTATCTTGATAACCAATTCTTGTGCCTCTTTCTTCTTGTGCCGAAATCACCTATACCAAAATCAATTTCTTTTCTTTTTTCTTTGCCATGGCCGAATATACCAAACCTAAAGTTCTTATTTTTCTTTTCTTTTCTTCTAATCTCCTTGAAATCAAAACATCATCACCATCATCCTTTCGTTCTTATACTATTTCTTTTCAATCGAAAATTCTCTCCATCTTCACTCTCTTGGCGAATGTTATTGTGCCTATAAGCCAAAAATTATTTTTCCATTCTTAATCATTTATAGCGAATCTTCCATCAATTAAACATCATTCTTAATCTTGCTTTTCGTCCGTGGGAAGTAGGTAAGGGTTTCTCCATTTTTTTGATTTATTGATTAGTGATATTATGGCCGAATATCATAGGATTTTGAGAGTCTTTTGGATTGATATAGCATTCATACTAATAACGTTTATTTCGTTATTATTTAGTGCAATAACGGAGATTGGAATTCAAGTGATCGGGAGAATCGTGGAAACGTAGGAAACGTTTCATTTTGGTAAGGAAATCCTACTTTTTAAATCTCTAGTATTATTGATATTATTTTAGAACTAACTAAATTCTTTTGGATCTTGAAGACTGTCAAGATAGGGAAGAAAAGGGCGGTGTTTAGTTATCGTAAGAGGGTGGATCTCAGAATCCCCATTCAAACGAAGAGCGGTTTCTGCAGTCCGGGATTTTCCACCGGGTTGTGGGCCATCTTCCGAAAGAAGTCCATTATTTGAAGTAGTACGAACCTCGGAGCCGTTATACGTTGGTGGATTCTCGGCGGCTAGTGAATCGATAAACGAAGGAAAACCGAAAATCGAAGTGATTCAAAATCAAGAGGGTAAGATTTTGGATCCATTAACAAATAAGATTATTTTTGAATTAGTTGTCTAACGAATCGAAATATATTTTAGGTGCCGAGGAGCGAGAAGGATAATACTCACGGATCGAGGTGTGTAATTTCACCCTCATTATTTTAGGGTTGTATGTCAAATTTCGGTATGGTAGAAAAATCGTAAAAACGACTAGATCGGTAAAAGCACAAAAATTGATATTTTGACGAAATACGTAAAAGCGACTAAATCGTGAAAATTTCGAAAACGCCCCCAAGAAATTAATTGATATTATGAAAATTTGATGTTTCGTGAAAATGGGCCGTAAATACTCTAGTTCGTGAAAATGGGCCGTAAATACTCTAGTTCGTGAAAATGGGCCGTAAATACTCTAGTTCGTGAAAATGGGCCGTAAATACTCTAGTTCGTGAAAATGGGCGTAAATACTCTAGTTCGATAAATTGGGCCATAAATACTCTAGTTCGTTAAAATTTAGCCAAAACGCTCTAGTTTGGTAAATGGGCCAAAGCCCACTAAATTGCTAAATGGATAAATTGCTATAATTATGGGCCAAATGAAATGTCATTGATAAAACCCACCATGTTATGTATTGATAATAAATTTTATATTTTAAAGTACATGTATAATTGCATGGGTGGGATTTATGAAGAGAAGAATGGCGAT